>JZKD02S1711868.1:631371-648199 GCA_000966675.3 Picea glauca | reverse complement strand
ATACATCAGGCTTTGTACATCTACAACATGTTTGATCTATATAGATAAATATTGGAAGTCAATATTGACTTCTCTTCTCACGGAAGAATCCATATCCTATTCTTTCTGACTGGCTTCCTTCTTTGTCACTGAAACAAGGGAATCTTCCGAGGAGATTTCATATCTCCTAGAAGTTTCTGATTCTACGATCTAGTCTTCTCATGGAATCTGTCTCCCAGTCATGGAAGTTGACTCTTCAGTTGATACTTTCTGAGATCGGGCTTACTCTCCATTTCTTCTGAATCTATAAGGACTTATCATCTCTTATAGGGTATACTTGGTGTTGAAAACCAAGTCTAAATATGAAAGACAAAGTCAGGCTTCAAACAAGATCTGCTTCCCATCCTAATATTCGGTCATCTTTGAAGCCTTCTTCTCCTTTTAATCAATCTTCATATGAGATACTCTGAATCTCAAGAGATAGCTTCTTCTTCATCTTCTTTGGTACATGAGTGTATATGGTCATGTACATAGTCTGTTTCATGTCTCATATAATATGTTGCCTTCTGAAACCTTCACTATATCTTCCTCAGGGTTATCACCTATGACCTAAAACAAGGTCAACAAAATAGAAAGCAAGAATAATATCCTTTTGATAATAGCAGGTAAAGAAATAGTACAATAATCATCACAGTAGCTCCTTTAGAGATATCACTTCTGGCTTGTCTGAAGAAAAAAATAAGAGATACAATACTAAATGAGGTCAATACTCTTATAGTGTTGTGATAAAAAATTCCTCCATGGAAACCTGGAACTAACACACGAGGTTTCTCCTAGAGGACATGTTAGTTGTATCAGGCAAATGATTTCCTTAAGCATTTATCTCAATATCCTCACATGCTACCAAGCATAATACTTTTCAAAGACTGTTATATCAACTTATAGTGTTTACTTGTAAAGGGGTAGTCATCAACTTGTCATGTGTAACTTTGAATCTTATCAACTTGATTAATCAAACATGGAACTTGGAGCCTTGTCCTAAAGAATGAGTGTGCTTGCTTTTCTTCCAAGTCTCCTTCACTCAAGATGAGTGCTTTCTTCAACCTATCTTCTGTACTAAGACAATATGCTATCTTGGCAGAAGGTTGGGTTAGAGGATAAACTCTATAATCTTGACTTTTAATCCATCTAATACCTTGACTCAGATTTTGATCAAAGGTTAGAATGATAGTCATAGCTACAACATGCAACACCGATCAAAATAATGTCATAACAAATAGATGCATATCAGAATAATCACACCTGGGTTTCATTATTCCTTTGAATGTGTTGGATCTTGAGATTCTTCTGGATCTATGGCAAGAGATTCCTTCTCCTGCAAATACCCATTAAAGTTTAACCATTTAAACATATGTGAGTACATACCTCTGATAGCATTTGCAGGTAGTGGCACCATCTGGCAGCAGTGGTAATCATTACCAACTCTTAAAAACTTCAAGGGTGACTACAACTGGTACTACGACTAATACTTCAAATAGTACTACAACTGCAATTAATACTACAACTGGTTCTGAGTCTACAATTGCAACTGCAACTTAGGGTTTTATGAGGAAACCCTAATTTTTCAAACATCAAATTTTGAAATTATGATCCACGGGATAGATGCACTGAGTTGAGGCGAGTAAGATGGTGCAGTCAGATTTATGAAAATCCAACTTTTACCCCTCAAACTTGACCAACAGATTTCTGGACTGGTGCTTCTGGTTTTCTGGTACTTCTAGTTTTCTAGTACTTCTGGTACTTCTGGTTTTCTAGTTTTCTGGTACCAATGAAAACTAGGGTTTCACTTTCCGAGAGATCTACCCACTGAAAAGGTGCACTAAAGGTGCCAAATAACTCCTTGGGTTAGGACACACTTTTCTAGATGGTTTTGAGGCTGAAATTCTTCTTCAATAAAAAGACCTAATTTGCATGTACGACAATAGTGACATTTTTCTCTTTCTCTTGTGAAAGATGCTCTCTTCAGCTTAACTCTGATACCATGTTAAGGTTTAAGATATTATTAGATTTCTTTGCATTTCAATAGATAACAATAGCATAAGATAGGATCACAGAGAAATACACAATCACAAGAGACACATCGTTTATCCTAGGAAATCCTCATGGGGGAGAAAACCCAACAAAACTTCCTTATTATAGATAGCCAATACAATGCCAAGAGACAACTCAAACAAATACATAAATTCCTCTCCTAAGAATGCGCCTCTCTCCCTCTCTCTCTTCTCCAACTACAACTCTGAAACTTTCTTCTCAACGAACAAGTGAGTGTGTGTCCAAGTGAGGCGTTAGCCTCCTTATTTATACAACTCTGGCACATGTGGAGGTGTCTTTTCACTGGCAGGGTCGACTTCTCAATCTGTGTGGTTATAACCACCTTTAATATATTTTGGGGCCTCTTTAATATATTCTGGGGCCGACTTCTTATTCTTCCTATTACAATTATGTTTTGACCAATCCGCAAAAGGGGATTGATCTAATGAATAATACAACAATAATAATTAGAATACACTTTGCAGTTACATTTTTTCAACAACAAGTACACTCTTGTGAGTGAATGTCACCACAAGTAAACCCCTATGAGTGAATCTTCCATTCTCTCCTAGTTAAACTATTAATCCTAGGAAAATGACATCCAATGTTATATGACATTTGGAAGCACCTCAAACACTTAGAGTCCACAAGTAAACTCTTGTAAGTAAGGACTACGCCTAGGCCCATTTATCCTAGAAGTAAATGTATCCTTCTCCCTAGACCATATATGGGAGAAGGTCTACTTAATGCTTGCCTGGGCCACTCACTACCACAAGTACACCCTTGTGAGTCACTGTCACTTAAAGGTAAACCCATGTAAGTGAATCTATCATTCTCCACTAGTTAAACTACTAATCTTGGGAGAATGACGCCCGATGCAACCACACATTGGAGGAACACTAGCACCTCGAGCCTTCTATCCTTCGAAGACTTTTCCTGGGCCATTCACCACTGGTACACCCCTATGAGTGAATGTCTTCATGATGCTCCCTCCTAGAGAACCATCAACACCTTGACTCTTCTTTCCTTTGAAGATTGTTCCTGGGCCATTCTCCACTGGTGAAATCACCATGGCCAATCCTGGGAGAATGTATGCCTGATGTTGCTCAAACATCAACACTCCCTCTCAGTGAGGGAGACATTCTGCATCACGCCAAGATTGTCCCTGAAGTATACAAACTTCACTCTAGACAGAGGCTTGATGAGAATGTCCACTATCTACTCATTTGTGGATATGTGTTGAAGCTTCACTGCTCCCTTCTGCATCATGTCTCAGATGAAGTGATATTTGATCTCAATCTCTCGATCAAATAGTCATGTCATAAGTTTATGAAGCCAAACTTCTTCTTGACTTGCGACACTAGATCCAATATACTCCATCTTTACTGTACTAAGTGATACATAAACCTGCTTCCTTCTTATCCTTGAAATCATAATTGATCCCAAGCTGAAGTAGCACCCCGAGGTGCTAAATCTATCTATTGCACTCCCTACCCAATTAGAATCTGTATATCCGTGTAGTCTAACTTCACCACCTGAGACAAACCATATCTAACTATAACATGTTGGTATCTTAGCACATGCTTCGCTGCAACCAAATGAAGTTTCCTTGGCTTCAACCAAATACTATCTCAGGGTGCTCTCTACAAAGAAAATATATGCCCTGGTATTAACCAGGTACACCAAGGATCCAATCCACTACCTATAAATCATGTGATCCACCAAATCTGAATCTGAAGTAGAATCACTCAACTTCTTCATATTTGTCTCCATAGGTGTAGCCATAGACTTGGAGTCCATCATGTCGAATCTCATCAGTATACCCTAACTGAGGAAGGTATCATATGATCTCTGTCACACCTATAATCCCAATAAATAGTACATTTGACGAAGATCCTCCACCTTTAACTTTGAATCCAACTCCCTCTTACACTTGTCAATGAGCCATGTTATCGTACAAATTGTAGGTTGGGAAAATCCCGACCCAATCCACGGGATTGCGATAACGGTGGGAGGATCTACCTACTGTCACCTTAGGTAAAACCTCCTCTCACTTTATTGAAGGATAAATCCAACATGAGGAATCTCAGGTGGCCCTAGGGAAAAATAAGATGCGAAGGTGAGATTATGGAAGTGATGCCCCTATAGGTCAAGTTACTAAGTGAATAATAGCTTGGTAATGAGTCTCAAATATGGTCTATGGTTGTCAAGTGTTTGGGTACCTACGAAAAAGAATTGTACTGCCGAGACACAAGAAGAAACACGTATACAAGCTCAAATTTAAGTGGACAAGCAAGTTAATCTTGTTGTCCCTAATTACAACAATAAACAAAAATATATATCAACAAGAAAATAATCAATTACTGCATATTTAACCACTTAAAGAATCAAATAATTGTTGGAGAATGAAGAATAAAACATGTAGATTAATCCCAATACTTTAGCACAATATTTAGTGGTTTTAGAGGGATATTATATGAAATTTTCAGAGTAAGTTTGTAAAAACCAAGTGGTTGTAGCAAATATAGTAGAAATCACTATCTACAACCTTGTAGTAAAGTTTTGGATCTGCATCACACTCTAGGAATCCAAAATTCATCAAGTTTCCATCAATCCGGGAGTACCACGCTCTGGGTGCCTACTTGAGTCCATAGAATGATTTCTTCAATCTGAAAACATGAGACTCCTTCCCATGTATCACAAAGCTCTAAGGTTTCTCTATGTACACCTACTCCTCAATCATAACACTAAGTAACATGGTCTTTCACAACCATCTGATGTAATTTCCAACTCATCACTGAAGAAAGAGAATTGATAGTCATGATGGAAGTGTACCCAATGACTAGAGAAAAACGTCTTCTCATAATACATTCCCTCTTTCTGAGGGAATCCTTTAGCCACAAATATCACTTTGTACTTCTCGATGATGCCATCTATTTCATGCTTTCTCTTTTAGATTCACTTGGAAGTCACCACATACTTCTCCTTAGGTCTCAGAACTAATCATGATGGATTGATACTCTTCCACCATGGAATCCTCTCAAACCTACTCCTATGTTTCCTCACTATTTTCTCCCTCTGTGACTGAAGAAAAACCTACTGAAACAAGTGGACCCTCCCAAGAGGTCTCACATCTCCTAGAATACTCATGCCTCGGAAGCTTATGTCTAGCCTCCTCAACTCATGACATGTGTCTATGGGTCCTAGAAGATGTATCTCTCCCACCTGAACCTAAGGGGGCACTCCCTCTGAATAATCAAATCTCTCTCTGAGCCAACTGACTCTCTTTGAGATCAAGCGCACTCTTAGTTTGCATTCTCCCTCTAAAGCTTGACTCCCTTTAAGTCTGATCTCCTATGAATTGTCCTAGGAGGCTGCTCCTCCCTATTGGATCCTAAGGGTTGACTCTCTTTGAAATATGGCTCCTTCTAAGATGGTACTTTGTGGGGCCATCTACCTCACTGGTGGAGCCACCTTCGCCTCCTCATAACTGTGACTCTATGTGACTCGAGAAAATATGAGGTTGTTTGCTCTCTCTGAAGGTACCACAGGGAGATGAATGCCTCTCTACATCTTGCAAAGTATCACAAATCCAAGGTGGCCTTTTCTTGGTTACTGCAACATCTTTAGGTAGATCTGTTGGCTCAGATAGCTCTACTAATTCCTCTTGATATTCTAAAGGATGAAAAACTAGACTAGAGGGATCTGTACGGTCATCCTTCAGAGCCTCATGCTCCTCAATATCAATCTCCATATGAGACTCTCTATATCCCCAAAGGTACCCTTCTTTCCATAATGTTCTAAATTTTTCCTCTTCTCCTTCAGTACATGGATGTATACTTTCATTTGCATAACTCCATGTCTAGATAATATACTCCATGTCTCAAACTAGAGACCATCTAATCGGTTTCCACCTACAACTGTCACTATATATCCCTCTCATAGATATCACATGTGATCTTCCTAGAACAAGAACAATACTCTTCCAATGTTGTGACCAATCATTCCTCCACATTAACCTGCCTAGAATAAGAAAAAAAACAAGAACATATCCATGATAACCTCCATGGAATTTAACCTTTCCAAAAGGGGATGGAACCACTGTAATGTCCATAGTGTTACTAGGATAGGAAAGAGATCAATTTAGCTTGCAAACAAGTGCATCATTAGTATTAAACAGTGAGCATTTACATAATGATCATCATACCAATAATATTTAAGTGTTACTACACATTTGATAGTAAAATTACTCAGTAGTAATAGACCTATAACGACTGTTTTCCTAGTTACAACAGTTACTTAAGATGCAACAATATAAAATATCAAACCTCATATGCAAACTTGGAGTCTTTTTGTTATTGTTCCTTTTGATTTCAAGCTATAATACATTGTAGGGGACATCACCACTGTTGCCTGCAACTCTTAGACAATACACCATCAGTACATGACGAAATCACAAAATCTGAAACAGAATTTTCAATGTCCAGTAAAATGTCAATAAGCTTGAGAAACCTAAAATTTCAACTTTGACAGAATGTTAATCTGAGAGCACCAGTAGGTGCGCTAGGGAAAGGCAAGTTGCTATGTGGTGGATTTAATCCCAACGATTTTACAAGTTCTCAACGAGCTTGACAAAAACATTGTGTAGCGGCAAATTTCATGTGCAACGACAAATTTCATGTGCAGTGGAAAATGTCATGTTTAGCGGAAAATTTCATGTGAAGCGTGTTATCACTCTGTAAACCCGTTCGGTTGATAAACGAATGATGAAGGTAACTGTTTCAACCAACTTTCAGACCCGAAACTAGCTTTTCGGACCTAGAGAGGGCTCTCTCGGGAGACACTGTCTCGATGCAGGATATGAATTTAAAACTATGGTTAGATTTAACACCTTTGAAATAATGGATTATGGTTATATTGGCGTAAGAGAGTGAGACTTGGTCTATGGAGTCGATTCGAGAAAATGATAGAAACAAATGACTCGCTGACTGAAATTTGAGAGGATAAAGGCTAAGCGAGCAACAATCTTCAGTGCAAAATCATAATGTGTGGTGAGTAGAAAACACAAGAACTAACTCGGAGCACCACTGCAGATGAATTCAGAGTCAACTTTAAGAGGAAAAATGTTTTGTCTAAATGGCGCGAACAAGGGGCATTGCGCAGCGAATCACAGGTTCGAAAATTCGTTCTGATTCAGACAGAAAAAGATATGAATATACAGAACAGGAAATACGTACAAAAAGAAAAGAAACAATACATCCAACTGCTACAATTAGAATCTTTTCATCAAAGCTACAGGACTTTTGCATTAAGTTTCGATCAGACTCAAATTACATTCAATGGACGTTGTCTATACTATTTTTTCCAGCCAACCCCTCTCTACTCTCGTACCATGAAATATATAGCACTATAGGTCCTTTACATATCACCACTTTGAACTCCAACCCCTTTCCCAAAATAGAAATCGTTACAAACAGTAATGACACATTTTAACTGATTTCCTACTTTTCAGGAAGCGAAATTATGAAAAATAGGCTTCAAAATGCCACTTGTAATTCTTAAACAGTAATAGATGTGTAAAATATGAAAACGGTTTTTGTAGGTAAGCTCGTTGTAAAGAAAAACATCTCTCGGTTTCTTGAAATTCATCTCCATATGGTCGGAATATGTGTCGCAAAACATGTCTCGGACAGGAAATCATGAAAACTGACAAATAGGGCTCAAAGATTCCTTCGAATCTCCCAATCCATGACACATTTTCAAATATGAGAGAGGTTTTTATTATTTGGCTTTTCCTTGACAAACACCTCTCAGAGATTTTCAAAATTCTTCTCCAGTTGGTCAGATATTGATCTTGAAGTTGACCACTAAACCAATCATTTGTGCAGTGCGATATGTAGCATGTGCGCAGGAAAATCCATTATGTGTCGAAATCCACTACGTGATGAAATCCACTGTGCGATGACACCCTCTATGTGAAAACATCCTATGCGTGACAACATCCACTGTGCGACGAAATCCACTACGCAATGACATCCTCTGCGTGACAACATCCTATGCGCGATGAAATCCATTGCGCGACAAAATCCACTGCGCAATGAAATCCAATGCGCGATGAAATCCACTGCATGACGAAATCCATTGCGTGATGAAATCCATTGCACGATAAAATCCATTGCGTGACAGAATCCTTTACGCGGTGAAGCACTCTGCACAACACGTAGAAAATTTTGCGGTGCGTAGTTGCAAATGGAAATGAAAATAATAAATGAAAAGCTTCGTTTTGAAACTAACCCTTGGAGATGTTAGATGATGCCAGGCATAAAAAAAATATGGGTGCTAACAGGCATGACTTTGAAAATTGTTGAAAAACCTCTAACCTTATCTATGAAAATCATGGTGCTAACAGTTGGCTCCAATGGGGAAGCTATCCTCCCTGTGAGGTAGAAAATAACATTAGACCAAACTCCTATCCATTGGGCTGCTCCCAAACTAAACTTTCCAACTGTAACTTGTAACCTACATCCGCTGAAAACCCAAAGTTGTATATGCTTCAAACTGAAATCCGAAACTAAGCTAAAAATGAAAACTGCAGATTGCTAAAAGAAATGCTCATAGTACCGAGCTTATTCACACACTCCTATCTACTCTAAAGATGCTGAAATGAATTCTCAATCAAGTGATGCTAAAGTGCCAATGCAGCCAATCAAGCAATTGGCTTCCTGATTTTCCTCTGCCCATATTTTTCTTAAGGAGGCAAACAAATGTAAAAGATGGCAGTTGAAAACAAAAATTGAATCCAAAATCTGAGCTTATGAATGAAACAAATTCCTCCTTCACTGATGACTGTAATAGGATGGCCACAAGATCTTGAAAACCATGAAAAATCATTTATTCTTGATGAACAAAAACAGAAAGGCAAGCCCCTTTCATAAGTGTTTGTTGTTTTTGCTCTATTTCTTTCGTTCTCAGAACATTTTCAAATGAAATGGAAACAATAGGTTCATCTACTCTTCCATGCATATCAACAAAAACATTCATACACCCTTGAACATCTTCAAATATGACAACCATATTATGTGTATCAAGGCTGTCCTCTTGTTCATCAAACAATTATGGTTTGGTTTTATTAACCTTCTGGAAATTTGCTTGAGGACTATCATTTTGACTTTCAAATGAATGAATGGAAATAAGTTCATGCTCATAATCTTCTTGCAAATGTGAAAAGATAACAAAATTCGTTATTTCATAGTCTAGAGTTCCCATGGATGCATTTTCAAAACCATGATTTTCAAAGGAATCAAATAAAACAACTGCCTCTTCATTATATTTCTGTATTTCTGATTGAAAAGTGGCATATACTGTTTTGTTTCTTTCCTGAAACTCTATGTCAGTTGTTTTTTCACTTCTTGAAGTCTCCATAGATGCATTTTCAAAATACTTATCCGTGTCTAGGCCACTTAGAATTTGAACAACCATATCATTCACAGGGGAAAAAAGACAACTTTGAAACACTTTGTCTTGCTAGAAATCGTGTTGAATATCTTCTTCAAATTCAGGAGAAGGAAAATGACTTTTAGCAACAATTTCTTGATCAACTTCATCTTCAACCAAAGGAGGGGATTTTATTTGTTGTTGGGATGAATATTCATAAAAGGATTCTATGATTTCACCATTCATACACTCTTCATCATCAAAAACATTTTCAAGGTGCTTAATGAAATGTTCACAAAATTCACAACAATCTTCAAACACCAAGAATGAAGGATTAGATTCTCCATAATTCTTAAAGAATGTTATATGTAAATCTTTAAGAGAGTATAAGCTTCCTAGTTTTAAACCTTCATACCATAATCTTTCTTTCCCCTCTAAAGTAGCCATAAACATTTTCATCAAACAATCCTCATGAAACTCAGCCCCTAGATTACATATGTGCATGTGAAATCTAATCAAGTGCAAGGCAACATCATTTCCTTTCCCATCTTCAAATTTAGGAAAATATGTTTTCCAATCTATGTGAGGAATATGATTTGGAAAGCCAAGAATATGAGAGTGATTCATTGGAGCATACATTGTAGATCTGTAATCCATCTTAAAGCAGTGGAGTCATCAATAAAATCTTTAGGCTACTGAGTCTTTGGATAGTGGAGTCGCCATGAAAATTTTGAATCTAGATTCTTGAAAATGGAGTCGCCAAGTAATGATGTACAACATTTCTGTGTCTAAATACTCTTCACCATTAGTACTTAGATTTGGACTTTGTCGTTTCTCCCAGGAAATATTTCAACTTTGCTCCTCGACAACGACGCCAAAATGTTAGCACTCTGTAAATCTGTTCGGTTGATAAACGGACAAATGAAGGTAACTGTTTCAACCAACTTTCAGACCCGAAAATAGCCTTTCGAACTTGGATAGGGCTCTCTCGGGAGACACTGTCTCGATGTAGGATATGACTTTAAAACTATGGCTAGATTTAACACCTTTGAAATAATGGATTCTGGTTATATTGGCGCAAGAGAGTGATACTTGGGCTATGGAGTCGATTCGAGAAAATGACAGCAACAAATGAATCGGTAACTGAAATTTGAGAGGATAAAGGCTAAGCGAGAAATAATCTTTAGTGAAAAATCATAATGTGTGGCAGGTAGAAAACACAGGAGGTAACTCGGAGCACCACTGCAGATGAATTCGGAGTTAACTTTAAGAGGAAAAATGTTTTGTCTAAATGGCGTGAACAAGGGGCATTGCGCAACGAATTCGAGGTTCAAAAATTCGTTTCGATTCAGACAGAAAAATATACGAATAAAGAGAACAGGAAGTACATATGTAAAGAAAGGAAAAAATACATCCAACTGCTACAATTAGAATCTTTTCATCAAAGCTACAAGACTTTTGCATTAAGTTTTGATCTGACTCAAATTACATTCAATAGACATTGTCTATACTAATTTTGCCAACCAACCCCTATCTACTCTTGTACCATGAAATATATAGCACTATAGGTCCTTTACAACTCACCACTTCGAACTGCAAACCCTTTCCAAAAATAAAAACCGTTACAAACAGTAATGCCACGTTTTAACTGATTTCCTGCTTTTCAGGAGGCGAAATTATGAAAAATAGGCTTCAAAATGCCAGTTGTAATTCTAAAAATGTAATAGCTGTGTAAACTATGAGAATTTTTTTTACAGTTAATCTCATTTTAAATAAAAACCTCTCTCGGTTTCTTGAAATTCGTCTCCATCTGGCCGGAATACGTGTCGCACAAACATGTCTCGGACAGGAAATCATGAAAATTGAAAAACAAGGATCAAATATTCCTTCGAATCTCTCAATCTGTGACATATTTTTCAAATATGAGAGAGGTTTTTATTATTTGGTTTGTCCTCAACAAAAACCTCTTGGGTATTTTAAAAATTCCTCTCCAGTTGGTCATAAATTGATATTGAAGTTGACCACTAAACCAGTCATTTGCGCAGTGCGACCTGTAGCATGAGCGTAGGAAAATCCACTGCGCAATGAAATCCACTGTACGATGATACCCTCTGCGCGACAACATCCTATGTGTGAAAACATCCATTGCACGACGAAATCCACTACGCGATGACATCCTCTATGCGACAACATCCTATGCACGACAACATCCACTGTGCGATGAAATCCACTACGCGATGACATCCTCTGCGTGACTACATCCTATGCACGATGAAATCCACTTTGCGACGAAATCCACTACGTGACGAAATCTGCTGCTCGACAGAATCATTTACGCGGTGAAGCGCTCTGTGTAGTGCGCAGTTGCAAATGGAAATGAAAATAATAAATGAAAAGCTTCCTTTTGAAACTGGCCCTTGGAGATGTTAGATGATGTCAGGCATAAAAACAATATGGGTTCTAATAGGCATGAATTTTCAAATTTTGGACAAACCTCTAACCTTAGATATGAAAATCATGGTGCTAATACAACGGAAAATCTCAACTATGCTCTGATAGCATGTTGATTTTTCTAAATTCTAGATCTGATCATTATTACCTGATGATTTCAAACAGATTTCAATTCCACTGTTATCATAGAATAATTACACACTGGAAATTTCAATTAAAATAAAACTACAACAAAAATAACATAATCATAGAGAGATATCCATGCACAATATACACAAGATTTATCATGGGAAAACCCAAACTCGGGAGAAAAACCCAGTAATTTTATCTCTAGAAGAAATTTAATCCAAGTTCACAAATACATCACCTTAAAAATGAAGAATCCAAGCACATAGAAATTTTCACCCTAGTGTGAGGAATAACCCTCAAGCATGGTGCATCACTGGACAAAGATAGTGCAACTAGTAACTAGCAACTAGAAACTAGCAACTGGCACTGCAATTGGAAATTGGCACAAATAAACTAGGCAATGCACACTAGAAGAGAAGAGTTGATGAGATGTGTAATAATGAAATGAAATTGCCTTTATTTCTACTAGTCAAGTCACCTTATTTTATTGGCAGGGCCGACTTGTCATTTTTTGTTTTTTAACTTTATTTTATTTCTTTTGTTGCCTTTACAAATGTTCCAATGGACCAACTTGGTCTTCTTGTCATTTATTTTTTCCTAGTGCATTCCAGGGTCTTTTATAATGGTTTCTTTGTATTTTCTTATGGAGTATGACTGCCCAAAGTTGCAAAACTTCAACATATCACTACAAAATTCAAAGGGCATAACTAAAATTTCATAATGACCCTCATGTGTGATGATGGTTGTCTTCGAGATGTCTACATCTTTCATTCAAATTTGGTGATAGCCAGAATGCAAGTCTAGTTTAGTGAAAAACTTGACTCCATGGAGGTTATCCAATAGATCACCAATAATTGGGATGGGGAACTTGTCTTTAATGGTTAATTTATTGAGGGCCCGAAAATTAGGAAAAATTCACCAACTGCCTTCCTTCTTTAATACCATGATCATTGGCATTAAGTATGGACTAGTACTGGGATATATGAATCCAACCTTTAGCAATTCCTCAATGATATTTTTTATCTCATTCTTCTATGCAAACATGTGCCTATAAGGATGCACATTTGGTGGTGGGATACCATAAATTAGTGGAATCACGTGCTCATGCTCCCCTCATGAAGGTGGTAACCTATGAGGCATTTCAAATACTTGTTGATGTTTGGAGAGGACTAACTACAAATCAGGGTGAATCTCTTATGGGGGTTTTCAACTACTTGTATGGAATCGAACTATGTAATAATTCCTAAGTGGCCTTTCTTCGATAACTTCTCCATGTGATGAAAGGTGACAATTTTAGGGGAACTAGATGTAATCCCTTTGAGGGTATGTTTTTTCCCTTCCTTATTGAAGCTTGGGTATAAAGCATGGTGGTGACAAGTCTCAAAGTACGTATCCATTATGCCCCAAAAAATACATTGAAACCACCCATGTCAATGGAATACATGTGGGCTTTGAGATGATACTCACCCATTTGGAGTTTCACATTTTCACATTAGCCACCACATTTCGTCATACCCCCATTGGAAATCATAATTTTAAAATTAGGTATAGGATGAACATAACAATGGTTTTCCTCAATCTCTCTCCTATGAATAAAATTGTGGGTTCTTCCACTATCAATCAATACAATCACTTTGTGATTCTTGATGTAACCTATTAATTTAAATGTTTGGGGTGTCGAGAAACCAAATAAAGTATGGAGAAAAATTTGGGGTTCCTCTCAAGGATATTGCAAAGTGGTTTCCTCTTCAATTGGAGGTGTGGTGTCATCCAACACAGGTTTTAAAGAGTCTTCAGTAGATGTTTCTTCTAAGTGATCATGTGGGGGGAAATCCATTTGAAATAATTTATGTTCTTTACATACGTTCCCTTTGAAATATCCCTCATCACAATTATATAAAAAATGGACACATTGGAATTATTCCATCTCTTTCAGAGATAACTTGTGGATTTTAACTGGCTATGAGTTGGAGGAGTTGGGGTTAGCCACCACAGGGGGGTTAGGGCGAGTGGTGAATAAAGGTCTCTTGGTCTGTTAATTATTCATCATCTCATCTTCTTTATATCTATCACAATATTCCAACCATGTTTTTGGGTGCTGCATCATGACATGTGCTCAAATTACTTCCTTGAGACTATTGATGAAACATTCTTTAAAAAATGAATCAAGTATGCCATCTGTGCAAATTGTCAGAAAATCAAAGGTGGTAATACAGTCCATAAATGTGTCTGTAAGGAATAATGTTGTTAGTAATCCCAAATTTTGAGTTTCATGTTGAAAATGAGCATAAAGGACTTGAACAAATTAGGTCCATGAAATGTAGTCTTTATAAGCCTTCCTATACCATTGCCACCATCACCAATGTTCGACATCTAAATATAAAACTCCCA
Source organism: Picea glauca (assembly GCA_000966675.3). Lineage (NCBI taxonomy): Eukaryota > Viridiplantae > Streptophyta > Pinopsida > Pinales > Pinaceae > Picea > Picea glauca. The sequence goes on along the minus strand of JZKD02S1711868.1, from coordinate 633,724 downwards.
CTTTTAGTCTTTGTAGGTCATCCATAATTCCAAGGAAAGAAAAATAGAATTCCATTTGGGCAACCACCCTAAGGGATTGGGCCCATCAAATTTGTTCATGTCCACCTTTGGAAAATGGAGCCATGAATTCTAATCTTGAAAGTGTGGGTAGTTGTTATCTTGAAACAACATGTGCATGGCTTGCATTTCTTGGGTTGGGGATTCCTCATTAGTTGGATCAACATTTGGATCTGGTATACTGAGATTCAAGTGGGCACCTGACAATATCAAGAATTCACCATGTGATTCCATTTTTTTTTTTATAACGTTGAGTGTAGACTCAATGCCAACAACCTTTTCATCTAGAGTTTGGTATTGAGCAGGTTGAACTAGTTGTTTGTTCTTCGATTTGGCCATGTTGTGAGTTTGAACCATGAGACCATCAAATATTTTTTGGAAGTGTTATTCTCCACTTATCTCACGGTGATCAATGGCTTGAAAGGATCTTGTTCAAATATACCCCAAAGAACTATACTATCGAGTTCACACAAAAAGGTTACTTGAGAGGGAGATCCAAGTGATCATCATGACGCTAGGAACTTATATTTTTCTTTTTTCTTTTTTTTATGAGTACAACTCCTGTGGAAGTATTACTCCAAGTTGATTATTACTATGGTGACAGAATATTCAAATTCCTTATGGATGAAAATATGTAGGAATTTCATTGTTTGACTACATAAGTTAGGGTTTGTATGGTACTAGAGACAAAGTATTTTCAGGTGCTATAGATCTATGATATACTTGTGGGTCCAATAGTAATACTCATCTCAATAGATCAGAGCACTAACTAAGGAGGATCAAATGTGCCCTTAGTTGTACAACCTTACTACATAGCTACTAGAGAGTGATCTCCCTGAATATTGTTGTCGGTGTACTATAGAAACAAGATGGTCAAATGAATGATCTAGAGTTTGTTCCAGGTATACCTAAGGGACTTCCAATATAACCAAAGGTACATGGAAGTGATACTCCATATACAAATGTTTTCTGATGCGATACTACTTGAAGGGTTACAATAATTTCCAACAAAGTGAATCCACTTATATTTCCTATGTGTATTCTTCCCTAACCATAATTTTACATGTTGAAAAATAGATCATTTTGTTATTTAAATACATTGAAATATGTCTCTAGCATGAAGAAAAAAAATCTACTAAAATTGAGAGGCATGTTGGCTCAAGAAAGAGATTTGATACCACTTGTTGTGTTCTCTAACCCTTACACTTGAAACACAACGAAGTAATACAGAGAATATAATTGCAAAAACTATATACAAGATACAATATGATGAAAAATGTAAACAATCCCCTTGTAAGGAAACAATGTTCACTTGCCTCTTAAGGTGGGGATTACATAGCCTCATATCTCTTTAAATAAGTTTTCAATAGAAAAAAAAAACTAACTACTTGTGGTCTCGTCACTAATGGGTACCAACTACTTATTGGACCTTATAAAGTGGATCCTATATTTTATGCACATTTTTCTAAATACATTCATTTTCTAATAACTTTTAAATAAACTATTTTCTTTTTCTTTTTCGTGAAATTTGCAATAACTTATATGCTCAATCAATCAATCATGTATTTATTTAACTTTTCTCAATTTAAATAAAATGCATAAGCTATTCAAATATTTTCCCATGTATACACAATAATTATGATTGATACCAAGGGTGTTATGTTTTTTCATGCCCTTCAATAACTACCTTTCAGTTAGTAACAAACGTACCATGTTCAAGCATGCCCTCCACGCATCCAATTTTCTTTGGTGGGGGAAATGGTACAATGGTTGAGACCATGTTAACTCAATTCATTTCTACCGTGTTGAGAGACCAGTGGTCATTGAGGAATAAGGATGACACCTCAATGCATGCCCCTCAGCTAAACCTCGTGAGTGACCAAATATGCGGCCTACACACATGACAACATGCAATATCTTCGTAAAAGAATAATCAACTTTTCAACCTAAAACATAGAAAATGAGTGCTAGTAGGTGGAAACAAAGATGTTGTTCTTTCTCTTCTAGTAATACTTTGTACATCTTCCATACAACCTCATTTCCCATGTGTGGACTGATTGGAAAGAATATTCTTTGTGCCTACACACACTAAAACCAATACATCAAATAGTCCCATAATTATAAATTTAAAACATATCAATAATTACATGACATGTCATAATGTACCGACTCAATCCAGAGTTCTTATGATATTGATGCAATCACATGTTAATATGTACTTGTGGCTTCCATGTCACACTTGGTAAACCATTAGTGGCATCTAGCAATTAATTCATCTTATATATATATATATATA
>JZKD02S1711868.1:579926-626632 GCA_000966675.3 Picea glauca | reverse complement strand
ACAGTTATTAATATAATATTACATCGCTATGCACAAACTGACTCAGACGAAAAGAGATGGGGGGCCAACTCCATCGAAAAAAGGGAAAAGGGGGGAATATTTTAATAATATTTATGAAAAGTGTAATGTAGATAATTAGTTTATCCTATGTTCTCGAGGGTAGGGAACAGGTCACCAAGTGGCCTAAAGCTACTTCTAAAGGTGACAAGTTTCAAATGGAAGGCATGCAATATATATTTTTGGCCTTAGTTTATTTTGGGCATGATTATGATTATTATGATTATTCAGAGGAGGAATGGGGAGGAATTCATGTTTCAGGCTCTCATGAGCAAAAGGGGGTCAGACTATATAGAAAATTTTGTTCTTAACTTATCTGCACACCGAATATTGTAAGGATTTGTGGGGATGTAATCATAGTTTACTTTCAAAGAGGTGAGTTGTCAGGTCTGTGAGCAGTCTCTCTGGGTGAGAGTTTGGTTGTTGAGAAGTTGGTTTTCATAACCGAGAGAACACTCTCCAGGTGAGAGTATTGCTGAGAATTGTTCCCTGGTGTGCTAGGAATTAGTCGTAGGGATCGAAGACTTCATGTCTGACCTTTTTCTTGTAACCCTGGAAGGGAAGTGGGGTAGCCGAAGGAATTTTGAGGACAAAAGGGGCACACTTCCTTGGGTGCGACAGGTGTGTGGGGAATGAGGGACTATGGGCTAGTTGCAGCAATGGGAACCAAGGATTGAGAAATTATGTTGAGAATCAGACCTTAGTTTGTCGCAAAATGTCTTTTTTCCTTGGTGTATTTTGAGCCCCAGCTCGGGGGTGACCTGTTGTTAAAGGATTATGAGCAACAGTGTCTATGGCTAGGAGGGACATCTGAGTCAAGGCCACAGTTGGTGACCTTATGAAAGTTAAGTTTATTTAAGTACTTGTCTTGTTTACTGTGTGCTTATTTATCTATGTTTGACATGGGTTAATACTTGTATGTTATCATATATAAGTAATTGTTGTTATTTTGTTTAATAATGTTTGCACATGTAATATGGTGTTGTCATTCAGTATATAGTCATGCATAAGTATGAAAATTATTTTTATTTTTCTTGTTAAGTTATCTTTTGATATTGGTCACAAGTCTCCGAGGTAAGAATTGACTGATTGGGTGCACAACAAAGTAGCATGTGTGCATCAAGAGGCTGGAATTTGTGTGTGCATACAGGGAATCAAATCCCACACACAAGGAAATCAAAATCAGTGTATGACGCCAGGGTGGTTGTGTGCATGGTTGTTCTATGTGATTAGTATGTTGGTGCGTGCATTTATTTAATTTTCTTCCACTGTATAAGTTGTGTGGTGCAACTCAATCTTGGGTTGAGCATGCTACTTCTAGTTAAACTACGTAGACTTGTGTTAGAGTAGAATATGCACAGTGTATTTTGGAATATTATTGTTCAGTAATAAGTTGGATAACATTGTATTGTGGTTTAAGAGCATGTGATTAATGTTGGTAATGGGAAACGTTACAAGTTGGGTGACGTGGCCCAACTTGAACGGCTAGGGATGTTACAATATGGTATCAGAGCTAAAGTTCGAATAATTTGTATGACATGGCCTAGCCTGGGTGACTGGGGATGTTACAGTATGGTATCAGAGCTATAGGTTCAAAAATGGACTTATATGGGCCAAAAACTAGCATGAAATAGACATGTGCAATAAGTATTGGTATTGCGTAGTGAAGAGTTTATTATGCATGAAAACCATTGGTGTGCAGTATAGAGTTGTGATCCATGCAAAAACAGTGATGTGCAGGTGTGCACACTAGAATTTTGGATGTTAAAATCATTGAAGAAATCTAAAGAAGGGATTCTAAAAAAATGGTGTAGGGTCTTCATGAAGTTGTTTCATGAATTCATCTAACAAATATTGTTTCCTACACATTTTTGCAGAATTATCAGTGATTAGAAAAGGACAGAATCAATGCAGAAGGTCAAAAGCATGGAAGATACGTAGAGGAATTACAATCTTGATGATGAATTTGGGGATTTGTATTTCAGTTTGGGTGTTGATGGTACATAATACAGGGAAGAGTGCATAAACTTGGTAGAAACCATAAAAAGGACTGGAAAAATATGTCCCAAGATATAAAGTTGACAATGAAAGGCTTATGAGAGCCAAGCAGAAGAAATATGACTTCAATGTGAAATTGATAGAAATCTTGGACATAATAGAAAATAAAATGGATAAGAAGATAGATTCAAGTAGATCAAGAAGTCACGGGTCTCATGAAGATAAAATAAGAGAAGCAATAAGTTTTGATAAGCATCGAACTCACTCACCGAAGCATTATTTTAGGAAATAACACAATATCTCAAGTACATCTTCTGTTAGAAGGAATAAGAGAAGGAATGGGTTGGATGAGCTACAGGGGGAAATGCATAAGATCGGGCCTCCTACCTTTGATGGTGAGCACAAAAAGGATGAAGATGTAGAGACCTAGTTGTTGGGTATGAGGAAGTACTTCCAGCTGCATAATTATTTTGCACATGCAGGAGGAAGAATTTCCATCTATCATCTCAAGGGGAAAGCATCAATGTGGTGGGATCAGTATGTGCAAGTGCAACACATTGATGAGAGGAAAGTGACTTGGAGGGATTTAAAGAGATATTTCCAAAAGAAATACTTAACGAAGCGGTGTTGTGACAATAAAATGAAGGAGTTCTTCAAACTCAAGCTCGAGAGTATGATGATAGATGAGTATGAAAGAAAATTATTAGATTTTTTGGAGTATGTCACATTCATCAAGGATGAACAAGTGAAAATTCATAGGTACTTGAGTAGGTTTCCATCATTTATTAGTGACAAGATATAGTATGATGACCCTAAGATGTTGGAAGAAACCATAAGGCACACTAAGTGTCTTTATGAGCAGTAAAGGGGAAGACTGACTTTCCAAAAGGCCTGGGAAGACAAAATGAAAAGTATGGTGGAAGAGAGGAAGAAGGGATCTAAGCCACCATTTTACAGAAATATTGCATAAAGACAGAAAACTCTGCAGGAGCCCAGAATGTTGAAAATAGTGGGACAAAAGTCATGGAAACAACCTATGTAGTGTTGGGGTTGTGGCAGAAATCATATGCACAAATATTTCCCTCAAATAGGTGACAAAGTGAGGAATGCACAAAGTGTACAACAAGCTACGAAAATGGAGGACATGGGTAGAAATGTACCAAGGATTTACCCTATGATGGATAACAAGTAGGTTGTGTTTCAGTCACACATGATCGAGGTGGAAGGTAAGATTAATGACCAACCCATTGTTATTTTAATTAAATTAGGAGCTAGTCATAGTTATCTAGATCCTAAGATGGTGGAAAGGCTCCAATTGTTGAGAAGAAATCTTGGAAAACCTTGGTTGGTGCAGTTAGCTGCAGGAGAAAAAAGGAAAATTAATGAGATGTTTGAGGCATGTCCAATGGAGATGAATGGACTGTGCACAAAGACTTATTTTAATATTATACCTTTGGGCTTGTAAGATTGAATCATCAGTATGGATTGGTTGGAAAATCATTGTGTTGTCCTAGATTGTTACAATAAGGCATTCACTTGTTTGGATGAGGAAGGAAATTTGAGATCAGTTTGAAGAATTCCAAGAGTTGTGACTATCAGAGAGGTTTCAACCTTGCAATTAAAGAAAATATATAGGAAAGGATGTCAAGTATTTGCAGCGCACATGGAAGAGGAACCTAAGGATAAAGTGTTGGCATGCTTACAAGAAAAGTGTGCCTGTCATTGATGCCAAGAACAAAAATGATGTTGGCATGTTTACAGGCAGAGTGTGCTTGTCATTGATGGCAATATCAGAGTGTGCATCAATGACAAAACAAGAACAACGTAAGCTCAGGAGAGATAGCGTTCTGAGATGTGCAGACGAGATTCCATACATCAAGGCTTGCAGAAGGATCAAAGGCATGGCCCTTGACACTTAGAGATTTGATAAAGCCAAGGCTTAGGAAGAGGAGAAACAGTGGTCGTTGGATCACCAATATCGAATACCTGATGTTCGTTAGATCAGAGTCCAGTGACCAGAGGAAGCGCAGAGGAGGAGTACAAATCTAATCCGTTGGATCTGAGCACCGAGGACCAACAACCATTAGATCCAGTATGATTGCAAAGAGGATAAGGCTGAGAGACATCCTCCAACTCTGTGAAATTTGAAATCACGATAAGGTCTGAACTGTTGGATCCAGAGGACACGTGGTGAGAGATCAACATTTCGCTGACTCACAAAAATTGAAAATTCAAAGGTGAGTTGTCCTCCAAATTCACGAAATGCGAAGTCCCAATAAGATTTAGACCATTGGATCATAGACGGTTGTGGTCCATTGATCTGGAGCAAGTTTCAAAAAATCAGGAGTTGGGAGTTGGAAGAGTCATGGTTGGCTCACGTTCAAACACCTGAAACATGAAGTCGCGATTTGATCACATCCATCAGATCAATTTTGAGTGGAAGGACATGATAAGATAGCAAAGTTGCATCACAGAAAGATAGAGTCGTTGATCCAAGATCCTATTCAAACAAATGACATTCACTTCAGATATAGAGATGCGAGGAGTTTACACTCAGGAAAGTTTGAAATTTGAAATCCTCGGAATGCGAAGTTCTGTCAAACGTTGGATATGGAGATCAGACAATGACCGTTAGATATGGAATACCACGTCAGCATACCATGTTAGCAAGGATAGGTGGAAAACTACGTCAACAAGGACACATGGCGCAATTAGACAATGACAAATGTCAAGTTTATGTGACATGTGGCAATTTCTCGACTCATGACATGTCATCGACAAACGCAAGAGTTACATCACTCTAAGAGTTTTTATTCGTGAGTTTTACCACCAGTACTTGCCCAAAGACCTGAAGTCCCGAAGGCCAAAGTCCCGGAGCAGAGGATAGCCATTGGATTAAATAGGACACGCATCAGTGGATTGTCAACTCTGGGAAAAAGAAAAGGAAGGATGAATGAGAGTTTCAGGATTGAAATCTCCAAAGTCTAGAGACATGAAGGATATATCAACCATTGATCCAAGAGGGACACGCATCGTTGGATCATGGACTCTGAGTGAAATGATCTGGGAGCAAACGAGAACTTGATAATTGAAACTCCCGGAACCTGGATCGTGAAATCGATCTTGTCCGTTGGTTTGGAGGGACACGTGTCATCTAATCGATGAGAATAAGGATCGAGAGTGGATAAAGAAAATAAGGTAGAACCATCGATTGAAGAGGACATATGTCAGCAGATCTTCCATTCCATAAGATATCCAGTCAGTAGCAACAGGTCTTGAGAGTTGAAATTCTCGGAGCCCAGATCACAAAGGAAACCTCAACCGTTGATGGAGGAACGAGAGATCTGGTCTGTGGACTCGAGAGCTCATATTTGAACTTTCTGTTCAAGAGCACTGTCAAGATCGTGAGATCGACGTTCGTCCTCCATTGTGGGGCCAGAACATGCTTGGGCCTTAATTTTTCATGAGCGGGCCGCAATTGAAACCATGGTTTTGGAGAAAGGATGTGTGGAGGCTCGTGGTGAATTTCAGGGTGAAAATTAGTTTGGTATAAATCACCTTTGGATGCACCTGCAATAATTTGTTCATATGAATCTCATAGCCCAAGTTCATATCGTGAAATGGATCCAGCGCTCACTAGACAGAAATCGGGAAGCGCCTTTTGAATAAGTGCTTGGTCACAGCTCGTGGTCATGTGAAAGGAAGGGGCTTAGCCAGAAAAGATAACGCCCACTATGAAGTTTTTCTCAGGAAGGGAAATAGTGCCAAAGGCATGAGCGCATGAAGGTTCTCCCAGTAACTGCTAGAGACAGACTGATTGTAACTGTAGAAAACGACTGATTGCATCTACCAGAGAATTTGAAGAATCTCATGGTGATCGCCAGAGGAGCTAAAGAGTCTTGAGGTAACTACCAGTGGTATGAATATTAATCAAAGAGGCAATTGACATATGGAAAAGTATCAAAGACTGTGATTTCCAGAGAAGTTAAGGAATCTCAGCATAACACCCAGTGCAGATGAACGCAAGGAGCTAACCGCCAAAGAATATGAATAGTTTCCATGATGATCAGGAGATGACTCGACGAGAGAAAGGCATGCAGAACAGAGAAGTGAAGTGATTATACTATTGAGATATAGATCAGTGAGGAAGAGTTGCAGTTAACAACTTGTAGGGAAGAACAGTGACGTTGTAAAGAGCATGCAGAGGCATTATGCATGAAGTATGCAGAAGGTGCACAAAGAGTATAAAAAAAAAAAAAAAATGCAGAACAGAGAAGAGTGGGGTGCTGCTAAGTAGACTGATTCATGTGGGTAGAAGCATGCAATGTGCAGGAGAAGAAGTGTATAAGAAGAAAGGAACAAAAATTCATATCTAAGAGAAGAACATAAAGCGTAGAAGACACAAGGTGAGAGACATTGATGCAGGTAGAGTAGAGAAGAGTAGTGTAGCAGAACAGTGATGAGACTGGTAAGCCATAGATAAATGTTGTATCACTATGATAAAGTTGTAAAAGGTAAATATTTATATTTCAGGGTGGAAGGGAGGTGCTAGGGAGGACTAGTGTCCTCAGAGTTTCAAGTGGGTGCTTGAACACAGGGAGTTGTAGCTTCCATCTGGTTGAAGCTGGAAAAACTAGGGTGGCAGGGTGGTGCAAGGGAGAACTATTGTTCACTGTTATACAGGTTTGTTCCCATGTGACTGGAAGTTGGTGCTTCCATCCAATTGGTGCTGGAACACTCAGGGAATTGGTGCTTCCTTCTAGTGTGTGCTAAAGAAACCAAAGAGTTCGTGCTCTTAGCAAGTTGCTTCTTGTAAAACAGAGGTTGTAGCCTCAAGAGGAGTTGGATCTCATAAGAATGATAATGTAAAGAAAATAAAGATTACTTATCATATCAAGAAGAAGAGGTTTTTCCATTTATGGGTTTCCTCAGGAAATATCTGTCTCTGTGTATTTCATGTGTGGGATTGATGTTTAATATTCTATTGCTTACTTCCCTACTTCATTTTGATCGTCATTGAGTGTTCTGTGAAGATTTTAAAATGGGGATAATTGTTTAAGCATAGTAACAACTGATTCACCCCCCCCCCTTTGAGTTGTTCAACAATTGGTACCAGAGTTGATTCCTTTTATTTAACGGTAGATCAATAAGCTTAAACATGTCAAGTCATGAAGGAACTTCAACTAATAAGGCCCCTCTATTCAATGGAACAAACTTTTCCTTTTGGAAAGTTAGGATGAGAACCTACATAATGGCTTTAGGTGCAGATGTCTTGGATGTGGTAGAGATTGGTTATGTAAAGTCAGTTGTACTAGCTAATAAGGATGACAAGCTATAATTCAGCTTCAACACTAAGGCTATGAATGTTATTCTGAGTGGTCTTGCAGAAGTAGAATTTGTAAAAGTTATGCACTTAGAAACTGCCAAAGAAATGCAAGACAAACTCATTAGCAGTTATGAAGGTAATGAGAAGGTAAAGGATGCCAAGCTTCAAACCTACAGATTACAGTTTGGATAGCTAAAGATGAAAGAGGATGAAACTGTTGGGAAGTACTTTCTGAGAATTGAAGAACTAGTGAATGCCATGAAGAGTCTTGGTGAGAAGTTTGAAGACGTAGTTTTAGTCCAGAAAATTTTAAGATCCTTTCTAGATAGGTTCAACCCAAAGGTCTCTGCTATAGAAGAACTTAATGATCTAAAAATTATTCCTTTTGATCAACTTCTAGGAACGTTGATTGCATATGAAATGAGGATAGATAAAGATAAATCCACCTCTAGAAAAGCATCATTTAAAGCTGATAAGAATGAGGATTTTGAGCCTGATGAAATTGAAGCAAAATTTGTGAGAAGACTAAAGAAAGGATCAGGCAGGTACCAAGGAAAATTTCCCTTCAAATGTTTTAAATGTGGAAATATAGGTCACTTTGCATCTAAGTGTCCACACAAGAAGCGGGATCATAATTCTGAAGGTGAAAAGAAGTTTAAACCCAAGAGATTTGGTAAAAAGAAAAGTTTATGTGTAAACAATGACGACTCTTCAGAAGACACATATATTGACTCCTCGTGTGAAGATAAGGTTAATGACTTTATGCTTATGGCCAAAGAGAATTATGATAATAAACTCATAGGAAGTAATTTTGACGATGAAGAAGCTGTGGTTGACCTGGAAGGAGAACTGATTAGTGCTCTAGAAGAAATTGCTAGACTCAAATCTAAGGAAAAAAAGAAAAAACAATTGTTGATACAATTTGAGAAAGAAAATAAAGAACCTAATGAAACCTTTGACCTAATAAAAGTGGAATTAGAAGAGGCAAAGAAAATAGAGAACATTATGAAACAACAGTTACAAAAAAAGAAGGCAAGATGTGAATCCTTGGAAGAAGAGGTAGTAAAAACCAGAAAAGAGATGGAGAAGTTTAAAACATTGTATCTTCAAAACCTTCCAAGCATTAAAGCCACAAAAAAACTAAATGACATTCTGAGCAAACAAAGATCTCCATTGTTGAAGACTGGTTTAGATTATGTAAATGGTTCAAGCAACAAACAACCAAAAATCAAAGAACCAGTAAAGATGATCAAGTTCCAAGTCAACAGACAATCAGACCATGAGAGTACTTTGTCACCTAAAGCTAATAAAGACAAGATGATCCCTGATCAGAAACAAAGAGATCAAAATATGGAGCAACAAATGCCAAGAAGAAGGCCATCCTTTAGGTACCAAAATTCTTTCATGGCTACTATTTTTACTGTTCTAATTTTGGTCATAAGATTGTAAACTGACAAATTAAGTTTAGAGACATGCAACTGAGGAGGTCAAAAAATTTACAATCTTTACAACATAGAACCAAGCAGCCAATGAATAGACAACGTAGCACCAATCACTTTGACCTACTAAACAATGAGCTTGAATGTTATAATTGTCATAACTTCAGCCACAAAGTTGCAAACTGCCATTTGAAGAAGTACAAGGCAAATCCAAGGATAAATCCTTTAGCTATAAATGCCAGCACATGGAAAAAGAAAGACAGTGAAAATGTGGTCTAGTACTTTTAGCTCAAAAACAAAAAGACCCCTGGTATATAGACAGTGGATGTTCCAAGCACATGATTGGAGACAAGGATAAGTTTCTGTCTATAAGTAAAATCAAAACAGGAAATGTAACCTTTGGAAATGATGAACCAGGTAAAATCTAGGGTAAAGGGATGGTGAGTTTGAGTAATGGTAAAGGAAAATCCCAGGATGTTCTGCTTGTAGATGGGCTAAAACATATTTTTCTCAGTGTAATCCAAATGTGTGACAGAGGATGTGAAGTGATGTTCACTTCCAAGGATTGTAAGATAAAGTCTGTAAACTCAGGACAAGTGGTGGCTAAAGGCATAAGGACAGAAAACAATGTATATGTGCTAAAAGAAGATAAATAGGAGTGTCATCTAAGAAAACATGATGAAAGTTGGTTATGGCATATGAGACTTGGACATATAAACTTTGATCACTTAATCAAGATAAAAAATCTTGAGGCAGTAAAAGATCTTCCAAGAATATCAAAGCCAAAAGACTTTGTGTGTAAACCCTGCCAAGTAGGAAAGCTAACCAGGACATAGTTTAAATCCAAGAGCTTACTTCAACAGAGAAACCACTCCAATTAGTTCATATGGATTTATGTGGACCATCAAGATAGGAAGGCACAGGGAAGGAAAACTAGTTTATGTTGATCATTTATGATTACTCTGGACTTACTTGGGTTGCTTTTCTCAAAGAAAAAGCTGAAGCATTTGAAAATTTTAAAATATTTAAGGCTTTAACTGAGAATCAAACATGCAAGATGTTAAAGGAAGTAAGATCAGATAGAGGAGGAGAATTTATGTCAAGTGATTTCAAGGAATTATGCGATAAACATGGGATCAAGAGGGAATACACAATCCTAGGAACTCCACAACAAAATGGAGTAGTTGAGAGGAAAAACAGAACAATTCAGCAAATGGCCAGGTCAATGATGAATGAGAGTAACATTGGTCAAAATTACTGGGTAGAGGCAATACATAGAGAAATCCATATTCTTAACAAGGCCCACCTCGGACCACATAGTGACAAGACACCTTATGAACTATCGTATGGAAGATCTGCTTTAATCAAACACTTCAAAGTCTTTGGGAGTAAGTGCTACATAAAGAATAGTAATGAAAACCTTGGCAAGTATGATGGCAGGGATGATGAAGGCATCTTCTTAGGATATGCTACCAATATTAAAGGATATAGATGCTTTAATAAAAGATTGCATAAATTAGTTGATTGCATTGATTTAAAGGTTGATGAAGGAGTCCCATAAAGAGAGGTGAGCAATATTGAGCCTACTATAGACGACATAGTTGAAACTAAAGATGAATAGGTCCAAGAATCATATGGAGAAGGGACACCCAGACAAGAAGAGTCAGTACAACAATCAACATCAAATCCTTCCTCCATAATTACTCAAAAGAATCATCCCGAAAGTCAGATAATTGGTGAGAAAGACAAAGGTGTACAAACAAGGAGAAGGATAATAAAAGACACCGAGCAATCACATATGGCCTTCATATCCATGGTGGAACCCAAGAACTTCAATGAAGCTAGTGAAGATGTAAATTGGTTAAAATCAAGGAATGAGGAACTGGACCAGATTGAAAAGAATGACACTTGGTAACTCGTTCCTAGGCTAGCAAATAAAAATGTTATAGGATCCAAATGGGTCTACAAAAATAAGATGAGTGAGAAAGGAAATATTGTAATAAATAAGGCTAGATTGGTCTACAAAGGATATGCTCAAATAGAAGGACTAGACTTTGATGAAAAATTTGCACCTGTAGAAAGATTAGAAGCTATTAGAATGTTTCTTTCCTATGCTTGTCATAAACAGTTTAAATTCTATCAAATGGATGTCAAGTCATCTTTTCTAAATGGAGATCTAAAATAAGAAGTCTATATGGAACAACCAGAGGGTTTCCAACTGTCATATAACCCTGACTTTGTCTACAAGCTGAAGAAATCTAAATATGGGTTGAAACAAGCTCCTCATGCATGGTATTACAGACTAGATACGTATCTACAAGACAAAGGGTTCAAGCGAGGAAAAATTGACAACAATTTATATATCAAAACAAAAGGTAATGATCTGCTCATTGTGTTGGTCTATGTAGATGACATCATATTAGGTAGTAATAATGCTTCATTGGTAAAATGGTTTTCTTCTACCATGCAGTCTGAATTTGAAATGTCTATGATACGGGAACTGCCATTTTTTCTTGCCCTACAAATTACTCAGAGGTCTGAAGGAATATTTATTTATCAAGAAAAATATCTAAGAGACATGTTGAAAAGGTTTCAAATGGGAGATTCTAAACCTATGAGCACACCTATGGTCACTGGATGTAAGTTAAGAAAGGATGATGATTCACCTGATGTTGATCAGAGTTCATATAGGTCTATGATAGGCAGCCTATTGTACATCACAAGATCCTATCCAGATGTAATGCATGTTGTTGGAATGGTAGGAAGATATCAGGCCGCACCTAAACATAGTCATTTGTTCACTGTCAAAAGAATATTCAGATACTTGAAAGGAAAAATGGACAATGGCCTATGATATCGTATGAATCAAAGTTTTCAACTATCAGTCTATTCAGATGTTGATTGGGCTATTTGCGTGGATTAAAGGAAAAGCACGAGTGGAGGTGCATTCTTCTTAGGAGATTCCCTTGTATCATGGTTGAGAAAGAAGCAAGGTTCCATTTCCTTATCAACTACAGAAGCTGAATTCATTGTAGCTGCCACCTGTTGTACCCAAGTATTGTGGATGATTCAAACACTTGCAGACTTGGAGGTAAAATGTATTGCACCGATCCCAATTCATTGTGATAATACCAGTGCAATAAGTATGCCAAAGAACCCTGTGTTTCACTCCAAGACCAAGCATATACCCATCAAGTATCACTTCTTGAGGGAACAGGTGACCAACACTGTTGTTTCTTTGCATTATATTCCTTCCAAAGATCATATTGTTGATATCTTCACTAAACCGCTTCCAAAATCTCAGTTTGAGTATCTACGCGAGAAGTTGGGTGTGAACCCATTATCAACCTTAGAGCGTCCATCTTGTCAGGGAGAGTATGTATTGGTTGAATATATGATACCTCTGACAAGTACTGCAAGAGCTCAGGGGGAGCATGTTTTCTTTGACATTGATGTCAAAGGGGGAGAAAAGGAGTGGTCTGGATGCTACAGTTGGAGATCTAAGTAGAACAGTGAAGCCGTTTAGGGTTTCCATCAATGCCAAAGGAGAAGATTATTGGCATGTTTATAGGCAGAGTGTGCTTGTCATTGATGGGAAGAACAACATCGATGTTGGCATGTTTATAAGAAGAGTGTTCTTGTCATTGATGGAAAGATCAGAGTGTGCATCAATGGAAAAACAAGAACAACGTAAGCTCAGGAGATATAGTCTTCTAAGATGCGCAGATGAGATCCATACATCAAGGCTGATAGAAGGATCAAAGGCATGGCCCTTGACACTTAGAGATTTGATAAAGCTAAGGCTCAGGAGGAGGAGCGACAATGGTCATTGGATCACCAATCCAGAATACCCAATGTTCGTTAGATCACAGTCCAGTGACCAGAGGAAGTGCAGAGGAGAAGTACAGATCTGATATGTTGGATCTGAGCACCGAGGACCAATAGTCGTCGGATCCATTATGAATGCGAAGAGGATAAGGCCGAGATCCATCCTCCAACTCCGTAAAATGATAAATTGTGATAAGATCTTAACCGTTGGATCCAGAGGACACATGGAGAGAGATAAGCATTTCGCTGACTCTCAAAACTGGAAAAGTAAAAGGTGAGTTGTCCTCCAAATTTATGAAATGTGAAGTCCTGATAATATTTGGACTATTGGATCATAGAGGGTTGTGGGCTATTGATCTGGAGTAACTTTTAGAAAATCGGGAGTTGGGATTTGGAAGAATCATGGTTGGCTCACGTTCAAACACCCGAAATGTGAAGTCGCGATTTGATCACAGCCCTCAGATCAATTTCGAGTGGAAGGACAGGATAAGCTAGAAAATTTGCATCGCAAAAAGATCGAGTCGTCGATCCAAGATCCTGATCAAACAAACAACATTCACTTCAAATATAGAGAGGTGAGGAGTTTACACTCAGGAAATTTTGAAATTTCAAATCTCGAAATGCGAATTTTCATCAACCATCGGATCTGGAGATCAGAAAATGAACGTTATATCTGAAAGACCACGCCAGCAAGGATAGGTGACAGACTACGTCAGCAAGGACATGTGGCACAATCAGATAATGACAAGTGTCAAGCTGATTTGGCATTTCAGGTACGTGGAAATTACAAATCCGAGTGACACGTGGTAGTTGCTTGGCTCATGACACGTCATCAACAAATGCAAGAGTTACATCATTATGAGAGTTTTTCTTCAGGAGTTTTACCACCAGTACTCGCCCAAAGACCCAAAGTCCCAAAGGCTGAAATCCTAAAGGCTGAAGTCCCAGAGTGGAGGATAGTCGTTGGATTAAAGAGGACACGCATCAGTGGATTGTCAACTCTGGGAAAAAGAAAAGGAAGGATGAACGAGAGTTTGAGAATTGAAATATTCGAAGTCTGGAGAGATGAAGGAGATCTCAACCGTTGATTCGAGAGGGACACGTGTTGTTGGATTGTGGACTCCAGGTGAAATGCTCCGGGAGAAATCGAGAACTTGAGAATTGAAACTCCCGGAGCCTAGATCATGAAGGAAACCTCAGCCATTGATGGAGGAAGGAGAGATCTAGTCCATGGACTCGAGAGCTCATATATGAACCATCTATGCAAGAGAATTGTTAATATTTTGAGATCAACGGTCATACTCCATTGCAGGGCCAGAACATGCTTGGGCTTGGATTTTTCATGAGCGTGCTGCAATTAAAACCATGGTTTTGGAGAAAGGACACGTGGAGGCTCGTGGTGAATTGCAAGGCGAAAAGAAGTTTGTTCTAAACAACCTTTGGACATTCCTGCAATCGCTTGGTCACATGAATCTCATAGCCCAAGGTCATATCATGAAATGGAGCGAGCGCTCACTAGACAGAAATCGAGAAGTGCCTTTTGAATAAGCACTTGGTAAAAACTCATGGTCATGTGAAAGGAAGGGGCTTAGCCAGAAAATATAACGCCCATTGTGAAGTTTTTCTCAAAAAGGGAAATGGTGCCAAAGGCATGAGCATGCAGAGGTTCTCCCAGTAACTACTAGAGACAGACTAATTGTAACTGCAGAAAACAACTGATTGCATCTACTAGAGAATTCGAAGAATCTCATGGTGATTGCGAGAGGAGTTGAAGAGTCTCGAGGTAACTGCCAGTGGTATGAAGATTAATCAGAGAGGCAATTGACATATCGAAAAGTATCGAAGACTGTGATTGCCAGAGAAGTTAAGGAATCTTAGCATAATGCCCAGTGATGATGAACGCATGGAGCTAAATGCCAGAGAAGATGAATAGTTTCCATGATGATCAGGAGATGACTCGCTGAGAGAGCTGCAGTGAACAACCTCTAGGGAAGAACAATGACGTCATAAAGAGAATGCAGAGGCATTTCACATGAATTATGCAGAAGGTGCACAGAGATTATAAAAAAAAAATGTAGAATAGAGAAGAATGGGGTGTTTCTGAGTAGAGTGATTCATGTGGGTAGAAGCATGCAGTGTGCAAGAGAAGAAGAACAAAAGAAGCAAGGAACATAAATGGATATCTAAGAGAAGAACATAAAGCGCATCAGATGCAAGGTGAGAGACACTGATGTAGGTAGAGAAGAGTAGTGTAGAAGAACAATGATGAGATTGGTAAGCCATAGATAAATGTTGTATCACTTTGATAAAGTTGTAAAAGGAAAATATTTATATTTCGGGGTGGAAGGGAGGTGCTAGGGAGGACTGGTGTCCACAGAGTTTCAAGTGGGTGCTTGAACACAAGGAGGTGTAGCTTCCATCTAGTTGAAGCCGAAAAAACTAGGGTGGCAGGGTGGTGCGAGGGAGAACTATTGTTCTCTGTTATATAGGTTGGTGCTTGTGCTTCCATCCAGTTGGTGCTGGAACACTCAGGGAGTTGGTGCTTCCCGTCTAGTTGGTGCTAGAGAAACCAGAGAGTTGGTTCTCTCAGCAAGTTGTTTCTTGTAAAACAGAGGTTGTATCCTTAAGAGGATTTGGAGCTCATAAGAATGATAATGTAAAGAAAATAAAGATTACTTATCATATCAAGAAGAAGAGGTTTTTCCCTTTATGGGTTTCCTCAGGAAATATCTGTCTCTGTGTATTTCATGTGTGTGATTGATGTTTAATATTCTATTGCTTACTTCCTTGCTTCATTGTTATCATCATTGAGTGTTCCGTGAAGAGTTTAAAATGGGGATAATTTTTGAAGCATAGTAACACCTGATTCACCCCCCCTCTCATTTGTTCAACATAAAGTTCCAAATGCAGAAGACTACTAAAGGAATTTGAGGATGTCTTTAAAGACATACCAGGATTTCCATTGAAAAGAGATATCGACTTCTCTATAAATATGATGTCGGGAGTAGAACATGTATCCAAGACTCTTTATAGGATGAGTACGCCAGAGTTGAAGGAGTTGCATATGCAACTTGAAGAGCTTCTCAGAAAGGGGTATATACACCCAAGTGTGTTTCCTTGGGGTGCGCCCGTTTTATTTGTGAAGAAGAAGGATGGTACGTTGAGAATTTATATTGACTTCAGACGATTGAACAAGGTAATAGTGAAGAATAAGTATCCTTTACCGAGGATAGACAACCTTTTTGTTAAGCTAAGGAGCAGAAGGATATTGTCCAAGATTGATCTCAGATCTAGATATCACCAAGTGAGAATAAAAGAGGAAGACATCAGCAGGACTACCTTCAGAACCAGGTATGGGCATTACGCGTTTACAGTGGTTCCATTTGGGTTGTCGAATGCACCATTTGTCTTCATGTGTTTAATGAATGGAGTTTTTAGAGAGTATTTAGATAAGTTTGTCATTGTATTTTTGGATGAAATTCTTATTTACTCAAAGTCTGGGGAAGAGAACGTGCAAAACTTGATTATGGAATTGTAGGTATTTAGGAAGAAACACCTTTATGCAAAGTTGAGCAAGTGTTCATTTAATCAATGACAAATTCATTACTTTGGTCATATCATTTTAGAGGAAGAAATAGTTGTGGACCCAACAAAGATAACTCCAATGAGGAATGGCTGACACCATGAAATGTCATAAAGGTAAGGTACTTTATGGGACTAGTAGGGTACTACCAAAGGTCTATTGAAGGATTCTCAAATATTTTTCATGCAATCACATCCCTGCAAAATAAAGGTGCACAATTTGAGTGGACTCTGGATTGAGTAAGGAGTTTTCATCACTTGAAGAGTTTGTTGACAAGTGCGCCAATTTTGAGAATTGAAGATCCAAATGCAGACTTCGTTGTGTGCATAGATCCATGCAAGGAAGGACTCAGTGGAGTTTTGAGTCAGAATGGACATGTGGTATGCTATGAATCAAGGAAGCTAAAAGAGCATGAAAGGATCTATGCTACTCACGATTTAGAATTGGCATCTATAGTGCATTCCTTGAAGATGTGGTGGAATTATCTCATGGGTAAAAGATTTGAGCTGAGAATAGACCATTGTGGTCTTAAATATTTGTTTGGACAACCAAGTTTAAATTCCATACAAAGCAAGTGGTTAGAGTTCCTCAGTGAGTATGACTTCAACATAAATCATATCATAGGAAAAGAAAACAAGGTGGATGATGCACTCAACAGAAGGATGCATGAGATGCATGCTACAACCATTAGCATGTACTAGACATATTTTTGCTAAATAATTTTGGAAGTTTCCAAATCAGATCTGTGTTATGTGGAAATAAGTGTGACTTTACAGCAAGGTATGTTGCAGCAGAAGTTTGAAGGTTATGAGTTAAGAGAGGATGTGATCCCCATGTATAGACATCGAGACTCTGTTCCAAATGATTAGGAGTTGAAGAGCCTAATATTGTTAGAGATGCATAAGGTTCCTTATGTGGGACTTCCAGGTTAGAAAAAGACAATTGTTGCAATAAAGAAGAAACACTATTGGCCAGGTATGAAAAAGGAAGCTGCTAATTTTGTAGCTCGATGTCTCGAATATCAGAAGGTCAAGGCTTAGCATGGACATCTAGCTAGTCTACTACAACCTTTTCCCATTCCTAAGTGGAAGTGGGAAGCTATAACGATGGATTTTATAACTAAATTTCCTAGGACTACAAATCAACATGATTATATTATGGTGGTGGTGTACAAGCTTACTAAAGCTACCCATTTTGTTCCAGTGAAATCAACTTACAAGGCAGTCGACATTGCGGAGATATACATGCAAGAAATTGCTAACTTCCATGGTACACCTAAGATAATTGTGTTTGATAGAGATTCCAAGTTCACTTTGAACTTTTGGAAAGGGCTATTCAAAGGATTTGGAACAAGTTTGAACTTTAGCACAACATATCACCCTGAGACAGATGGAAAAACAGAGAGGGTAAATCAAGTGATTGAAGATATGCTCAGGATGTATGTGATGGATAAGCCATCAAAATGGGAAGACTACCTTCACCTGGTAGAGTTTGCTTACAAAAATGGGTATCAATCATCTTTAAAGATGAGCCCATTTGAAGCACTTTATGGTAGAAAGTGCAGCACGCCAATGAGTTGGGACAACCCAATAGACAATGCAGTATTTGGGCTAGATCTGCTCCAGGAAATAGAGAAGTAGATGGAAAAGATCGGGAAGAATTTAAAAGTTGCCCAAGACATGAAGAAAAGGAGTGCAGATAAAGGTAGAACCCATAGAGATTTTAAAGTGGGGGATTACATATTCTTGGAATTAAAAGTGAGGCACAGTTTCCTGAATTTGGGAAAGTGTTATAAGTTCGCAGCGCACTATTGGGGACCATTTGAAGTCCTAGAGAGGTTTGGTCATTTCACATATATGCTTGCATTTCCTGCATCCTTGTGTATACATAATTTTTTTCATTTGTAATTTCTTAAGAAGTACATACCTGATGTTAATCATATTACTGATTGGAATGTGATTCAGGTGGAGCCAGAAGGCGGATTTCAAGTGCGACTAGTTTGAATATTGGATCAAAAATCAAGCAACTCTAGAATCGATTCATGGAGCTGGTAAAGGTCCAATGGACCTGGTATGGTATTGAGGATGCAACTTGCAAGTGTGAGGATGATACGCCAATAGAGTATCCTCATCTATTTGAAAAGTTTTGAAATTTTGCATCTACATGGGTATATGATGCATTAAGGACAGTGCATAAATAAGGGGGAGGGGAATATAATGTCCCTGATCCAGATCCTTTGTAATTTTACATATAGGTTGGTGAGTCATTGGTACAAATTGTTAATGTAATGTATATATATATGCTAGTGAGTTTTTGACACCTAGTGTGTGTGTGTGTGTGTATTGAGGTCGGAGAGCATGTGTGAGTATGAGGCTAGTGAGTCGGGACAAAGATAGGTCAGTGAGCCTATCCATGTAAATATAATCAAAGTTATTAATATAATATTACATCACTGCACCCAGACTGACTCAGACAAAAAGATATGGAGGGCCAACTCCACCGAAAAAAGGGAAAAAGGGGGAATATTTTAATAATATTTCCTAAAAGTGTAATGTAGATAATTAGTTTATCCTAATTTCTCGAGGGTAGGGAACAAGTCAGCAAGTGGATTAAAGCTACTTCTAAAGGTGACAAGTGTCAAGTGGAAGGCATGCAATATATATTGTTGGCCTTAGTGTATTTTTGGCATGATTATGATTATTATGATTATTCAAAGGAGGATTAGAAAGGAATTCACGTTTCAGGCTCCCATGAGCATAAGGGGGTTAGACTATATGGAAAATATGATTACTACCTTATCTGCATAGAGAAGATTGTAAGGAGTTGTGGGGTTGTAATCAGAGTTTACTGTCGAAGAGGCAGGTTGTCAGGCCCATGAGCAATCTCAATGGGGGAGATATTGGTTGTTGAGAAGTGGGTTGTCAGAACTAGGAGTATACTCTCCAGGTGAGAGCATTGTTGATAATTTTTCCCTAGTGTGTTGGGAATTAGTCACAGGGCTCAGATATTTCCTGTTCGACCTATTGTTGGTAACCTTGGAAGAGAAGTGCGGTAGTTGAAGGACTATTGAGCAGAGAAGGGGCACACTTCCTTGTGTGTGACAGGTGCGTGGGGAATGAGGGACTATGGTATAGTTGCAACAATGAGCACCTAGGACTGACTCAATTATGTTGAGAATCAGACCTTAGCTTATCACTAGAAGTCATTTTTCCCTGGTGGAGTTTGAGCCCCATCTCAATGATGACCTATTGTTGAATGTTTATGAGAAATAGAGTCTATGGTTGGGAGGAACGTCTGAGTCAAGGCTGCATTTGGTGACTTTATGAAAGATAAGTGTCTTTAAGTACTTGTCTTGTTTACTATGTGCTTATTTATATATTTTTGGCATGGCTTGTATGTTATCACATATAATTAATTGTTGTTATTTTGTTTAATAATGTTTGCACATGTAAGATGGTGTTGTCATTCAGTATTGTAGTTGTGCATAAGTATGATAGTTATTGTTAGTTTTCCTGTTAAGTTATATTTTGATATTGGTCATGAGTCTCCAAGGTAAGAATTGAATGGTTGGGTGCATATGAAAGTATCTTATGTGCGTCAAGAGGCTAGAATTCGTGTGTTCGCACAAGGAATCAAATCCCACGCACAAGGAAATCATAATTGGCATATGACGCCAGGGTGGTTGTGCACACAGTTGTACTGTGTGATCAATATCATGGTGCACATAGTTATTTAAGTTGCTTTTGTTGTTATAAGTTGTGTGGTGGGACTCAAACTTGGGTTGAATGCATTAATTTTAGTTAAACTGCGCAGACTTGTGTTAGAGTAGAATCTGTGTAGTGTATTTTGGAATAGTATTGTTCAGTAATAAGTTGGATAATGTTACATTTTTGTTTCAGAGTATGTGATTAATGCCAGTAACGAGAAATGTTTCAAGTTGGGTGATGTGGCCTAGATTGGGTGGATGGTGACATTACAATATGGTATCATAGCTGAAGTTGTAAGAATTTTTGGGACGTGACCCAACCTAGGTGGTTGGGGATGTTACAAGGACTGACACTAAATCAAATCTTGTAGTGGCTACGTCAAAAGAAACAACTATCAAGGGGTCAAATTTTTGTGCCCTCCTTTGACTTCCAATGCTAGAAGCATGTTCATGCAGCCTAAGGGGAGTGTTGTTAGAGGGAAACATAGCAACAATATGGAGACAAGGTTTTTCAAACTTTCTTGTAGCCTCCCTCTAAATATTTTTCTATAAAACCAGTTGACCTCTAAGATCCCTAACAAGACTTGAAATAATAGGCGTAAGACATCTTGGCCTCGGTGTTGCAATGTCAATTATTGACCCTATTTCCTTGTTGGTTTGTTATCCTTTTGTGCTTGCATGTGTGGGTCATAAATTCATCTACTCAAGGACTGATTTAATAATAGGGGTAGCATGGATGTTCATGAAGGAAGTGGACATATGATCTTCATTCTCATGTTCTGGACTAGACCCAATTTGGAGAGGGATTGTGGAAGTAGAAATGGGGTTATTCTTCTGCTTGAGGGCCTTTTTTTCCTTATGCATCTCAGCTATATGGGTCGTTCCTTGTTCCTTCTATTGTGCAAACTTAGCCCACCTTATTTTCTAGGTTTTGTTGGTGCGAGTCTCAAGGGTGTCTAGCTTGTCGTTGGGGGTTGGTTTTAGATGCTCAAGCCATTCGAAAAATCCCTACTGAATATATTCTTTTGTAATATAGAATAAAAACATGGCCATTGCATCTCCCTAGTCATCACTCAGATAGATGTATATGTTATGAAAATTACATTCAAATTCAAGAAAATTTGCATACTTGTTGATGACATTGTGGATGTGTAATTGTGAGTCAGTAGATTGGATGAGTTGAATGTACCATCTCTGAAAATTTATGTCATTCTCATCCTGAATGTTAGGATTTTCACTGACTTTTAATGAAAGAAATCTAGGGGCCGCAAAGGGTGGTGCACCCACAACAGTGGCCTTGTGTCCTGAAGGGAGATTTCATAGAATCATTACAAGAAGAAAAATAATCTAGTTGTAGTGGAAATCCTTAATGAAGTTATAAGATTCAGGGAAATTGTCCACAAACGCATTAAGGATATATCATGCCCACTCCATATGAGCACCTCCAACATAGAACTTTGTAGCTATGATGACCCTAAGTGGGAATTCATCCTTTCGAAGGTTTCTTAGTAATTTACATGCTAGAAGTTGGGTAGAAAATTGGACTTGTTATCCCCATTTTTTGGATAACTAAGGAGATCATGTCTTGAGGCCCTCGAGTTGTAGATATGGAGTACCGAGAGACTACATGACCAGTAGTATCCTTTTTCACATTTGGAGACCCTTCTTACCACCACAAAGATCGCAGATTTTCAGATGGCATCCACAACATCAACTGGCTTCCAGAAGGCAATGGGCCTTGATCCATGAGGTACAAGTCAGTATTATGGTGAACATAATTTCAATATTTAAGGAATTTAAGTATGGTGTATCTTAGATTGCTCTAGATTTCATGATATATGCTTGGACATTATGTCATTTTCCCTACTTCACCTTGGTGGTTAACATTTTTCCCTAGTAAGTGGTCTTCCTTGGGGATGTTTTTTCTACTAGGAACTCCCTTGAAGAGCCATCGTACCGTTCCTGACCATACTTACCACTTTCCATCACTATTTCCCCCCATTTCCTTATCTCTTGGGATTTTAGGGCATATTGACCCAAGAAGGGGTTGTCCCTCATTCTATGGGAATAAGGGGCTGAAGGCCGAGAGGGATTGGTGTTGGGTAAAAGATAAAATCCTAAGTATGAACCTTCTAGATGTTTCTCTCAGGGATCACCCAAGAAAGAAATGAAACTCTTATCTTTGAGAAAAGGGGGACCCACAATAAAATATGATTAAGAATTCTTAAAAGGTTAGTTGGAGGATAGGAGGTCTGATCATGAGATGGCCTATCATGTCCATGAATATCTAGTGGTATGGAATTGCCATCATCTAGTCACCAAGACAGGGTAATGGCTCTCGGTTGCATCGTTGAGAGAAAGGGGATCTCATCACGAGCCAACCTTCTCATTTGCACTAGGTGTTTGTGGGTGATACTGTCATTATCTGGATACCACGCCAAGGAAGTGGCCTTCAACCTTTCCTTAAATTTATGAAAGAATGAAAGAATGGAAAAATAATGGGCTTGGAAAAATTGCATTGCGGACAAAGGTACCACACAACCTCTACAAAGGCACCCATGAATGAGACACTACAACCTCTTGTATGTCATGAGCCCTATTCCCATTGAATCTTGACCCTAACCACTTCACCCACTTTACATGGCTTAGAGAGGTATCTGTTGGAAACTCTCCTTAACCTATAGAAAGATCTATCCAATAGAACACCTTGTCAACCCTCCCATATTCAATCTTGACAAGTTGCATAATGTCTTTGAGCACTTAATTGTTTGACACAGTTATCTTTGATGCACATTCTTAGATGGCTCATTTATTGATTGGATTCATTTATCATGATGTTATTACTAGAGATCCTTGGAGGGAATGCTTATTTGTCTTTGCAAGACCGAGTTGGTGGACAATTTTGGAAGAACAAGCCTAGCTTAGGCTTCCATGGGGCTTGAAGCCCACAGGTGGATGCCAAGGTCCTGCATGCCAGATGAGAGAGATAAAACTTTGAAGGCATATAATATAACTTCGATGGCATAACCTAGCCCCCACATGCCAAATTGTTTTCCTAAGAGAGGCAAAACGTCACCTCTAGAGGCATGACATCACCTAGGGAGGTTAAAGTTGGTGGTGAGTTGACATGCATTGGCACAAGAATGTTTTGAGAGGATTGATCCTTGATCATGAAGGAATTTGTTGGGATGCTTGACATGTGGCTTTGGGAAGCCTTTCTACACTCCTGCATCACCAACAACCTTCTCCTAGTGCCAAAACGTCCCCTAAAGGGGCGACGTCCATATGACTAGGGATTTTTCTTTGTGCAAAAGTTACATTAAAGTGAATTGTTTAAATGTTACTTTGTAAAAGGGGAAATATTAGGGTTTTTGACCCCTAATCTTGTGTTTTACCCTTAATTATGTGGAAAAACTATCTTAGTGATATTTTGTATAAATAAGAGATCATAAGATCTCATTTTATCATAACTCTCCCTCTTGTGAGAAGTACCTGGTCTAGAATTTTCGCTACACTTGGAGTATTTCTCCTTTGGTTCTATGGATTAAAACTTTTTGGTTATGGTTAAATTATGATGATGGTGCGCTATCCTTAGGAGGTCATTTTCTTGCTATTGTGGAGGCTTACTTTGGAATGTTAAGGATTTTTCTTGAATGGTATGGTTTCTTTATCTTGTTATTATCATTTGTAATTCAAGTTGAGGTTGTTTTTCCAAGACTAGATAGGGAGTATAAGGGTATACAACCCTATCCTAGTTTCCACCATTTTATCAAGTTATTTTGCAAGGGTTTTGTTGAGGAAGTAAGAGGATTTACACCCCTCATATTTAAACCCTAGCTAGGTTTCTTACCTTGGGAAGTAAAATGATTTACGCCCCAAAGGGTTTAGTAACCCTAGATATTTCTTTTTGACCCCATTATCCCATAACTAAAGGCACTAATCTTGCATTGGAGAAACAAAATATTGCATTAGGAAACGTAATTTCTTATCATTTTTACTTCTTGCAACTTGGATTGTCTTACTTGTGCCTTGGGCACCTCACAACCACTAGGGCGTCCCCATAAAAGGGATATTTCTTGCTGGTGATACAAATTTGCATCTTCAGCCATTAGGGCTGCTGGAAACCTAACTCAATTGCTTGAACAACTTTCTTATCAACCACCGGAAATTGCCCAAAGTTTGCACACTTGTCTTACTTTCTCTAGCACACTTTTTGGAAAAATTTGGAGTTTAAGTGGCTGATTTTATTGTTGTAATAAATTGATTGTTACAGCCATATGGTTGATATAGTTTTCTACAGAAAACTGTCTACAATAACCTTATCTTTTCATGCTAGTATCTTGGATTTTCATCTTGAGTTTTGCTAGTCTTTAGCTAGTCTTTCTCTTGTATATTCTACTTGATATCTAGCATTTATTTTGCATCTTATGGTGCCATTTTATTGCTGATATACATTGTTACTAACAACTTATATTAGGGACAATAAGCTTAACTTGCTTTTCCAATTGATTATATTGCAATATATGTTTGTTTTTCTTGTGTCTCACGCAAGTATTTCACCATTTGCAGGTTACTCAACATATTTGGCAACCCTTGGACCTTCCCAAGACTTCATTCCAGGACATTCATACCATTTATATTTGAACTCTAGGGACTTCATCTCCATCTTCATCCATCTTCATCTCATTCCCCCTAGGGTCACTGGGATTCCCCCCTTGAGGTGACTATCTCACCTCTAAAGTGACAGGGACACCTGCCTAAGGTGACAGTGGGTAGGTGACCTATTAGTTGTGGCCATTTAGTGGTTGGGTCAGGATTTTCCCAACCTGCAACTTGTGCAATAACATTTTGGTGTCATTTCTGGGGAGGATTTTGAATCATCTTTAGAACCCTAACGAAACTTTGGCAAGCTATCCCAAATCCTTTCCCCTAGATTTCCTGGCTACTCCACACAAGAGATGTTACCTTTCCACCTTTCTTAATGAGCTCTTCTTGAAGCTCATCTAGTGACTCCACCTTCCAAGAACCCACTTTTCCCTTATCCCTTTCTATCCTTTGATGAGCTTTGAGCTCATCTAGGGACTACATTGAGGTGTTACCCTAAGTAATGGAAGCATGGATCTATGGTGCTTTCATGAAGCATACAAGGCCTTGAATATTGAAGCTATTGATGGATATCCAAACAAGTGTCTAATGAACCAATTTGATATCCTCCCAAAGTTCGATGGTAATCTGTCATCAACTGTAGCACACATTGTTGACTTTGTCAGATCCATCTCCATTTTGAGTGAACAACATGAGGATGTATGCTTGCAGTTTTTCTTGTTGTCCTTGGGAAATGAAAAAATGGATTGGATAAAAAATTATTACAAGCCAAGAAGCATATCTTCTTTGACAATCCTCATTAGAGAGTTCCTTAAACATTTTGGACCAGAAGCTCAAAGTCTTGAAGATACAATTCAGGACCTGGAGGATGCATTTTCAAGAGAAATGTTTTACCTTGATCCTATTGAATGCTTGAGAGGAGCACTTCTTCCAGATTTTTTTGAAATGATAGTTGAAAAACAAGAAGTTGACAACACCAATGAGGAAAATTTTGAGTGTCTCAAGCAAAGTAGAGATGAAGATTTCGAGTTTTGTGAACAACTAATGAGACTTTTCCCTGATAAGGAATTTCTGGTTAAGTTTTGTCATCAAAGAGAAAAAGAGATTGACACCATCATCAATGATTATGAGAAAAGGACTACCCAAAACTTAGCCTCAGAAGTGGTCATTTCATATTTATGACGACATCTAGACTTTTGCTTCTCCTACACATCAAGAAAAGAACGTGATGAGTTATAATCCTTTTGAAAATTTTGATGATGCTTTGTTCCATGATTGTGAAAATGAAGAAAGCTGCCTGAAGGATATTGATGAAGTTTCTCTTGTAGAAGGCCTGAGTGAGACATTGTTATATATTGTCCCTTTTGAAGAAGATGAAGTTGTCCAGTCTTGTGAAGAAGTAGTCATCTCCTATTATATAGATGAAATCATGGAATAATCGATGGATACAGTTGACAATCACATTGATGATCTCATACAGACTGGGAGATGCAGATGGGATTTGGGATGTTTCATTTTTTATGGAGATCCTATCTACGATATTGAAGGCACATCTCGGATAAAGGATACATAAAGAATTTATTGAGAGGATTTATTTTTACAGACGAATGGTCCATATATGTGCCAACCTGATGATGATATGGTTGCAAATTTGTTCCATTGATTCAAGGATGATTCAACACAACATTTTCAGGATGATTTTTGTCCATCCCCTGATACATACCCTTTTGAGGATGCATATTTCTTATATGAGGACTTTTAGCCATTATGCTCATATTTTCATAGACACCAGGATGTGGCCAGCCAAAAGTAGTCTGATGTTTTTACTACTAAACAAAAGCACATTCATGTTGAGCCTTTGGGCAGGGATTTACAAAAAAAGAAGAGATGCTTCCTAAGTCCAATGGAGGAGTTTCTCTATAAGGTCGTGCCTTACCTTGTTTCCCCTCATTTGGGAAATCATAGGGTTTTCCTGGGATCTCTTGTCCTTTCTCATCCTTCAGGGAGAAGTGATATTCTAAGTGAAGATTAAGATGAGTTGTTGTCTATATATGGTATCACTCTTCATAGATGGATTGATCAGGTTTTTGGCTACACTTTCAGGAAAGACGATCAGGCTGATGGTTTCTCTTTCCAACATGACTTCCCCCCTCCCACCCATCTCCATGAGTTTTATTTCATGATCGATTATTTATTTGTTTATACTCATGATTATTATGTTCTTAAATTATGTTTGTTGTATTACATGATTAACCACATGGGGGGATACTTTGATGAGATGATCAGTTGGTTGCAATGGTTGTATGACTTCACCTAAAATTACTCATCAAATGATCTTTAGGGCCCCAAGGCCCTAGGTAAGTAGGTAGGTCATATTGTTTTCCCCTGCATTTGCATATTGATTTATCATATTATTTTAGATGCATTTCATTTTTCATTTTTATACTTGCATATTGATTTCATGCTTAGTTTAAAAGTTTTTGAAACAATGTCAAAATTTTTCTCTTCTAGATTAATTTTCAATTTTGGATTTTATTGGTATATGGATAAAGGGTAATAGCACCACCCTAGATTCCTTGATCCCTTTATTTGAGTTTTGGAAGGAATACGTCTACCAGGAGATGTTGTGGTTCTCATGCACTCTATGATGAGCACATGTCCCCAAGTAGGAGTTAGATGTTATTCCCATTTTGTGGATAACTAAGGAATTCATGTCCCGAGGCCCTCAGGTTGCAGATATGGAATAATGAGAAACTACATGACCAACAATATCATTTTGCACAGTTGGAGACGCTTCTCACCACCACAAAGGTCGCATATTTTCCAATGGAATCCACCACATCAGCTAACTTCCGGAAGGCAGTGGGCCTTGCTCCATGAAGTACAAGTCATTATTATGGTGAGCATCATTTCAATATTTAAGGCATTTAAGTATGTTGTATCTTAGATTTCTCTAGATTTCATCATATATGCTTGGACATTATGAATTTTACCCCGCTTCACCTTGGTGGTTGGCATTGTGCCCTAGTAAGTGGTTTTCCTTGGGGATGGTTTTGCTACTAGGAACTCCCTTGAAGAGCCATCGTACTATTCCCAACCATACGTTCCATCACTATTTCTCCCCATTTCCTTATCTATTTGAATTTTAGGGTGTATTGACCCAAGAAGGGGTTGTCCCTCATTCTATGGGAAGAAGGGGATGAAGGCCTAGAGGGATTGATGTTGGGTAAAAGATAAAATACTATGTATGAACCTTCTATATGATTCTCCCAGGCATCACCCAAGAAAGGAATGAAACACTTATCTTTGAAAAAAGGGGAACCCACAATAAACAATGATTAATAATGCTTAAAAGGTTAGTTGGAGGATAGGAGGTATCATCACGAGCCAACCTATCATTTCGTCGATGAATATATAGTGGTATGATGTTGCCATCATCTCGTCAGCAATCCATGGTAATGACTCTCAGTTGCATCGTTGAGAGAAAGGGGGTCTCATCACAAGACAACCTTCTCATTTCCACTAGGTGGTTTTGGGTGACACTGCCATTATATGGACACCACGCCAGGGAAGTGGCCTTCAAACTTTCCTTAAATTTATGAAATAATGAAAGAATGGAAAAATAATGGTCTTGGAAAAACTGCATTGCATACAAAGGTACCACACACCCTATACAAAGGCACCCATCAATGAGACACTAGGACCTCTTGTATGTCATGAGCCCTATTCCCATTGATTCTTGACCCTAACCACTTCACCCACTTTACATGGATTAGAGAGGGATCTCTTGGAAACTCTCCTTGACCTATGGAAAGATCTACCCAATTGAACACATCGTCAACCCTTCCATATTCAAGCTTGACAAGTTGCATAATGTCTTTGAGCACTTAATTGTTTGGCATAGTGATCTTTAATCCACATGCTTAGGTGGCTAATTTATTGATTGGATTCACTTATCATGATTTTATGACTTGATATCCTTGGAGAGCATGCTTATTTGTCTTTGCAGGACCTAGTTGGTGGACATTTTTGGAAGAACAAGCCTAGCTTGGGCTTCCATGGGGCTTGAAGCCCACAAGTGGATACCAAGGGCCCACATGCCAGATGAGATATATCGGACTTTGAAGGTATAGAATATGACTTTGATGACATAACCTATCCCCCACATGCCAAATTTTTTGCCTAGAAGAGTCAAAATGTCACCTCTAGAGGCATGACACCACCTAGGGGGGTTAGGGTTTGGTGGTGAGTTGACATGTATTGGAACAAGGAAGTTTTGAGGGGATTGAGCCTTGATCATGAAGGAATTTGTTGGGATGTTTGACATGTGGCTTTGGGAATCCTTTATACACTTCTACATCACCAACGACCTTCTCCTAGTGCCAAAACGTCCCCGAAAGGGGTGACGTCCATATGAGTAGGGATTTTTCTTCGTGCAAAAGTGAAATTAAAGTGAATTGTTTAAATGTTACTTTGTGAAAGGGGAAATATTAGGGTTTTTGACCCCTAGTCTTTTGTTTTACCCTTAATTATGTGGACAAACTATCTGAGTGACATTTTGTATAAATAAGAGATCATGAGATCTCATTTTATCGTAACTCTCCCTCTTGTGAGAAGTACTTGGTCTGAAATTTTCGCTACACTTGGAGTATTTTACCTTTGGTTCTATGGAATAATGCTTTTTGGTTATGGTTGAATGATGATGATGTTGTTTTATCCTTAAGAGGTCATTTTCTTGCTATTGTGGAGGGGTTTACTTTGGCATGTTAAGGATTTTTCTTGAATGGTATGGTTTCTTTACCTTGTTATTATCATTTGTAATTCAATTTGAGGTTTTTTTGTCCAAGGCTAGATAGGGAGTATAAGGATCTACACCACTATCCTAAATTCCACTATTTTATCAAGTTATTTTGCAAGGGTTTTGTTGAGGAAGTAAGAGGATGTACACCCCTCATCTTTAAACCCTAGCTAGGTTGTTTACCTTGGGAAGTAAGAGGATTTACACCCCCAAGGGTTTAGTAACCCTAGATTGTTTTTTTACCCCAATAGCCCATAACTAAAGGCACTAATCTTGCATTGGAGAAACAAAATATTGCATTGGGAAACGTAATTTCTTATTGTTTTTACTTCCTGCAACTTGGATTTTCTTCCTTATGCCTTGGGCACCTCACAGCCACTAGGGTGTCCCCATCAAAGGTATATTTCTTGTTGATGTTACAAATTTACATATTCATTCATTAGGGATGCAGTACCCCTAACTCAATTGCTTGAATAACTCTTTTATCAACCACCAGAAATTGCCCAAAGTTTGCACACTTGTCTTACTTTCTCTAGTGCACGTTTTGGAAACGTTTGGAGGAGTTTAAGTGGATGATTTTCTTGTTGTAATACATTTATTGTTACATCCATAAATTTTATATAATTTTCTGCAGAAAAGTGTTTACAACAACCTTATCTTTTCATGCTAATATCTTGGATTTTCATCTTGAGTTTTGCTAGTCTTTAGCTAGTCTTTCTCTTGTATCTTTTACTTGATCTCTAGCATTTATTTTGCAGATTATGGTGACATTTTATTGTTGATATACATTTTTACTAACAACTATTAGTAGGGACATCAAGCTTAACTTGCTTGTCCAATTGATTATATTACAATATATGCTTGTTTTCTTGTGTCTCGGGCAAGTATTTCACCATTTCCAAGTTACTCAACATACTTGAAAACCCTTGGACCTTCCCAAGAATTCATTCCAAGGCCTTCATACCATTTATATTTTACCTCTAGGGACTTCATTTCCATCTTCATCCATATTCATCTTATTCCCCTAGGGTTACCGAGATTCCCCCCTTGAGGTGACTACCTCACCTCTAAAGTGATGGGGACACCTACCTAAGGTGACAGTCGGCAGGTGACCTCTTAGTTGTCATAATTTTTATCGTGCAATATGTACTTTCCCAAAGCCAAATGAAAGTAAGGGATATTAGTGTAACAAACGGTATATTAGTGTAACAAACAGGATATCCCATCACTGTCAACTTAATAGGAAATCCCCAATTTTTAGGGATAGGCAGGGTCTACCCCACGGGAGGCATCCTGGGTAACCTAAAGGGATGGAAAATTAGGGTTATGGTCAAGATATATTCCCCCCTCTCACTGGATACCAAAGTCACTGAGTCTGTGTCTAAAATATGAGGTAAATGAAGTGCTTGATGTACCTGCCCATAACAAGACAATATAACATGCATATATAATAATTCCAAGTACAATAATGATAATAAAACCTCAATAGACAATGGACTATGAAAATAAGTGCTAGCTGATATAAAATTGTAGCAGATAATAAGTTTACAACAACAATTAATAAATTGTAACAACTGCAATAAAATCTCTTCATAATTGCTTGAAAAGACAATGAAAAGATAGAATTTACTAAGAAGAATGACAATCAAATGTCATAAGAAATTTCTGAAGTGTTTATCTAGCATTCAAATTCAATTATGCAGAAAATTTGTTGCAGCTAGATAGTTGTAGAAAACATTTATAACATCAGCAAGAAAGTTAGCAATCTAGGCTAAATTAGTGTTAGATTTAATTAATAAATTCTTAAGAGAATAGTGTTTGGGTGTTTGATCAACCTTCGAACAAAAGAGAGACAAAATATTAGTGCCTTTAGGGTTTATGGAGTCAATTATATCAGCATATTAACTTGGAGAGACAACAATGATTATACTTCTCTAAAAGATAACAAGGTGGAAGCTTGAGAAGTATTACCTTAAGTTCTCAAGCACCAAGCCTCAAAGAGAAGGTTCAACTAGGGTGTATGAACTTATAGGCCCTAGTGATTTCTCCTATCCTTAGACTCTTGAAAAATATTGAATGCAATAAGAACTAGACAAAGCTTCTAAATTGCTAGCACTTTAGGGCTCTAGAAGTTTGTCTAGACAAGATCTTCTTAAGCAAAACTAGCAAAATAAAGAGCAAGAAAGAAGCACATTATGTTTCTTACTCCTAGGGTTTCAAGCAAGAAATTTCATAATATTACATATGAACAAGTAAACATACCATAGACATTTATCATGAAATGAAAATTACAGATTTACTTACTTCACCAGGAATAATCAAGCACAAAACCCTAGATTTTCCAAAATTTCACCAAGAAATGATCCAAAATGCATCCAAAATAACCTCCAAGCAAGTGTGCCTTGGTAATTTCATCCAATAACCCCTTTATGGAGAAAATTTCAGTCCTCCCTCTTGTGAGAGGTGAGTTTTTTTGTAAAAATGAGAGCACTTTATGTTTATTTATACAAAATTTTGACCTTTAATTAATTTTCAAGTCAAAATAAGGTCAACCTAGCCAATTTACAATAAAATTCAATTTTGACATAATAAAAAATAATTATTATGTAAAGACACCTCCAATGGTGACTTCATTCCCTTCTAGGGTGATATTGAGGCCTAAAGGTGGAACGTTGAGACTAAAATGTAGGGTGCTTGGCCTCTAGAGGCCCCAGATGATGCCCACACGTGCCACCAGGCTCATAAATGCCTCCAAAACAAAAACCCTAGCTCCAAATGACATATAGGGTCATGATGGTTACGTCTAGGGCCAACATCCATGTGGAAGAGAAGGTCCCCCTAGGTCTAGGTCTGCCAAGATGCCTCAGAAGGAAACGTCCTTCTTTTCCCTGGTGCAAATCTTCAATTTCTTCTTACCCATGGTTGGGGTTATAATATCCATATGTGGGATTTAATACCCCATGAAGGTCTGAGCTAATCATTCCCTCATGTGTACCTATCCACTGGGAAAGGTCCTGTAGCAACAACAAGTATGCCCTCAATGGGTTCATAAGTCACAGGGATCATAGCATGTAAATCAAATCCGATAATTAAATTACCCAGAAAAATGCTCAAAGACGTTATGCAACTTGACAAGTTAGGTTTGGAGAAGGTCTCAGGGTGTCCTATTGGGTTAACCGCTCTTAAGTTTGGGGTGTTTCCCAGGTGGGATCCAATCAAAGTCATGTAAGTGCATGAGGTGGCATAGGGTAATTATTTGGGTATGGGATGAATGTAATAACAAGGAAATCTAAATTCTTACCTGTGGATGCCTTTGTAGAGGGAGAGTTGCACCTTTTCATAAATGCAATTGTTTCCTAGCCCATTCATTGCCTTTTATTCTTAGCTTTATTTCTTTTGATATTTTTCTTTCAAGGGAAAAGTTGAGGGCTATTTTCCTAGCTTGGTGACCAGAGGTGACAGCGTTATCCACAAACACTTCACGGAAATGAGAAGGTTGGCTCATTATGAGACCCCCTTTGTCTTGGATATGCCACCAAGAGCCACTACCCTAGTTTGAGGGCCAGATACGTGGTAGTTCCATACCCCTACATGCCCATGGTCATAACAGGTCAGCTCATGATGAGACCTGATATCCATCAACTAGTACCTTGAGTGTTTATGTATATTATGGGTCTCCTTTTATTACTGAGAAGATTTTCACTACTTTCTTGGGGATCCCTGGGTGAAGCATCTCAAAGGATTCAACATTGTATTTTAATTCTTGTGAGCTACTTTTACCCTCTGGGCCTTTATCCCCTTCTTCCCACAAGGTCAGGTACAACCCTTCCTAGAATAGCCAATCCTAATGACCAAAAAAGGATAGGGGGGATGGAAGGAATAAGGATGGAAAGTGGTAAGTATGGAGGGAACGGGCGATGACTTTTCACAGACCCACCAAGTAGAAACAAATCCTAAATGGAAACCATCTTACTAGGGCACTATGTTACCCTTCCAGGTATAAAGGAGGAAAAGAGCATAATTTACAAGAAAACGTCATGAAATGAAGAAGGATTCAATAACTTCAAAAATAGAGTGATACATACCATGATACCTAGACTCATTACCTCATGGAGAAAGACCCACTACTACTTTAGGACCAGGCTAGTGGGATGGATATTGTTGTTGGTGATGAATGGACTACACTAGATAAAAGAGGGGCCCTCTAGGTCCATGATCAAGTCGTCTGGCTCTCATTACTCCATGTCTAGAACCTATGGGCCTCAATACATGATATCCTTGGTTATCCCTAGGCTAGAGGATAACAGCTGGCTCGAACTCGATGACATGTTCTCACCATAGAGCACATTAGAACCTCAACATTTCTAGTATGTACTTTGCATACTACATCTCAACAGAAGATGTTAGTAATCCATAAGATGGTGATATCACCCCTTGTTCATATATGATATAATAAAAAAACAAAGCGCACCTCTAATCTAGCATATAATCATGAGACTACATATATACATATTGAAACATGATAATATGAAAATGTAACTACAACTATGCTAACATGATATGCAATGGTATGTACAATGGATGCAAATCCCTACCTATCCTAACTCACCTGTACTTACTTGTCAAATGCTAGGTATAAGCATACAACCAGTACAACCATGCTAGCAATGTATCATAACAATTGCCTCTGTGCTTCATAGTTAAGAGTAAGATAAACATGAGTTAGAGCATGCATTATATCATAGGAAGTTGTAAATTCTATCTCATGGAGGCGAGAGGGAGGGACAAAATCATTCCAAGTCAGCCTTACAAAAAAAGTGATCAATCCATCTCAGAAAAGGATCGTGAGAGATCAAGGACTCAAAGGGGTGTCTCAAAGAGTCTGAGGGTTGACTACCTTTGACATCATCACTCCTTGGGGTCTGAGAAGGGATTAACAAGAACTTTGAGGGAAACTGACAACTTCTCAGGGGAAAGTTGAAATATTGAGATAATAAACTTCTTAAGGCATTCAACCTCCCCTTGAATTCTAATGAAAAAATTTTCCCTAAAGAAAACTTGAAACAAGAGACATGTTCCCCAACTGCATCCTTAGTGACATAACGAGGTAAATCAATCGGAGGGAGTTGGACAACCTTGTCACAAGTATCCTGCTTCAAGCAAGTAACATCCTCTTTATCAAAATTTGAGTACAACGACGGTTGATAATCTTCTTCATAGAATAAATCCAAGTGCTCAAAGGAATACTCATCAAAATCCTCAATGTATGATCGAAAATCATCATGAGAACATTGCACTGGGTCATCCTTGGGTGCTTGGAAAACTTCTGTAATTATATCATCATCTTGTTGCCAAACGTCAAAATTATTAGGAACATAATATGATTGTTGTAAAGGAAACATTTGAATATATTCTTGCATATCATAAATGGGGTATGCATCAGAACCAATCAAATCCCATTTACTTCTTCCAACAAGTATGAACTTATCAATATTATCAACCATGTCACTACCCTTATCATAACATGAAGGAGTTAATGCATCCAAGGGCTCCTCTAATACTTATTCGCTTTCCAAATCATAAAATAAAGCATCATCAAAATCTTGGAAAGGGAAATAACTTACCATGTTCACTTCTTGTTGTGCAAGAGATTCAAAGGCTTGGATGACTTCATCAAATGGAATAGCATCTAGTACATCATCCCCAAGACTCGTCTCTTTAATCATATTTTTTCCTTCATCAGAAAATGAAGGACCTAGCTCTTCCAAGGGTTCCTTTACTTCTTCACCTTCTGAATCATAGAACAAAGGGTCATCAAAAACCTGGAAAGGAAAATGATTCACCACATTCTCTGTGCCTTGTGTAGGAAAGATAGGATCTTGGAGAGCTTCAACATATGGAGAAGAAGATACTATTACTTCATCCTCATACCTCAGATCTTTAGTCAAGTATTTACTGCATTCTATTGAATCATGGGAAAAATGTTGCTTCTCTTCAAGGGGTTGAAAACCTTATTCATAAATCTCTCCTTCTATATTAGAGGGTTCTTGTATTGAGTATGGTACACATCCCTGAGATCTTCCACAATCTCAGTGGTGAATCCTTCATCCTCTAGGGCTATTGCAATATTTTGAAGGGCATCTTCATATGTTTGGAATTGTGGTTTCACAAAATCAATAAACCTATTGATGAGGTCTACAAAAGATGATATACTCTTATCTTTGCAAAAATCCTTAATCCAATCTTGCAAAAACAACGACAGGGAAAGTATGAACAATTTTACCAAAACATCCTCCCCTTCAAATTATATCTCACTTATATAATTGATGAATTCTACAATGTGAGTAATTGGGAAGCTTCTGAATCTTGGAGAGTTGTTTAACCATTTTATATCAAGATAATGTGGGTATCCTTGAAAACTTTCAAAATCAATAGTCGGATACAGTTGTTCCTAGGGTGCCATTATCCCATATCTTAGAAATATCACAAAGTTGAGAGTAAGGTGGCAACTTGGAAAAGGTCAGTGGAGTCGTCATATATCCTCTTAATAATTATCAAATGGAATGAGGGAATCACCCTCAATTGATTCGCCAGGTAAGCTTTATAAGATGAAGGCTTTAAGGGAAAGGATTACCGAAAAAGTGTAGTTGAAGAATATTGACTCAATGTTCCCTGACAACAGCGCCAAAAATGTTATCACGCAATTTGTACTTGCCCAAATCCCAAGGCAAGTAAGGGATATTGGCGTAAAAAACATGATATCCTATCACTTTCACCTTAATAGGAAATCCCCACTTTTTATGAATAGGCAATGTCTACCCCTAGGAAGGCATCCTCTATAACCTAAAGGGATGGAAAATTAGGGTTATGGTCAAGATATATTCCCCCTCTCACTGGTTACCAAAGTCACTAAGTCTGTGTCTAAAATATGAGGTTAATGAAGTGCTTGATGTACCTTCCTAGAACAAGACAATATAGCATGCATATACAATAATTCAAAGTACAAATATGATAATAACACCTCAATAGACAATGGATAGTGAAAATAACTACTAGCTGATATAAAATTGCAGTAGTTAATAAGTTTACAACAACAATTAATAAATTGTAAGAGCTACAATAAAAGATCTTCATAATTTCTTGAAAAGAAAGTGAAAAGATAGCAGTTACTAAGTATAATGATAATCAAATGTCATAATCAACTTCTCAAGTGTTTATCTAGCATTCAAAGTCAATTATGCAGAAAATTTGTTGCAGCTAGATGGTTGTAGCAAACATTTATAACGACAGAAATAATGTTAGTGATCTAGGCTAAATTAGTGTTAGATTTAATTAGTAATAGCTTAAGAGAATAGTGTTTGAGTGTTTGATCAACCTTCCAACAAAAGAGAGACAAGAGACTAGTGCCTTTAGGGTTTATCTAGTCAATTATATCAGCACATTAACTTGGAGAGACAACAATGATTATACTTGTTTAAAAGATAACAAAGTGGAAGCTTGAGAAGTAGTACCTTAAGTTCTCAAGCACCAAGCCTCAAGGAGAAGGTTCAACTAGGGTGTAAGTACTTCTAGGCCCTAGTGATTTCTCCTATCCTTAGACTCTTGAAAAATATTTAATGCAATAAGAACTAGACAAAGCTTCTAAACTGCTATCACTTTAGGGCTCTATAAGTTTGTCTAAACAAGATCTTGTTAAGCAAAACTAGCAAAATAAAGAGGAAGAAAGAAGCATCTTATGTTTCTTACTACTAGGGTTTCAAGCAAGAAATTTCATAATATTACATATGAAAAAGTAAACATACCATAGAAATTTATCATGAAATGAAAATTGGAGATTTACTTACTTCATTGACAATAATCAAGTACAAAAACCCTAGATTTGCCAAAATTTCACCAAGAATTTATTCAAAATGCATCCAAAATAGCCTCCAAGAAAGTGTGCCTTGGTAATTTCAGCCAATAACCCCTTTAGGGCGAAACTTTCAGTCATCCCTCTTGTGAGAGGTGAGTTGTGATGTAAAAATGAGAGCACTTTATGTTTATTTATACAAAATTTTGACCATTAATCAATTTCCAGCTCAAAATAAGGTCAACCTGGCCAATTTACAATAAAATTCAATTTTGACATAATAAAAATTAATTAGCATCTAAAGACACTTCCAAGAGTGACGTCATGCCCATCTAGGGTGACGTTGAAGCCTAAAGGTGGAATGTTGAGCCTAAAATGTAGGGCGCTTGGCCTCTAGAGGCCCGAGATGATTCCCACACGTGCCACCAAGCTCATAAATGCCTCCAAAACAAAAAACCTAGCTCTGGATGACATCTAGGGTCATGATGGTGACATCCAGGGCCAACATCCATGTGGAAGAGAAAGCTCCCACTAGGTCTCGATCTTCCAGGGTGCCTCTGAAGGAAACATCCTTCTTTTTCCTGGTGGAAATATTCAATTTCTTCTTACCCCTGGATGAGGTTACAACATCCATCTATGGGATTTAAGCCCCCATGAATCTCCAAGCTAATCATTCCCTCATGTTTACTTGTCTATCGGGAAAGGTCCTATAGCAACAACAATTATGCCCTCCAAGGGTTCATAAGTCACAGAGATCATAGCATGTAAATCACATCCAATAATTAAATTACCCAAACATGTGCATCAAACCCCCCTTAACCCAAAAAAATGCTCAAAGACATTATGCAACTCGACAAGTTAGGTTTGAAGAAGGTCTCAGAGTGTCCTATTGGGCTAACCTCTCTTAAGTTTGGGGTGTTTCCTAGGTGGGATCCAATCAAAGTCATGTAAGTGTATGAGGTGGCATAGGGTAAGTATTTGGGTATAGGGTGCATGTAATAACAAGGAAATTTAAAGTCTTATATGTGGGTGCCTTTGTAGAGGGTGATATACACCTTGTCATAAATGCAAATGTTTCCTAGCCCATTCATTTCCTTCTGTTCTTAGCTTTATTTCTTTTGATCTTTTTTTTTCAAGGGAAAAGTTGAGGGCCATTATCCTGGCTTGATGACCAGAGGTGACAGTGTTATCCACAAACACTTCACGAAAATGGGAAGGTTGGCTCGTGATGAGACCCCCTTTCTCTTGGTTATGCCACCAAGAGACACTACCCTAGTTTGTTGTCCAGATAGGTGGTAGTGTCATACTGCTACATGCCCATGGTCATAATAGGTCGGCTCGTGATGATACCTCATATCCATAAACTAGTACCTTGAGTGTTTATGTATCTTATGGGTCCCCTTTTCTTACTGAGAATCTTTTCACTAATTTCTTGGAGATCCCTGGTCGAAGCATCTCAAAGGCTTCAACATTGTCTTTTAACTCTTTCCATCTAATTTTACCCTCTAGGCCTTTAGCCCCTTCTTCCCACAAGGTAAGGTACAACCCTTCCTAGCATAGCCAATCCCAATGCCCAAACAAGGATAGGAGGGATGGAAGGAATAATGATGGAAAGTGGTAAGTATGGAGGGAACATACATTGAATTTTCATAGACCCACCTAGTAGCAACCCATCCTAAAGGGAAACCAACTTACTAGGGCACTGTGTTACCCTTCCAGGTATAAACTAGGAAAAGAGCATAATTTCCAAGAAAATGTCATTAAATGAAGAAGGATTCAATACAACATATTCAAGTACTTAAAAAATCAGATTGATACATACCATGATACCCGGGCTCATTACCTCATGGATCAAGACCCACTGCTACTTCAGGACTAGGCTGGTGGGATGGATAATGTTATTGGTGATGAATGGAATGCATTCAATAAAAGAGGGGCCCTCTAGGGCCATTCTCAAGCCGTCTGGCTCTCGGTACTCCATGTCTAGAACCTGTGGGCCTCGAGACATGATCTCCTTAGTTATCCCTAGGCTAGAGGATAAAATCCATTTAGTGGTTGTGTCAGGCTTTTCCCAACCTACAACTTGTGCAATAACATGACTCGATGATTTTTAATCTTTGCAATCACCACACCATGGGTCCCTCAATGTGTAGCATACTAGCCATAAATTTTAGTTCAATATGGAATTGAAACTTTATTATATTTTCAAATGTGCAAAATATATGGATTTGATTATGGAATTTATCATCGGATTATTCTCAAAACATGCCAAATCTTCAGGAAGGTATGACTGAATGTGTCTACATTTATTACACCAAAGTGTCTACACTTCCTAAAATTTAATGTGATGTTTACTACTCTACACATGAATGAAGTCTTATTCTTCATGGACGCCACACATGATTACTTTCCACCCCTGCATCTTCTCCCAAGATGTTAACTTGTCACGTCGGCCCTTGGCGAGTCAGGATGCTTCTTTACATGGATCCAATTTCTTGGTATTTTCCATGGAGGATCTTTAGTAATCATGGTTGGACCTAGGGTAATCTGTTGGCTTCCCAATATTGAACTAATTTCAACCTGAGGCTTGCACTACATGTCTTCTAGCTTGATGATAGTTGAAGGAACATGAGGAACATAACTTCCTACCAACACAGTGCACTTAGTTTTCAGATGGCTCCTTCGCACATTCAGATTCTGCTTGGCCACCCAATGCCTTTCGTAGGAACACATATATTTTTGGATGTTGACCCCTGGCCTGAACCTTTCCTTCATTGAGTCCACTAATTCCACACATTTTCATAGATGTTCATGATGCATCGCCCACCATTACGTGGGTATGCCTTACATCAATGTGTCGAGGGCTCGTAACTGGTAGGTTAAGGGAACTTGTTGCATTTTGGAAATGAATGTGTCCATCAAACCCACTCCATCAAATCGATATGGAGTATCGGGACTGAATCCAACATCACACGATGTGGTGGTAATTCACGTGCATCTCCATAGAGACTATACAACTTATTTTTTCGTCTCTCCGTAGCATATTTTGAATATGTATCATATGACTTCACACTTGTCCAGCTCATCTCCCCATCTACTATGGGATTGATGTAATCCTCTATGTGCCCTGTGGTTTGATATATATTTTCAATAATGGAGCTTTAATCATCCTCATTCATAGGCTCATTGTAATTGTCACCTTCATTCGCATCTAATGGTGCGATCACACGCAAAGTGTTTGTCTTGAAATACATTTTCCTTTTTTTCAAATTCAACACGACATTGTTGTCAAATGCCCAGTCAATACCAAATAGTGCAATGTAGGTATCTGATTAATACATGGTCTCAATCACTTCAAAATATGCCTTATTCTTCACCCATTCAATGTTCACTTCAACCTATGCCAATCGGCCTATAGGATATTTTTTGTACTGATTAGCCATCCTAGGTTGAATGGGGAACCATACTAAGTTCAATCTATCCATAAAATGCCATGATTTCTTTGGCAGGATGTTCTTATCAGATCCTAGATCCAAAATGACTCCATCCATATCATAGCTTCCGAGTTCAACGGTCATCTTGAACTCTCTTCCTGTGTGCTTATTCTTACTGACCTGGCACACATCCCTTTCTGGTAGTCAGGTGGATATAAATGCAATTGTTCCTTCTTCCCCCAGACAGTTTTTTAACATGTGTGTCAACTTTCTCGTAGCATCAAGATCACTTAGAAACTTCAAACAAGAGCACCATAAGTTACTTTCTTGGTCTTCTGCTTGTCCTTCATGGCCAATGTCGAACAATGCTTCTTCTCACATCATTCACTTTAACTCTTTGCACACGTGCTCCTCTATTTCCTTTTGTTCATGCTATTTCACTTCTTCCTTCCTGTGGGATTCTTCCAACGAAGTCTTCATCATGTGTTGTATCTCTCCACACACATGAGATTTATCCAAAGATTTTTGTGTGGCATGCTACAATTATTCATATGCTTGGATTTCTCTAGCAATATTTGGGTAGTGCACTATACTTCCTCATGTACCAAGGATTCTTCTAGTGACCTTTGCATTGTGCACTACAGCTCTTCTCATGCTCTCTCCTCCTCTAGATCCCTTTGCACATCGCACAAAATATGATTCTATTGTGCAGTGTCAAACTTAGTAGGGGCTTGCACCACCTTTATGATCTTCCTTTTTTTTCTCTAGCCCGAGCTTTCTCCATGCTCTAAGTCCATTCTTGTTTTATCTCCTCCTCAGGTTATCACTTGCATGTCAGATTCCTCATCCTTCTTTTGATTCCCATGCAGCACTAAAGTTACCATGTTGTAGTGTTCCTTATTCTCTTCCCACTTCTTCAACAAGTCGGTATAGTCCTTTGTTATATGCTCGGTACTATAACAGTACCCATAGAGAGTGAGAGGTTTGGTAAAAAATATTTAAACATGGCCTATCTCACCACAATTGAAACAAGTGGGTGGTCTCCCTCCACCTTTGTCATAGCCTCGACCTCGACCTCATCCATATCCACCCCAAGGATGTCCTTGGTATCCACCTATTTTTGCAGCTCTATGGTCACCACCTTTCTGCTCTTCCTGAACCCAGAAAGCATCATGAGTGTGGTCCTGCATCAACTAAAGGGATCGATAGTTGTTCACATCATGTCCCATGGATTTGAAGAACTCACAAAATGGAGTATAGTGAGCCTTTTTCTATTTCTCAAGTGTTGGGAA
The DNA here is from genome assembly GCA_000966675.3 of Picea glauca. Taxonomy (NCBI): domain Eukaryota; kingdom Viridiplantae; phylum Streptophyta; class Pinopsida; order Pinales; family Pinaceae; genus Picea; species Picea glauca. The sequence continues at coordinate 584,717 of JZKD02S1711868.1, read as the reverse complement.
GTGGTTAGGGATGTGTCCCCATTGTCTACAAATCTTGCACCATTCAATCTAAGGCCCAGTTGAAAATAGATTTGGTGCACCCTTCACCAAGTAATTTCCCAACGTGGGACATTCATCCTTGCGATGACCCTCTGAGCGTCACATGTTACACCACCCATGCTCATGCACCTCCTTCATATTTTCCATATCTTGCAACTACATTGTCATATTTTTCAGCAGGGACTACACATGCACCAATCTTGTTGATGTCTCTCCACTTAATGGTGTGGCTTCCAGGGGCATCATAATCTCCACTGCCTCTTCCTAAGTAGTCACCTTCTATTGGGTGAGAAGAACTTGGATATGGGATATTAGTCCTGTAATGAACCATTCCCTATGTTGAACATGCTGGATCTAGAATGTCAGTGTATATAATAGTATCTTGAACTATTGGGCATAATCCCATAAGGTCTCTCTAGTTTGTTGCTTGATTTCTTTGATTTTAGTAATGCACTGTGATTCTGACTTAGGATTTTGAAAATCCTTAATAATATCTCTCTTAATTTATGTCAAAGATCTCGTCTATCTTGCTGGAAAAATCACCCTATACTTATGTACCACGTTAGATATATGTCTCTAAAAGTGGTTTCCAATGGTGCAATTGTCGATGATTCGTTTGTGATCCTCTTCACAAACTATATAGCCTCACACATGAACCAATGTTTCTCTACATCATCCTTACCCATCCCATGGAACACGGGTAGTCTCATTGTTTTATCTTAATTTTCCATTCTCAATCTAGGACTGTGTCATCCGGAATGAATGCTAGTTGTCATTGTTGTTGGTATTGATACTCTTCCCTACGAAGTATTGTTGACTTTGTCTTCTTCTTCACTCATATCCTCTCTTATTTCTTCTTCTACACTTTCTTCCTCTACTCCTATCACTGTGTTGTATGTTGTTCTTTATTCTTTATTACAAATGCGCAAGGGGGTGCCTCCATCTTCTCTCATCATTTCTTGTGAAGGATCCCATATATCTTCCTACCTGTAGCTGTGCAAGACCATCCACTATAGCTAAAGCCTCTTCCCCTTCTCGCAGAGGTTCTTCAACATCATCACCTGCTTCAATGCGTCTACTATGTGCCTCGTCTTCCTTTGAGGTTGCAACATCTCTCAATAGCCAATGGGATCAGGCTTCATCTTCTCAAACCCTATTACCACTTCTTTCAGTATCTTCATCGGATACACTACTCCTAATGCCATGCCTCTTCATCGACCAATCTTTGTATTTTATCCTCTCTAGCACAACACTCTCTTTCACACTTCCTCCTAGTGTGGTCTCTTTCCTCTTGATTCTAGGTCAGACCCCTCGTATCTCACCCCTTTCTACCTTCTTTCCACTCCTCTATTATGCTTTCCTCCTTAGCTCAACTCTTCTGAAGTATAATGAGTCTCCTTCTCTCCACTTCTCTTCTAGGTCCATTCTCTCCTCACTTCATCTCAACATATTTTGGATCCTCTCAGCAGATCCATATCCTCTCTCTCTTCTCCCCCTTCTTTTCATCCCTCCCAATGCTAGGGTGTTTACTCATCCCCCCCAATGCTAGGTTGTTTACTCATCCATCCTATCTAGATCCATGCACATCAATCCTTTCTCAACAAGCAACATCTTGATCCACATCAGGATTTCTTCTAGTAGTCTCTACCGAGGACCTTCAACAAAATTTCTTTCAACCTCATTGAAAGAATCACCGTATTCTAGAATGAACTCAATAATGTGTCCTTCCTTCATTCAGGAAAACCAGAAATCAATTTCTCGAGCCCACTTATTATCCAACACCTTCAGCCTCTCGACAGTATTCTGGTCCCAAACCAGTGGTTCTTGGGGTCTCAAAGTAGTGTTAGTGGTTGTTTTCCTGTTCAACCATTCATACAACAAACATGGAAACTTATCAAAGAAAATCTCTTGCAAATCAATGTAGACGTACCTCTCCTTCCAATGTTCAATGTTGGTTATTAATCCCTTGGTCTCTCATCATGCAAACTCATCTTCCTTCGCATATAACGAGTCTTTTGTTTTCTCCTGAGATGGATTCCACCTCATTCTCTCCCCGTATCACGTAATACAAAACCTTCAATTCCCAGCAGCAGAACCATTTGTTGGCTCTCTTACAGGAATCCTCCCTAACATTGGGGGGTTGATGACCCAAGGTTAATCTAGAGTTTACCAACAAAACCCCAAGGAATAAACATATCAATCTTCAATAAAGGACCAAAGAAAGTCTCACCCAAGACACCATGAGAATCAAAGAGACCATCTAGTCTTGTGTTAGAGACGAAGGAATAAAGAATACAAGGAATCCACTCAGGATGAAATTCATTCATTCAATCATACTCCATTAGCATACTAGCATCATAACCCATTAACACAATCGTCCATTAAACTCAAAATAAACACATCAAGTGACAGAGAGAATTGCAGTTTTCTATTATATTCATTAAACAATAGAATACATACATCAACAGATCCAAAATGCAAAGGGAATCACACTTTGCGCTCTGATTCATTCTACAACTTCATGCACTACAATGCACTTATGCACTCTCTATTCAAAATCTACACTCTATTGGACTGACTCCATTATAGACTCTGAACAATACTATTCCAGACTCTCACAAAATTGTTACAAAGACTCATAACATGACTCATGCAAAACTCAAATTGTCTTCTTTAGACCTAAGAAAAACTCTTCATTTCTTCTCTTGCTTCTCTTTTCCTTCCTTTTCTCTACTCTGGCACTCTATACTTTTCTCCTTTGATCCACTCTCTCTAGTGATCAACAGTTTCACACGCTTCTATCGTCTGCATGCAACCCACGCAACCTCCTTGGAGCGTGGCAGTCCTAACGAACTTGCCTCATCCATCATATTCCCCACGATCTCTTGTGTTGTATGGACTCATTATTCGAGAAGATTCTTGAATATGTTCTTCTGACTCGATGTGCATGCGGTATCTTTCTAATCTTCAATGCATTGTATATAACTTTGATTGGAACGCATGTCTTATTCCATCTATCGCACAACGGTTGATGTGTGTGCCCAAAATTGATGTGTGTTTACTATTGATCTATGCACACATGCAGCCTATCCAAAAATTTGGGTGCCAACAGAGGGCACTTCCCATTTTCAAAACCATAAATAATATTTAGGATAACTAAAGCATTGAAAATGAATCCCAATCATAGAGCTTAATATTTCTACATTTGTTTCCAATTTCCACAATTGTCAAGGTCATAATATTTCTAAGAACTAATAATTCTCTTCTTGACTATGTGGTTCAACTGCAATTGGGAATTCAAATCAATACATAAGTACTTGTAAAATTGCACCTCTTCAAGCTGTAATCACCATAAAAAATTTGAAGATTAATATTTTACTAAGATTTAATTACCATAATTTTGATTTCATCCATATTAATGGTAAACTTGTAATTTTTTAGAATTGTCAGAGAACTTTGAGTTTTGTTTGAATATTTTCAATATATAGTTTTTGCAAGGAAAACAATATAATCAACATATAAGAGAAAGATTACAACAAGTTCGAGCATGTTGATACCAATACATTCCTCCTCTTTTAAACATTGCTCAATGTTATTGATATAGATGTCAAAAAGGGTGGGAGAAAGGGGGAACTATTGCTTAACATCAATATTACAACTAATATTCATGAACCAATATTACTATGGATCTAAGGAGGGTTACCAATTTATTCAAGTATTTTCCATAACTTGGTTCTAGGCATAGTGTTAATGGTTTTTCTAAAATCAATAAAACAATAAATAAGATCTTTTTTTTTGCCTCTATAATCCTGATCACCAATAATTCTAAGGGTGGCAAGTTGATTGGTTGTAGCATGTTAGTTGTTGAAAGCTACATGTCTTTTGGCCCTTTTATTATTGTCCTCAAGCCATTGACTAATTTTTCTTACAAGAATCAAGCCAAATAATTTTGCTAAAAGGGGCCTAATCAAGATAGTTCGATAATTGAATGGGACATTTTGGTTTTCAAATTTGAAGGTAAGGACAATTAAATTTCCAATGCATTTTTTAAACAAGCCTTACTTGATAGCTTGATTGAAAATAGATTAATATGAAGCACCAGGATTAAACTCCCAAGTTTTAATATCTCAACTTGATATACTTCAATGTCTTTAGTTTTTCCATTTGACAAGCCCACTTAATTCCAAATTTTCTATACTTATTGAAAAAATCATTTATATAGTGATGAGTGGTTTACATGTCCTCGCAAACTTGAGGGGAAATAAAAAGTTCATTCAGATAGGTTCTCCTATAGTTTATCTTAATATTACGTTAGCCTAATATATTTTGGGTCTCTCTTTTAGATAAGCCTACAAGTCTTTCTTGATTTTTGGTTAGATATTGATATTTTCTTTTTTTTTTATTAAGAGCATGTAATATTTAATCTTGCTATATGTATTAGTTTCATTAGAGGGGCCTTTTAATATCTCTTGCACTTTTACATTCGACGACATGGTAGGAGTTTAAAGACGTTTTTCTGGATATACAATTTTTTAGAATTTTTTTCTAAGCATATGTAAAGATAGATTCAAAGTGAATTTTCATATAAGTTCTCAGTTGTACTGTTTTACATATCATAATTGAAAACGCTTGTAAAGGTTAAACAAGAACTTTTCCATCTTGGAGAGATGGCTGAGCGGACCAAAGCGGCGGATTGCTAATCCGTAGTACGGATTATCCGTACCGAGGGTTCGAATCCCTCTCTCTCCGTTC
>JZKD02S1711868.1:506574-551258 GCA_000966675.3 Picea glauca | reverse complement strand
TTTCCAGGTCAGTTTGTCATTTGTTTATTTATTGTATTTATTTGTATCTTAGTTTAGTTAGCTTTCTGCTGTATTTCCTTTTCATAAAATTATAAAAATCAAAAAATATCTCTTGCTGTCTTAGGGCAGATTGCACATGAATTTTTCAGGTTTTACTTAAATTTGTACTTCGTAAATAGTGTACATTTTGTAAATAAGTTATATTTCAGATAGTTGTTAGTTAGTAGTTTGTACATACATAAATAGTTAAATTAGTTAGTATTAGTTTGTTTTATTGTTAGTTAGTTTAGTTTGTTTTATTAGTTTTAGTATAGTTTGTTTTATTTAGTTTTATTTTAGTTTAGTTTGTTTTATTTGTTTTAGTTAGATTAGTTAGTTTAGATTAGTTTTATCATTGGTTTTCATAGGACCTTAGATCGGCCAACGGAGCCGCTAAACCCATCAGGGTGGTTCATTCCAAACGGCTTGGGTTATTAGACAACCCCGTACCGGTTCCACTCTCTCAGTTGACGGACGATCAATTTCGCCCGTCAACACTATGTCAAACAGTCCATATAGTAGCACCAAGAAATTTTCCACCATTTCAAGTTGACTAGACACTTGGAAGAAAAGTGTTGGTGAATTCATCAAAGGTTTACCCAAGAAACTACGCAACCAAGAGAATGGCATGGAGAGAGAACCCTAATAGATATGAATATCTCCATGCCTTATCATCCCAAGGAGAAAACTTTGTCTAAGGAGTTGTAGCAGCATAAGAGGTGAGCCTCATTAATGAAGAAAATCGTTATTCAATGGGAGTAGGAGAGAGAAGAGAAGGATATCAAGCATGAGCTAACATTTTGTTCATTGAAACCTAATTGAATAATGACTCACCAATCGATAAACTAGCTTACCCATGAGCGAAAAATTACAATAAAATATTGGTGGTAAAAGGAGGCTAGATAATTCATGATGATTATGTTGCACAAAAAAAATTATTATTTGATTAACATTGCTATGGATAGGAGTGTTGTACAAGCATGTGTAATAGCAGAGAATTATTTCCATGAGGGGAAGTAATTGATTCTAGCAGAAGAGAGCAGTCCACACTTCCTCTTGTGTAATTGTTGCATAATGTCATAGCCATCGAGATCACACTGAACAAGAATAGACCAAAATTCAACTTGACTTTCATTTTTTGTCAAGATAAACCATCTCCAAGTATGAGAATGCAAGAGACTTGCACATTGAAGATGGGAATGAATTTTGATTGAAGAGTTTGGATCTAGAGATTGATCAGAGATAAGAGTTAGTGAGAAGACTTTTGTATTGCTAGAACAAGCGAGTGAAGAACCAAAGCAATATCCATAGCCATAATTAGATCTAGTAGCTAGAGCCATGAGCCTGAGCCTAAGATAGAGTTAGAGTTGTAGCTACAAGTCATAGTCAAATACATGTTGTAGAGAATAAAACAGAAGTCACATTGATCCATATTAGTTTCCTCTAAGATTTTGGAAACAAAAAGGCCTCTTAATGCAGAGGTGTTATCCAAAATGGATCTGAACAAGAAAATGGTTGTAAGACTCAGTACTTGCAAGTGTAACTCAATAATTAATGAAGTTTAGATAAAACATAATTGACAATGCATATGTTAAAAAGTAAATGAGAAAAAAGAGATGAAAAACAAGAATTAAATAAATTAGAAAATGAAAATAAGAGAGAAAAGACTAAGGAATGGGAAATGAAGGCCAAGTCTATTAGCCTTCCCATTACCCCAAATATCCTTATTTTTTGTTGTACTTTCACTCTCAAAAGGTATTTTTGGCCAAGGATGAGTATGTATAGAGATCCATGAGATGCATTGTAACCAAATATTGACAAAATGAAAGCTGAGCAACCATTTGAAGTTGGTTTTCTTGTTTGGGTTTCTAGGGTAAAATCTATGTGTCCATTATGTGATCGATTTTATTTGCAGTAAGAATTCTCTTATATATGATTTATATGATGCTCATATTATAATTAATATTTTATTTTGAGTGTGTCAATGGTGCTAAGGAATAAATTCCTAGTTGTAGTTATGTTGAGTTTACTCAGAATTTTATTCCCCGTGAGTAATTGAAGAATGCCAATAGCTCTGTAGTTCTCACCATTCATCTTATTATAGGATTGAGATCAAAGGATATCATGAGATATCCATTGAAAATTAATAGATGAGTTCTTATTTTTGTCTATGAGGAATGGCATTTCTTTGTCTTAGGAGACTGCTAGCTGGAAAATATCCATTCAACAAAGGAAGTTGTTTGGAATCTAAGAAAATCCAATACCCACCTCATTCATTATTAAGAGGTCATAAGAATTCCATTCATCCTACATAGAGTCATTACCTTGAGATTGAATCCATATGCTATGATTCAATCTTCTTGAGGTTGTACACATCTGTATAGGCCATACATCCCTCTCTCTCCAAGCCTACACATTGGTTGGTGGCTACATAGTGATTGTCTTATGGTGTTGGAAATGAATGTATGGAATGTGGAATTAGATAATGGTTTATTCACCATTTGATAAGACAAGGGAAATTAAAATATATTAGTGTTGTCTCATATATTGGGAGAAATAATTTAAAGGTTATAAGACTATTTTGAGAAATGTTTGAAATAAACTCTAGCAGAATACATGCTCCACATTGCAGATGAGGAGATTCTCCTCATATGAATGTACACATGCATTAATTCTATGGAAATGTGACTATATGGGAAGAAGTCATGATATACATTGGAGAAATACATTTCCTTGTTAGTGAAACATTCCTTTATTTATTGATGTTGGTGCATTAATTAAGCTTTGGTTGTTGGATTATCATGAAAAATGAAAGTGTTGTATAAAATGTTGTTGTAGATAACATTGTGATTGGATTCCATAGTTCATACCAAGTGCATTATTAAAACTTCATTGCCTCATCCTACAATTCAGAAATTGTAATGTAAAGCAATGTGGAGAAGGTGAAGGGTAAAACATTGGTGTCATTGCATTATGAATGGGAAACCATGGTCTGAAGTAGCTAATTGTTTATGCATCCATTGCCTTGTTTTTTAGTTAAGAAATTATTGAGACAAACATTTCTATGGATGAGAGTGCTCATTGTGATCAATTTTCTAATTGGACAATATACACAATTCCTCCTTCTCTTGTTTAATGAGGAAGTAATTGTTGGAAACATGTATCACTCTCAAACTACAACCATATCCTTTCCAAGTAGACTCTAATGCTACTCTCTATCAAACAACACAACCATATAGATATTTCATATTTATAATCAATTGATTGTGCCTCTAATCAAATGCGAATATGTGTTAATTCATTGGTGTTGTTCTTATGTTGATAAATAGACATAGTTGATCATTCATTTGATTGATGACAACCTCAAGTGTTAGGCATGAGTGAGTAGAAGATATAGAAAAAACCTGATAAGGATAATCCTCTTGAATTTGTTGTTAAGCATTGGCCTTAGCACCATAGCTATTGAGATAATCCATATTCTAAGCCTTTAAGCCAAGAAACATACTCACTTAATGTATGTTTTTTTGATGATTAAAAAATTAGGATCTTGAACTCATAAGTCCTAATTATTATTGTATTGTTAGTCAATTTCTTGTGTGCAAGTCACACCCATGAACATACCATTCTAAAGACATACATCTTTGCATAAGGTTGAGAATAGAGATGACATTAAAATTCCAAAGAGGATACTTTTTGGTGAAATGAGTGGGCTATAAATCCCTTGTTTACGAATCACCAATCCTAGAGCTCAACATTTTTACATTTATTTTAAAGTTCATAACAAGCTTTCCAGCCACTAATGATTCTCAACTTGATTTTGTGATTCCAATGTAAATGGAAAATTGGCATTGATACCTGAGTCCTTGTAATATTGAACCTCTTCAAGGTGCTATCACTATTCAAAATTGGAGGATAAATTTTTTTATTAGATTTAATTATCATGATCTTAGCTTTAATAATATTAATAGTAAGCTCATAGTTTTTGCAAAATTACTGGAGAAGTTTGAATTGATTTTGAATAGCCTCAATAATTTTTGTGATGAGAGCAATATCATCAATATATAAGAGAGGGATGACAATGAGTTTGAGCATTTTGATACCAATACATCCATCCTCTTCTAAACTTTGCTCAATTTTACTAATATAGATTCCAAAAGTGGTGGGAGAAAGGGGGCACCCTTGCTTAACACCAATATTACAATTACTATCCATTGACCACTTGTTATTACATCGCATATTAGAACTAACCTTTTCATACAACCTAATCATAGCACTATGGATATAAGGATGTCTACCAATTTCTTTGAATCCTTTCCATAGCTTGGCTCTAGGCATGGTGTCAATGGCATTTCTAAAATCAATGAAACAACAAATTAGATATTATTTTTTGTCTCTACAAACCTCAACAATAATTATAATTCTAGTGAGGTGATCAATTGTAGAATGTTGATTCATAAAACTTGATTTTCCTTTGGCCCTTTTATTATTATTCTCAAACAATTGACTAACTTTTTTTTCAAGAATCAAGCCAAACAGTTTTATAAATTAAGAGAATATAATGTTGCTATCACAATTAGTATTATTAAATAGTTTTTATAAATAGTTTTTTTTTTTTCTTTATTAAGAGACTATAATATTATTGTCACAATTAGTATCATTAGATGCAATTTTAATATCTCTTCTTACACTTATACATTCTAGGTCATACCAAGGATTTAAAGATGTTGTTTTCCTCTAATATGCCATTTTTTAGAATAATTTCTAAGAATAAAGATAGATTCAAAGTGAAAATTTCATCTAAATTCTTAAGTGTGTCATAGTTTATATCATAATTGAACAACAACTGTAAATCCTTGAGAAAATTAGAAGTTTCTATATTGTCAAAGAGAAATCAATGGCCCATGTTATGCATAGTAGTTTCCTTGAGGGGGATATCTATATTTATCATGATGGGGTAATGATCTAAGTTTTTCTCATTATCCTCATTTATTTTAACATGATTCTCATATTATTCAACAAAGGAATAGAGGATATGGCATAATCAATGGAACTTATTGTCTTCTCGTGAATACAAGTCATAAAGTGAGAGTTGGGCCAGTGATCCAATCCATTAAAAATGATCAAGTCATTGATAGGGGTCACCTTAATAATCTAGGTTCCATAAGATTTTTTTTCAATATATTCATAGCTTATTTTATATGTAAGGGTTAGGATAGAATCATGTTTTATCCATGAGGGTTTGAGATTAGAATTATGAGTTAGAAAATCAGATTGAGCACCCCCTATTTTAGAATTAAATTATCCAAGAAAGAAATATTCACATTATCTTTCAAGGTAGTAATATCATTCTCCAAGTTGATAAGGGTAGTCACTAGAAAGATTAGGGTTCTTGTATAATGTAAAGTTGAAAGGGTCAATGTAACACCCCTATTTCCCGCAACTTGTAATTGATCATTAATTAGGATTACCATGTTGTGGCATGGGAACATTGTTAATGTATTATTGTTTGAGTTTTCAATAATTGACTATGGGGGTGAAGCCTTGAAAGTACTAGCCATGATATCACTAGAGGAAAGAATGTGAAAACTTTAAAAGAAGGTTCATTATATCAAATAACCCCAAATTTCCCTTTGATGACGATAATAAACCTCCTTCAGATCCTAAGGAGAGAAATCATTTAATGAAGAAAGGACCAGTGGTTGAATTATCAACCACCCCCATGAATGGAAGCATAGTCTAGCTGCAGAATGTCAGCCTGAAGTACCACTGGTTCTAGAGGACCAGGATGACCTAAGTTTCCTTCTAACAGAAGGAACATGATAGGAGGGATGTGTGTGCAAGGCACATGAGGGAAATGAAAATATGAGAGTGGAGAATGTGAGAAACATTCCACTATAGAATGATACGAAGGCCACGATATTGATGCAGGGAAATCATCTGATAAACCTTGTCGAGGCCATGAAAGAGAGAGATCTCTGAGAGTATGCAGAGAATGGGACCTGAGAAGAAGGTCACAAGATTGATGTTGGGGAAGCATATGATAAACCTCACAGAAGATGTGAAAGAGAAAGGATCGATGAGAATTGGCATAATTTCCTTGGTGATATCATGGCTTGGCACGGAGGTGGCTAGAGCACTAAGACTGAATGCCTCTGAGCCTATGGTTGGATGGAAGGATGAACACCCACATTCAGTTAGTTGGTTACGGTCACCTATAATAGATAAGTAATCTCATATCCTGTGTATTTAAGTAGTAATTGTGAATTGAAGTTGTATATCCTATGAATGTTGTAGGGATTGACATTTTTGCTTAATGGTTATACTATATCCCTTCAATTCTGCCTAATTGTGTATTTAGGAAATAAAGAATTCTCTAGACTGTACACGTAAATTCCTGAGCCCTGTGGTGGCTCAAGTTAAAATAAATGAACTATGAATTTGTTGACCTTGGGCATAACCTTATGTGTGCATGTGTTGGCATAGGGGAAAACCCAGGGTTCGACTCTAACAATGCACTAATAATCCCTAACTACTGTCCCTTTCGGCAACACCTATGAAGCAGATGAAGTCTCACCTGAAGTAGAAATAGGGGGTTGCAGGACACAAGTGTCTACAACCAGAGGAAATGCAAAGTGAATCCAAAAAAACAACACAATATAACATAGAGACTCCTTAACAGTCTTACACTTAGCTTCATGAAGTTAGCTATATCACTTATCTTTAACACAACAATGCAATAACAATATAACATATAGAAAGTACACACATCAAACACAAAGAACAACAAGATTTACGTGGTTCACCGTCTCCCTACGGCTACATCCACAGAACTGTGTTTCTTGATATATTAGGTGGAAACATACAGATCTATCTATGCGCTTAGCTACAGATCTCTCTCCCTCTTTATCTCTTTCTCCCCTCCCTGTGCACCCATATGCAGGGTTGATCTTCGCACCCAGCTGAAGATCTAGAATACAAAATGCTCTTACAACAAGATACTCTCTCTCAATATTGCGCTCAACCACAATAATAGTAACAACAATAACAACAACCCTCTCAACTCTTCTATACCTTTATTTATACATTACATGACTTTTAGACAACCTTAGACCGAAGTCTAGGTGTCAAAACCCTAAGTCCAAAACCCCAGGTCCACTTGACCCAGATTTTCAGGGCTTCGCCAGCCTTCCTTCCTTCTTCTTCATGAAGTTCTCTAAAGCATCCATTGGTGTCTTTTTCCTCTTGTTGAGTTGTCCATGATCCATCTTCTTTGTTTCTTTATCTTCCTTCACCTTCTCTTTCAACGACTTGCTTTTCCTTACTTCATTCCTTTTTTTCTACTTCTTTAACCACTTTGACCCCTCCTCAACTTATGTGCCTTCCCACGTAGTTCGTACTTTTCCTTTCTTCCTTAATCTTCGATTTATTCCATAACTAAGGGCCAACAGGCCCCCAACACTCACATGTGACTCGTCCTGAGTCACTGTAAGACTGAACCTTCTGTATCACTTTGACTGTAGACTACGTGGCCTGAACCTTCTCTCCCTCCCCATCTTGTGCAGACTATCTTTTCTATGTCTGGTACCCAATTTCAACTGCACCTGGTACCTAGACCCTTCATCCTGTGATTTTACTAAGAGTTGCAAGGTAGCTAGTTGTCATAATATAGTTTCAACTGGATCCCATTTATCAAACCTTCTTTCCATTCTCCATTAAGGGTCTTCAACTGTGCAATGCCTCCTTATGTAACATATGAAACTTTGAATGGTCCGAGCCAATGTGTCCTAATATTCCCTAAATGCTTCATGAACTTGTTTTCATATAACAGTACCAAATATCCTTGCTTAAATGATTTCTTCTTGATATGTCTGTCATGGTAAGCCTTTTCTCATTATTTTTGTACATGCTGATGAAATTCTATAATGAACCTGTCTTCCTCCAGTTCCAACAACTACACAATCCTGTATTGAATAACATCGGTGTCATCCATACCTGTAAATGTTGCAATTCTTAAGCCAGGAACCAAGTATTCCATAGGTACCACTACTTCAAAACCATAAACTAACTTAAATGGGGTATGTGTTGTTAAATTTTTGCAAGTAGTTCTATAAGCCCATAATACTACTGGAATTCTCAAATCCCAATCATCTTTGTTAACACTGCAAATCTTAGTCAGTGCGGTCTCCAAGATCTTATTGAAATATTCGATTTTGTCATTCGCATGTGGGTGGTATGGAGTGCTCTTCTGATGGTGAACTTTGAATTCATGAGTCAAGGATTCAATATGTTTTTTGATGAAATGTGTTCCTTGATCACTCATAAGGATATTCGGGCATCCAAACTTGGTTATAATATCCTCAAAGATGAACTGCACAGTTGTGGTTGCACTACATTCCTTAACTTCTCTTTCTTCTGCCCATCTGGTCAAATACTTTGTAGCAGTGATAATGTATCGAGATCTTGTGTGCTTTCCTGGTGGTTTAATAGGTCCCAAAAAGTCAATGGACCATTTCTCGAATACTTGTAATGTTAAATGCGGTGCCAAAGGCACCTCATCCCTTATAGAAGTCTTTCCTACTCTTTGACACACATCGCAGGCTCTGTAGTATTCCTTAGCATCCTTATGTAAAGTAGGCCACCAGAGGCCAACTCTGAGAACCTTCTGTGTTGTTTCTTTCCCTGCATAATGTCCTCTTGCAATGCCTTCATGTGCTTCTGCAAGAATCAATGGTATTTCTACCTCCATAACACATCTCCTCAAGATCTCATCTGGTCCCATATTATATAATTGTCCGGCTATAAGTTGAAAATCTGCAGCATGGACTACCAATTGTTTTTTTCTAAATAACTATATACTCGTGAGGTGTCATTCCTGTAGACAAAAACTAAACTATCTCGACGAAGTGATGATCAAATGTTTTGATGGCTAAAAATTGTGCATATGGTAGTGTATCCTCCAGACTAGTATGTTCCCTGCCATGTTCTAACCTGGATAAGTGATCAAGTGCTTTATTCATCCTTCCTGTCTTGACTACAGTCTCAAAGTCATACTCATGGAATAGTAGTAGCCATCTGCATATTCTTCCCCCCAACACTGGCTTGTTGACTAAGTACTTTAATGCAGAATGATCAGTGAAATTATTAAAATGTCCTCCCAACAAATAATGTCTAAAATTTTGCAGCGCATATACCGTAGCCAAGCCTTCTCTTTAAGTCGTAGTATAGTTCCTTTCAGCTGTAGAAATCTTCCTGATAGCAAATTCTATAGGGTGGTCAATGTCTCTTGCTCATGGTTGTGATAAAACTACTCCTAATTCAATGGACGAAGCATCGACGTGAACATTGAAATCCTTACTCCAGTCTGGAAAGACCAAGATAGGCATAGTGACCATTTTCTTCTTTAGTGTGTCGAAGCTCTGTTGGCATTCTTCTGTCCATTGGAACTTACTATCCTTTTTTAATAGCTTCTACATGGGTGTTGTTATCTATGCATAACCCTTAATAAACTTCCTATAGTATCCAATGTGTCCCAGTGCAGTGCACAACTATCTAACCTAAGTGGGAGGAGGTAGATCAACAATGATAGCAACCTTGGAAGGATCCACCAACAACCCCTGCTTACACACAATGTGCCCTAGAAGCACTCCAAAGGGTGAAAATAAAATACAATTTTTTAGATTCAGGGCAATCTTACATTGCCTGCACTTATCTAACATCAATCTCAAACATTCAATATGATTTTTTAGTAGGCTAAAGACAGTCCAATCATCAAAATATGCTTCTAAGAACTTGTGTAAAAAGTCCTTAAATGCTTCAACCACCACCCCGGAAAAAATGGTTGGTGAATTATTCAAGCCAAAAGGCATCATAGTGTATTGAAAAGAATCCCATTTTGTTACAAATGTCATCTTATGTCGATCTTCCTTAGCAATTCTGATCTGGTGATAACCTGAAAATCCATCTGTGAATGAATAGACCTCCTGTCCTCCTAAATTATCTAGAACCTCATCAGTAAAAGGTGTAGGAAATGGATCATGTATACATGCATCGTTCAACTTCTTTATATCTACACAGATTATGATTTCTCCTGACTTCTTATCCTAGATCACCATAGGCCCAATCCATTCAGATTCTTCAACAGGTTCTATGATTCCTGCTTCCAATGTTCTATCCAATTCAATCTTAAATTTCTGCTTGTATTTGGGATTTATTCTGTAGGGTCTCTGCTTGATAGGTCTTGCATATGCTCTCAAAGGGATCTTCATTTTCCCCATGGGCCCTTTAATTACCTTCATGTCTGTAAACTTGGATGGAAACAACTCCTGATATTCATGCAATAGTTATGTGATCTTGCTAATAGTAGCATCATCCCAATAGTCTCCAACGTTTTCCATCTTAATTGCTTGCTCTGTTCCAATGTTAACTTTATTAAGTTTAATAGGCTGCCCTATAAAAGATAATTCAATTCCTGGCCCTTATATGTCTCTTTTTCCTTCAGTTTTTGAGATGTTCACATTCCTAGGATCATCATCTTCATCAACATTAATATTGTAACAACCTTGTAACCATTGAAGTGGCGCAATCCATTCATCTTCTTCTTGTTCGAGAGGAAGGTTATATACCTCCTCAAAGACCTTTTGTCTTACAATTTGTAAATCCTAATCTACTATAGGGTACTAAATTTCAAAGAGGAATGTAGCTATAAAGTTCTGGGTCATATCATACCAATCTATGGTGGTTAGGTACAGTTCTGCTTCAAGGTACCGGTTGATAGGTGTAGTTTCTAAGGTGCTAATTAACTTATGCACCCACTGTTATTTAGGGATGTTGCACCAGGCTTCCTCATAACTTCGTACATGGTCCTTAGGACAACTCTGACCTGTGTATTGAACTTCGCATCCTTCAGCTTGGTCTGAAGAGTGCACTGTCAATAAGGTGCGACATTGTATCCACTCTGTGATGTTCTTTTTGTGTGTCCCCCACCATCCGGTTGGTGTTTTTTTCAGGGCTTCATCCAGTGACAACATCCTCTGTTGTGCTGGTACAATTCTCTCAAATTCAGTTAGAAATGTCTCTAAATCATTCATACCATCGAATGTAGGAATATTACTTACTTTTGTGCCAATCGAGTGAATTTCCCTAGTCAATCTGGCACACTTCCATGTAGAGACTTCATACATTCAGTTCTGCCAATTTTCAAATGCTTCTTCTGAGTTTGATGAGCATGCACTTTCACTTCGCTAGCTGATATTTCCATCTGATGTAGGATTAATGTAATCTTGTTGTATTGCTATCAATTTATAGATGTTCTCTAGCTCATATGTGCGGTCTTCTTCTCTTATGGGATTTGTGTATCTATGACCTTCATCCGGGTCTAGAGGTGCAATGAACTTAAGGCCATTACCTTTGAATGTCATTCTTCTCTTCTTTAGGTCAACAATAGTTGAATTGTTGAAATCCCAATCAATTCCTAACAGCACAGGATAGGGACAACTATCATCAACAATCTCAATCACTTCAAAGTCTGCAAATTTCCTTACCCTGTCGATGTCTACAAGGACATGCTCTAGTCTTCCAAAGGGGCTCACTACCTACTGATTAGCCATCCTAATCCTGATAGGAGAGTAAATCAATCTAGGTTTTCCCATCAGTTCCCAAGTCTACTTCGTCAAAACATTTACTTCTGATCCCAAGTCGTGGACCACATATTCCACGTCATAGTCTCCAATCTGCGCACTAAGCTGCAGTTCCTTGTTTGTCCTCCTTTTCCTAGATACTTGATTCAAAACTCTACTTAGCAGAGGATCTATTCTCCTATTTTCATACTATCTTAATAGGTGTTTTATCTCCTGCACAACTCTCTCATATTTAATCAAATTGATACAAGTATATAGGAAGTCCATGAGATTTCTTACCTCTTTTCCTTGTCTAGCGAGGGCAGACTGATCAAATGTTGGTGGCATTTCACATTCCTTTACTTCTGGTTGTGACTTAGATGAAGAAGCATGTTCTCCTACAAATTATTTCCTTTCTTCCTCAAAAGTATGCCTCTCCCTCCTTGGATCAAACAATTGTGCCTTCTCTGCATCTCTTCTGATCCCTGATCCCTCTGTAGTATTTCGTGGAGTCACCCTATCTTCTCCTATAACAATGCCTCCTCGAGTAATAACAATGACTCTGGGGTCCTCACCACGAGTTTATGCTAATATTAATTGGATGTATTGGTTTCCTCCTCGTCTCTCTTGGAGTTTGGATAACAATAATGGACATTCTTCGATAACATGATCGAACGAGTTACAGTAGTTTCAAGTAGTACAAGGGTTCTGACAATCCCTCGCCAAATGACCTGGTTGGGCACAATTATAGCAAATAATCTAACCTTGACCTTGACCCATGCCTCCTTCTCGTCCTCTTCCTCTAAATCCACCATGAGGGTTGAATTTTCCTCTTCCTGGGGAGTTGAAATGTGTAGCATTTCCTTCCTGTTGTAATTCTCCTTGAATTCTATGTGTATCCCTTGATCTTTCATGCATGAGGTCGTAAGACCTACAGTCCTTCTCATCATGTCCCATCAATTTGCAGAATGTATAATAAATATTGGTAGGTGTCTGGACATATTTTTTCATATAATAACATTCACCAGTGCGATGTCTAGTTCTACATACCTCGCACCAGGGTACAGTAGCTTGCTTCAAAGGATTAGGTGCTCCAGAGGCCAAGTATTCATTAAATAGGGGACAATGCTCTTTTTCATGGCCCTTTGATTTGCATCTGATACACCAAATATCTTCTCTTTTATATTTTCCTTTATCTTTCTTCGTATCTTCCACCTGTAAGGATAAACTAGTTAATTGATTTAAAATCTGGCTCATACCTAGACTGGATTCTCCTATAGGGGTTGCTTCTAGTTTCATGGAAATATCTAGAGATTTAGCCTGGGAAGCAACTTTCTGTTGCTTCATAGGAACTATGATGTGTGGCAGGAGGGCAGCGATGAACCATTCCTTATGCTGCTCATCTGGAATCTGAAAACATAAATGGCCTATTAGGGTCTTAAACCGCGGATCAAATTCCCAAACAAGTTCAGTCACCTTCTTATTGATTTCTTTCAATTATGTAATACACTGTGACTCCAACTTAGGTTTCTTGAACTTCACACTCAACATAGTCTTGATCTCATTCAGTGCCTTAGGTTGTCTGGGTCCTGAAGCAAACTTCATATGCCATCTCAGTGCACGATCCCTCAAGGTAGTACTAAACTGAGCTCTCTTGATAGCTTCGTCGGTGACTTGCTTGATGCTCCATACCACTTCGCATAAGAACCAATGTTGGTTAGGATATTCAAATCCATATCCTCAGAAGATGGGTAACCTCATTTCATTTTCCATAGATCTTCCTTGGTTTCTTGATTGAGTATGTACTTAACTGCTTGTAATAGTACTATGATTTCTCTGACTACTCTAGTTACGTTGTTTACTTAATGCCTCTAAAAAAACAGGAGGAGTAATAGTACTTACTTCGATAGTAGGCACAGTTCCTGAAGTTTCTGGTTCTTGCCGACGAAGTTCCTCAGTCTCTACTTCTTCTCTTCTTGCAAACTTTGAATACTCTTTGTCTGACCTCCCTGCCTCCTCTTCACTGTAGAATTCTTTGTCTTTATTCAATGGTTTGTAACTCTACTTAAATAAGTCTGTGAGAGGAACCTTTCTGAATGGTCTCCCACTGCACACGTGTCCAGTATCTGCATCACTGTCGTTGTCTGAATTCTGGAACATTAGCTTTAAAATCCACTAATTACTGTATCTTTAGGATATTCTTCTCATGCAATAGCATATTAATATTTATCTTCAAAAAGTGTAGAAACTTTCCTCTAGGTCCCTTAAAGAAATATCTCTCTGCTTGACTATACGATTCTACTCTGTCAATAGCAAACTCAGTAATGTACCCTCCAATAGTGCTATCAAACCAGAGATCTACTGCTCTAGACACAGTGTTGTCGAGTCTCTTGACTTTCTTGATTAGCTCTGTTGTCCAAACCACAGGTGGTCTTGATCTGATCTCAAAATGGGTTTCTGATAATCTAGCTAACCACTCATATAACTCCTTATGAATTCCTCCAAAGAAAATCTCGTGTATGTCGGTAAATATGTGCCTTCCCAACCAGTCTTCTGTACTAATGCTAGGGTTCTTGTTCTGAGCTTCAGCAAAGTCCCTTTCTTGTTCTTCTGTCCACTTATGAATCTTTTTCTTAGATGGAAACCACCTTGACATTCTCTCAAGAAGATCCTGGTCCCAACAACGTAACCATTTGTTAGCACAGGGCAGACCCAGGGTTCGACTCTAACAACGCACCAACAAGACCTAACTACTAGCCCTTTCAACAACACCTGTGAAGCAGATGAAGTCTCACCCGAAGTAGCAATAGGGGGGCTACAGGACACAGGTGTTTACAACCAGAGAAAATGCAAAGTGAATCCAAAACAACAACGCAATATAACACAAAGACTCCTTAACAGTCTTACACTTAGCTTCACGAAGTTAGATATATCACTTATCTTGAACACAACAATGCAATAACAATATAATAGATAGAAAATACACACATCAACCAGAAAGAAAAAAAATATTTAAGTGGTCCACCCTCTCCCTAGGGCTACATCCACAAAACTGCTTTTATTGATATATTAGGTGGAAACATACAGTTCTATCTGCGCAGTTAGCTGAAGATCCAGAATACAGAATGCTCTTATAACAAGATACTCTCTCTCAATATAGCACTCAACCACAATAATAGTAACAAGAATAAAAACAACCCTCTCAACTCTTCTAGACCTTTATTTATACATTACATGACTCTTAGACAACCTTAGACCAAAGTCTAGGTGTCAAAACCCTAGATCCAAAACCCTAGGTCCACTTGACCTGCATTTCCAGGGCTTCGCCAGCCTATCCTTCCTTCTTCTCCATGAAGTGCTCCAAAGCATTCGTCGGTGTATTTTTCCACTTGCTGAGATTTCCATGATCCATATTCTTTTTTTCTTTATCTTCCTTGACCTTCTCTTTCAATGGCTTGCTTTTCCTTACTTCATTCCTCCTTTTCAGCTTCTTTAACCACTTTGACCCCTCCTCGGCTTATGTGCCTTCCCACATAGTTCTTACTTTTCCTTTCTTCTTTAATCTTCACTTTCTTCCATAACTAAGGGCCAAAAACATGCCTACACTACCAGTCATTCTGAAGGAAGGGGCTGGTCAAGCTAAGGAGAGGTAGTGCATGTGAGAACAGAGCCTCTACGAGGTGGCAGAGATCGAAAATCCTCCTTTAGTTCTAGAGTTGATAAATGAGCACAAGAGGTGCGCGAAGGATTTATCTAAGCATAAAGTTCAGGATAATTAGCACAAAATACCTAAGTACTTAAGAAGCTGACAAAGATCAGGTAGGATAGCGAGATTTAAGTCCTGAAAGGAGAGATCCTTTCATTTGGAAGACGAATGGATGAGATTAGTTCGGGAGAATCCGAAGTTCTTCATGATCGTTGGATCTGGAAAAAGAATGCAGGTGTTAACCCTTAGGACTTCGTGGGTTCGGCAAATTGAGCATATTCATTGCACAGGAGGTGAACCCCCAAAGTACTGAACTTAATCTGGGCCATAGATCTAAGGATACCTGGGAACTATCCCGATCGTCAGATATATGATATAGTCAGTCTGGCATTGACCACTTTGAGAGGATAGGGGTTTGGTAGAACCAAAACCCCTGAAGTCTCGAAGTCCCGAAGTTGATGTGGACAGTGGATCTAAGGATCCTTCGAGATCCCTCATGACCGTTCTATCGTGGGGATGTGAGTATCAACATTGAGATCCTATGGGAGCCCATTTGTCGAGTGATGGGGTTTCCCGGTGTCCCTCTCGGAGTGGCACACACTGGGATCCAAAGGACCCTTGAAAACAAGTTACGAGTCGAAGAGTCGAAGCATATCTGAGTCATCCAAGCCAAAGGGACAAGTGTCATCAGATCCTGAACTTCGGAGGAAAGACACTCCAGGAGAAAAAGGGATGTGTTGAACAAGAACTCTCAAAGGCTGGAGAGTCAGAGTTCATCTGAGTCATCCATCAGTTGAGGACAGGTTTCAGCAGATCTTCCATTTTGGAAGATAGCCACTTCGGAGGAAAGTGGGGTCATGTGAGTTGAGAACTCCTGAAGTAAATTGTGACGGTCGATTTGAGAGAGACATGCGTCGACAGATCGTTGACTTCAGGTGAAATCAATCTGGGATAAAGCGAGTGGGGAGAGGTTGAAACTCTTGAAGCCCGAAGATAAGAAGTAATTTATAGTCATCGATCTATGATAGACACGTGTCAGTAGATCGTGTACTTCAGAAGCAGAGAGAAAGCAACATGGAGTAGAGAGATGCCTGAAGTGGATCCCCATCGTCGAATGAGAAGGGCACATGGTGCTCGATCTATAACTCCGGGTATAGGGTACTTCAGAGGAAAAAGGTGTATGAAAGTTTGAAACTCCCAAACGTCGAAATCCCAAAGTAAATCAGGGTCGTTGAAATCCCTGAGGACATGTGGCCTCGGATCGCGAACTTTGGATGTTTGCCACTCCAGAGGATTTGCATGGTGGTCGTCTTGGTGCATGTTTTCTTGGCATCTAGTCATAGGCTGTGGTCATATGCAAGTATAGGGGAATGAAACGACCCAAAGAACTTAGGAGAGGATATCTTCTAGCTATGAGCTCGTTTTGGAGCATGGAGATTGTGGCTAGAAAGCTCTGGAAGAGAAGAATGGGATAGAGACCTCAAATGGGAGTTTTGATTCTCCTAAGAAGAGAAAAAAATTGAGTCCCCACCGTGGGTGTGTTACAAATTGGTATCAAAGCCAGGTTACAACACTTGGCCTACTTGGGCTCATGCATGAGTCATATGAAAATATTTCTGGAGGAATTTAAGGGGTAACACCTTATCTTACCACATTCCTAAGAGGCGTAGAAAACCCCTACTAAAGGGAGGAATGAAATCCTTTATTGTTGATAGATATTTTGGAAATTGGCACTGTATGTTGCTAATATTCCCAAATAAAAAAGTTTACTTCACTATGAAATTGTACTTGTTGTTGTACAGTCATAAGATTCGGTAACCAAGGCTAAGATGAGCCTATGGAAAATGTTACTGCCAAACCTAAATAATTTGCATAAGTTCCTTGAGTAGAAGAATGCATATTTCAAATACAATTAGGACTTTACCCAACAATATTGAATCATGCTAGTCCGTGACAAAGGAAGCATAGAATTTCTTGGGAAATGATAGCCAATCCTACAGGAATGGGATTATGCTGAAGAACACTCATATTTAAACTAAAATAACAATGTGAACAGATGGAGAGGATCCGTAGCAGTAATGATTACTTCTTTAATGAAGGGTTAAACCTAGTATAGGTGTATAACTCCTCACGATCAGAGGAATGAGTCTGGTGACCATTCCTTGAAAAGGGAGAGCATGCATAGCTCTCGGGTTTCAAAGTGGATAGAGAAATGAATTTTGTTTCTGGGTATATGAATTGCTAGACATGGTTTTTCTAATCAAGCTGATAAATGGAGCTATAGAAATATGTAGTGATTGAGTGAGAAATCACCACAACCTCCCTTGCTTGGTGGATAGGAAACTAATCTACCAGATTTTTTGTGGGAGGAGGAGAGTGGCCTCCATCCCTAGTTGTGCTGAACAGAATGAGAAATTCCAGGTGTAATGGTCAAGAATGATCTTGACCTAAAGGTACTCTGGATTTCTAAACTAGGATACTTAGTAAGTAACATAATTCGAAATTGCATTTGGGACTTAAGTGAATAGTTCAAATGGTAATAGACATTAAATTGTTAAAATTAAGATAAAATGGTTGACTAAATTTTGATCCTGTATGTGGTAAAGGAAGTGTTGGGGCACTCCTAGAAGCCCGATGGTCAGATTGATATCCAGTGGTGGATGGTAGCCATATAGATATAGTTGGAAGCTAGTTTGGTTGATTTTGTTACCTTGGGCATGGTTATAATTTCCCAAATTGTATTTATAAGTTGGGTAATGCCCCATGGAGGTTGAGGCAAGAGTGTTTTCCTACTAGTTGTTATCGTATGAAAAGGGAACCTAGTTATGACTATGATTGATTCAACTTCCATGTGGATGTCATGTGAATGACTTCAAGCTCTCAACTGAGAGGGAAAATCAGTGTTGAGTATCCCTATGAGGCTTGTCAAAAGGATGGAAATATCCTTGTAGGAGGATCTGGATATCTGAGATGCCCATGTACATGCATGACATGGAAAGGGTGCAAGCAATGAGCTTGCATGATGAATGTTTGGTTAGGTTTTTGTGTGTTTATGCTTGAGTACATGTATTTAATGTATTTGTGAATATTCTTGATATGAAGCTTGATTGTAATACCAGATTGGGTATGAATGATATAAATATGAAAGTGATGCACATGTATGATGTAAGGATATATGTATACTAAAGGCACAATACGGATTCCTTGATGAGTGATATGTGAGACAATAATTGCACTTGCCAAGATTAAGTGAATACTATGGATGCATGGATGAATCCATTTTTGAAGAGTCATGAAAGTTCAGTTTTGAATGATAGCTTAAGGAGAATGCACCTCATTCCCTCAGGAAAGATGAGTATAAATAAATGAAAGAGTAAATGAGCAAGGATGGTTTGTTGTCATGATAAGAGGAAAATGATTATGCCTTGAGGATCACATAAGAATGAGTTAGAACAGTCATGAGTTGACTAATTTTAGAATAGAGATATATGTAGGCTGTGAAATATACCCATGACAGCTACACATAGAGTTTTGATTATGCATATGGTTAAGTACATCATGGATGTATGTTAACAAAACCAGAATATGTATGGATACATAATTTGGGTGCATGAAAAAGATGCATGTTTATATTCTTTAGGGAATATTTGGTAAATAGCTAAAGCTAACTCAAGGCTGAGGTCATCACAGATAGTGATGGACGTGCAATAAGGAAGTTGCATGCTGAGGGAGTTCCTTGTGGAAGAACTGTGTGAAAACTCTGTCAGGAGGACAGAGTCACAACCTTAATAACTGTTGAGAACTAAGTAGTGAGCTACAAGATTATATATATATATATATATATATATATATAAGAATCCTAGATTACATTTTAAAAGCATCATGTAGTGAATAGAAGACTAATGAATGAATACATGAGTATGTTTTATTGAATAGGCTTGTTTGAAGCCATGTCAAGAAAAGGCAGATGTATGCCTCAGATACCCAAGTAGAGTATGATTCAAGAAGAAAACCCTGATCAAATAAGGATACTCAAGAACCTGAGAGAGGAGATGAATGCGAGCAGCTCATTGGAGGGAAGACCAATCACAATCATCAAATCGACTTCACTATCCACTGGAGCTAACAGATCAAACACTAGTCGTTCAATTATATCGACTGTTAGGGATCATTGCAGAGAACGAAGGTGGAATTAATGGATGTGCTAGTGCACGACCCACTATCAAATAGCATCATTGATCTCGTTGGGGCGGAGAATCAACGACTACGATTAAAAGAGTTGGGAGAGCACTTTTCATATTGCAGAGATTGAACTCTCCAATAAAGAGCGATCATATTTGGATTCCGCAATCATTGGGAACCATCGATCCATGAACGATTGGTGGGTGAACCTGTAAGGAACCCATGCATTAATGTCATGTAAAAATCATATTGTGATTGGGTTCTGTGGTTGAATTTAGCACATCGAAGCTCTATTCTCAATCTAAATTCTCGGTCAAACACTTCTGTGTTGGAATTATTATTATCTCGAAATCGTGTGGTTAAAATCAATCAAGGGCTATGATCGACGACCTGCAATCATTGTGGAGATTACATATGCACATGGGTTAACGTCGAGACTTGTACCCATACTGTAAATTCAATGTACATTGTTTTAAGTTTGGGATATGATCGTAGATCAGACAAACCGTATTCATTGCAGAGGTCAGAAGGAGAATTAAATCGCGAGCTATTTGGGGTTCCGCAATCCCTTGCAGTTGTTGGATCTGGGGGAAAAAAGATCTACACCGTCAATTTGCAGACAAGGGTTTAGTCAGGATCATAGCGCCTAGACATGGGAAATGAAGGGATAGCGCCTGAAAATAATAAAGCTGAGGTCACAACACTCGATCGCATGGAGAGAAAACGAAGTTCCTATGGGCCAGTCAAGGAAGATAGAGTTTAACACTCTGCCTTAGACTGTGGTCATGAGGACTGGTTCTATGGGAATAAAGGTGCTCATAGCTAGCACATTGCATGGAATTGTTTCGAGGAAGTGCATGTTTGCATGAAAGGAAGACAATGAACCTTCCATTGAGGAAGGAGGACCTTCCGAAATTTTTTCGTACATTGTATGGATGTCAAAGGAATTCTTAAAGGAATTTATGTGAAACCTGGAGTTTCATGAATGATGATATTAGGGTTGTGATCAATTCAGAGAATAAAATATGGTTCTGCTAAAATAATAAATATGGACGAAAATTCCATATGGTAATAAGTTGGTTGAATTCAAACACACCTTGGCAAGAGTGCCTAACCTGAATCGATGCAAGGGTGCATTGGGTATGAATGTGGCCATGAATGTTGGCACATTCATTAAAATCAATTGGTATCTGAATTTCGTTTTGAAAAGTTGATATACTGAACTGATGTATGTGTAAGGAATGAAATTTCCTTTTTCTTGTATCATCGAATAGATAAAAGTTATTTTACTGTTAGCATGCACAATTTAAGAATTGTTTGTGATGATGTTATAAAGGTGCAATGAAAATATATGTGCATGGGAAACTAATAATTTGTTTGGCTGATTGAAGTTGAAAGTGCAAGAAGCAAAGGGGTCTTGGATATGGCAGCATTGTAAGCCCATAAGGAATACCAATTTCCTACTGAGCCAAACCTCTATGGGAAGGAAAGTCCCATAATTATGAATATGGTTCATGTGCGGAACAAATATGAAAACAAAATGTGAAATTTGGAAATATGTGGGTGACAGATTTACAAGAAAATTTTGAATTTAAAATTTATGATGATGTCTCATGAATTTCTGTATGCCTATGATATGGGTGAGAATAAAATATCTATCCAAAAAGGACAAATGAAGGCTGTCAAGATGTAAAATCATGAAAAATGGCTATTGTTGAGCCATGAGAACCTTGTGGTAAACCATGATCGCCTAGAATATGTTGTGTTGAGGTAACACAAGCCCGACAGATGCCTCGACAGAGAAAGTCTTAGGGACGCCTCGACTGTAAGGCTTGATAAAGTCTCTGGAATTCTTCCTGTGTGAGAAAACCTTGGCAAGGCAAGATGGATCACCTGAGGAACTGTATAGCAGAGAAGAGGATGCTTGAGTCTGGGCCTAGAGGGTGACTGACTGCAAGGAAGAGGAGACCTTTATAGCTCTTGTAAATTATTTATTGGGATCATGCACACGATGGATATTAATTCTTCCTGTGCAAGAAAACCTTGGCAAGGCAAGATGGATCGCCTGAAGAACTGTATAACAAAGAAGGAAATGTGTCACATATTTAGGTGTTTTTTCAGCGCATGGTTTCTTTGCCGATGGTTTTATATTTCCGGTTAAAGAATTAGGGTTATTGACTAATCCAAGTCATTAGGTTAGGGTTTTGGATGTCATTGGATCCTATATGTATATTGTATTGTAAACAATGTATTACTAAGAATGAATATAGAATATTCTAGTTTTCCCGGTTTGGGTTTCTAGGGGAAAAATCTTTTTGTAATGTTTGTATTTGCCATTGTATATTTTCTGTTCTTTTACTAAAACATTGTTTGCAGTGAATATTGTATAAGGTTAAAATATACAATCATTTGATCCATCGATTGTGCCTAGTCCTTTAGAATTCGATGCACTAGGTGACACCATGCCACTTAGTCCCACTGAGGCTGAATACGATACCATCCAATCTGCCTCTCCTTCACCGGATGACCAACATCTGTTGGTGTCTACAACTTACTCATTACCATCCTAGTTAAATTCCATGTCCTCTACTTTTGATTACATCCTATAGATTTTTCCATCCGACGAATCTATTATGGAATTTATTAGTATCAAGGAGGCACCATGGGATGACAACCACCATCTTTCATCCTTTCTTCCGAGTTTGGATGACATTGAGAAAAATATATCCTCTATATTTCCTAGTGATATCATCGATTGTCCCCAATCTCCAATTCCCACTCAAGATACCATCTATGAGGGGAATTAGGGAAACATCTCTTCTATGATTACTGTCGACATATCAATCAAAGAAGGTATTATGGAAAACATACAGCTAGGCGCCAATGGTTCAACTGAAGAGGTTGAAACTTACACTGCCTTGTTCAAAAAAAATTGTGACATATTCGCTTTGAGTTACTAAGAAATTTCATGGATCGATCCACCAATTGTTGTGCATGAAATCAAGACTTACCCAGGATTTCAACCAGTAAGATAAAAACTTCGCCTGGTTCATCCTAAGAAAACCGCAGCCATAAAGGCAGAAGTCGAAAAACTGTTAAAGTATGGTTTTATTTATCCTGTCCCTCTGACTGAATGGATTTTCAAAATCGTTTCAGTCGCTAAGAAACAGGGGACAATTCATGTATTCATTGATTATCGGGATCTTAATAAGGCTTGTCCCAAGGACAATTACCCTACACCCTTTATCGACCAAATTATCTATAATTGTGTCGAAAGCGTCATTTTATCCTTTATGGATGGATTTTTCAGATATAACCAGATTCACATTCTACCAGTCAATCAACATAAAACAAAATTCATCTTCCCTTGGGGGACTTTCTCTTATTGAAAATTACCTTTTGGCCTTAAAAATGATGGAGCTACTTTTCAACAGGCCATGTCGTATGCATTCCACGATATCAAACATATTGTTGAATCTTACCTCGATGAATTTCCCGCTCACTCATCTCATCGATGAGACCACTTTGGTAACCTACGAGCCATCTTTCTTCAATGTCATTTTTACAAAATCTATTTAAACCCCCATAAATTTATTTTCGCGGTTGAATCAGGGAGACTCCTCAGATTCATAGTCTCCAAATACGGGACTAGGGTGGATCCCTTAAAAGTAAAATACATTCTAACTTTACCTTCTCCCAATAATCTAACCCAACTGCAAATTTTGCAAGGGAAGGTAAACTTTCTTTGCCTCTTCATTTGCAATTACGCCAAAATCACTAAAGGATTTATGAGATTGTTGTAGAAAGATACCCCTTTCATCTAGGATGAAACTACTCAATGCTCATTCGATTCCCTTAAGCATGCCTTAACGAACACACTTGTTTTGCACCCACCGGATTATGTGAAATATTATATCCTTTATTTGGTTGTCTCTACTTCCACTATTTCTATGGTGTTAGTACAAGAGGATAATGATGGTGACGAACATGTGATTTACTATCTAAGTAAGAGTCTATCCAATTCCAAGCTTTGATATTCGCATGTTGAAAAGTTGGCTCTGGCAGCAGTTATTGTCGTCCAGATATTTCACCATTACATTATGTTACTCACTACCATGTTCATCGTAGAATCAAACCCCATGCACCACATCTTGACTCGCCAAGTACTTGAGAGAAAATATTCCAAATGGATCATTATTCTCCAAGAATTAGATCTAGAATTTGCCAAATCAAAAGCTAAGAAATCGTTGGTTTTTACAGAATTAATTTGCAATCTTCCCTATACTGATGAGGATACTGAGCCCAATGATTATATTCCTGATGAATCCATGTTCCTCATTAGTACGTTTGATCCTTGGTACAGATATATTCTTCTCTATCTCGAAACCCAATGTTTTCAGCTGAGCATTTCACTAACGAACGATGTTGCATTCAACACCACTCAAAATGCTACCTCATCATCAAAAACACATTGTACTTTCATGGCATTGATATTGTCCTATGAAATTGCTTAACCCATGATGAAGCTGAACAAGTTTTAAATGACTGTCACCTTGGAGCTTATGGCGATCATCTTTCTAGGATGGCCACAACCCAGAAAATCTTACGTGCTGATTATTTTTAGCCTTCTATATTCAAAGATTACATTGATGTTGTTAAAAATTCCCACCCTATCAAATATTTCATAAGAAAGCATGTACCCACCCCGCTTTGATGCATCCCATTGTCATTGTCAGACCCTTTGCGAAATGGGGTATCGATTTTATTAAATGTAAGCCTACCTCAGCCAAGGGGCATGGTTATATCATCATCGTCGTTGATTACTTCACCAAATGGGATGATGCTATGCCTACATTCCTTAACGATGGTTGCACTGCATCACTATTTGTGTTTAACCACATCATCACACAATTCAGTGTCCCACAAGCTATTGTAATTGATCATGGATCACATTTCCATAACTAGATGATGGGTGAATTGCGCACCAAGCAAGGTTTTCTCCATGAAAAACTCATCCCCCTACTATTATCAGGTGAACGAACAAGTTGAAGCCATGAACAAAGTCCTAAAGACCATGTTTCAATGCATGGTGGGATATAAAAAAACCTCTTAGCACTTGCAGCTCTTCTCTAGACTCTGGGCCTATCGAACTTCAGTGAAAACCGTAACTGGATTCACTTCATTTTAGTTGGAATTTGGAATAGAAGTGGTGTTACCAATCGAATGTGAGATCCCCTCATTGAAACTTACCATAGAAATCCTACCTCGCACTGTTGTTGAGGAGGAACGATTCCTATATTTAACCAAGTTGGATGAAACCTGTCGCGATGCTGCTCTCATCAACGAGACATATAAAAAATGTATGAAAAATCAATACGATAAATCTTTCCAACCTCGTTCTTTCATAGAAGGATATTTAGTCCTAGTGTATGATCAAGATCGTGACAAATTGGCGGCAGGAAATTTAGAACGCATGTGGAACGGGACTTATATCATAAAATGTGTTCTACACAGAGGCGCCTACGATTTAGTAGACTACTATAGAATATCTCTTGGTGAGCCCCAAAATGGGATTTACCTCAAGAATTACTATGCATATAATATCTCGCATGTGTTCTTTGTACATTACTATACTATATACTCTTGACTTGGTGTGTCTTTTCTTTTGCATTCCTGAGTTTTGTCTCAGCTGCTTTTACTTTTCTTTGTGATTAAATGCGCATATGACATCACCCTTTCCCATCTATTTCAGGTTTTTGGATGGTGCTAGTCAACACACCCAGAACATCGCTTATGCAGCTTGGGTCATCTACCACTCTAGTGAGTTAGTAAGTCCAGGAGGAATTTTCCTTGGATCTGCGACCAATAACGTGGCAGAATATCATGTCATCATCAGACTCCTCTCTAGGTATAACTCAATTTATTATCAACCTAGACTCTCAACTCGGGGTCCATCAACTTAATCGTGAGTACGTCATTCGCAACTCGGTTTTACTATAGCTCCACCTAAGGGTTTGTCGTCTCGAAATATCATTTGAATTTCTTCAACACAGACACATATCGAGAGAACTCAATACAACTTCGGATTTGTTATCTAATTACATGTTGGATTGATATCTTGCGCATAGATAAAACATATTGAAACATAAATCATATGTACAAAAACATCACATAAAAACACAAAATACATCATAGGTATTCGCAAAACTCATATATATATATATATATGTGTGTGTGATAACAAATTGTTTTTAAGTACATCATACAAAAGTACATAATGAGGTAAAACTTGGGACTTCATGCCCACGATATCATCATAAGGACTACACAATATCTTAGGACTCTACTCATCCTCTTGTATCACTTTGTGCTCCAAAAAGTACACTACTTCTCATGTCACCCGTCATAGTAAATGGTTGAGGTCTTCAGAGACCCCAATTGTATGTCGTTGCAAGTGTAGAGGCATATCTCACCTCCTCAGGGGTGGGACACCCATCTTCAAACCCTGGAGGTTCCTCTCCACCTCTCAAAGGCCTTCTATTACAACCTCATGCTCGACTGCAACCTGCGCATCTTCACGACACCCCAATGTCGGCATCTTCGTCAGACATGATGCACCTCTACCTTCACGATGAAAACAAAATGGTTTATATCCCTCATTGTACAAACAAAAACATATAAAAAAACATATTGGTTACAAGGTTATGGTTATCTTTTGTACCTGATTTGTCCCATTGTATGCCCTTGGGGAGTACCAAGTTTGCACTACCCCTTAAATATTCCTCAACATAGGGGAATTCCTCAATCACCACTAACTACCTTCTCCACCATGTGAAGAAGTCAGCAGTAAATGTGAAAGCAGAGAGCTCATTCCCCAACCTGGGGGAAATACTGGTCCACCTCTCCATGCGAGGCTCAGTCATGGGATGTGATATCATCGCAACATGTGGCTACATATGAGAGATACACTCTAAGAAAAATGAAACCAAGAAAGAACCGTATCCAAATTGTTTCTGTCTACCAGTTCTACATTTAGATATTTTCTCTTTGACGTTCCTCAGGAACCCTACACTCTAGTTGAACAATATTGGTTCCAAACATTGTATGGCATAAGAGATTTGTGATTTAGAAACCAAGTGGGCACTCATGCTCCACACCAACTTGGTGATGTCAAATATAACGGATCGAACTGCTAGATCATTGACATCTTTTATCACAATTCGTCCTCCCACCATCCATGACCCTGGTATGCAATGATCGGTAACGTATGACTTGGTTGATTTCAGAGTAGCTTGGTGTCCGAACAAGAGTATGGGTGCCCCTCTCCTCGAGATCCCTGTCAGAAAATATAAATTGTCTTTTTTGATTTCAAGCATATGTGGTCCTATTCGAAACGCTTGCTCAACATCATCCCACAGACCAATCAAGTATTCAAGAAGTAGTACTTCTTTCCTCATGTTTTGAATCTTGAAGTATTTGAGAAAACCAAAGTTTCAAAATGCTTCCTTTTCTTGAGGGTCTTGGAGAGAGGCAATATCATCGAACTCATGCTCATGCTCTTTCCATTCAATCATGGCTAGCTATATATGAAACCTGCAAAAAAATCAATTAATCATCATTAGATAAATCCTTATGGAAACAATTTGCCTCCTTTTAGCCTAAAAAACAAATAATTTTTTAGTTTTTCACCCAACGCTCCCTCAAAACAACCTACAGAGCACTAGCACACCCTATACACATGCACCAATGCATTGAAATCATGTCTGACACTCCCCTCAGTTCCTTGAGGGAGTGTTGATCTAGTTCGACACTCTAGGGCTTCCTGAGGAGCCTATAACACCTAAAATAAAGGTTAAAATGTAGTTAAAAAGAATGAAAAAGGATGAGAAGGAAGACACAACCAGCCTAGTCTGGACGGATCTGAAAATGGTCTCCCACAGCTCCCGTAATTGACACTCGAAAAATGTTCCAAAAGAGGTAACAATCCAAGGAACAGAGGAGAATGGTAAAAAAAATGGTAAAAATGAATTTCTAACCTAGTTTGATATTTTATATGGTCAATTAGGTCATTTATCCTTATTAGAAAGTCTTTTTTGGGTTTTTTATTTGTTTTTTCGAG
This sequence comes from Picea glauca, assembly GCA_000966675.3. NCBI lineage: Eukaryota > Viridiplantae > Streptophyta > Pinopsida > Pinales > Pinaceae > Picea > Picea glauca. The sequence goes on along the minus strand of JZKD02S1711868.1, from coordinate 523,597 downwards.
AAATTACTAAACTTTTGTACCCATAACAGCTTGATTTTACAGGAATCTGAACGAAATTCTTTTGATGACCTTGAAATCACCAATGAGCTTAGTATTTTTTATTTCTCGTTCTCAAAAATACATGAGAATGTAACCAAGTATACTTTTATCGCCTTTTCGAACTCATAAAGGTTATACGGAAAAGGAACCCCACTGGAGTCTCCTTTAAGCTAATTTTCAAACTCTCTAAACATGAAAATATTGTTGAGTGATATTGATTCCTTTCACACTCATTAAAAGGTTCGAAAGGGAATATTTTGAGTAATAGTTTATTTCTTTTTCAAACCTCGGAGATTAAAATTACAAAAAATAACAACCCTGGAGTCACTTTTAAGTTCTTTTCAAACTCTCTAAACATGAAAAACCACTGATTTTTCCTTCTTTGGACTCACTAAACTACACATTGAAGGGCCCATCTGGGAATGAGCCCTTACTTCTTCCAGTTCTTTAAACAAAATAATATTAACTTACCGAAGGTTAGTTATATCGATCATGTGTTATCCTCCTCGAACTCATTAAATTAAAAAGAGGTACTCATCTATCCGGATGGGGGTATAAATTGAAGGAAGTGGGTCAAGTTTCTTAAGAACTTTTGTAAACTGCTCTTGTATTCACCCTTGAAGATGGAACTTTTTTTTAACCTTCACACTAAACACTTGGATAATCCACTAAACCTCTACACTGGACCAATTCTATGACTCTTTCCACTCCTTTGATACATCCAAAGAATGCCTCAACACCCGCTGCATTATGTGTTGGTCCACTCTGCGTTTATACTGCCAAGTCTCATGTCGTTCCTTAGTGTTCAAGGGAAGTATCTGACTCAAGGGTCAACCATCTACATATTTACCAGTTTCAATACCTATGTCAGTCTGTGTTCATTCACTATATCTCATCACTTTCATGTGTCAGTTTCATGTCGATGATGGGTGATACATCAAGGCCCTCCTTCGACAAGTCTTTTCCTGTTGAATTCAACACATCATATGGGAATTATAATTGAACCAGTTAGTACCTTGGTACCTGCATGCCTCAATGGAAGACCTTCTCACTTCTGACAATAGGTTTACATCATTGGCCTTTGATCGTATGATTCCATGAATGTTCAACCTCGGTTCATTTATTCACATTAGTTGGATTGTACTGGGGTAACTTGGGAGTCATTTACATCATTGGTGATTTCCCTCACAGTTGTTAATGGTTTACATAAATGTCTGGTAATCAAGTGGTTTCTACCATGTTCGACATCAAGACATCTATTCACATGGTTATATTCGTACCACATTGGGATTGGGACGAAGACCCTGGTTTGAGAATTCATTATGACAACTGCTTTTCCCAAGCTGCAAAGGAAGTCATTTGAGCATGCTAATACTTATGTTGTCACATAGATCCATGTTGTATTGGTTTGTGGCTATGTCTTATCATCTCTTAGCTCCACTATGTATTTTACATGGCTACGATCATTTTATGTCATAAAAGTATGGATCCACATTGTATCACTAGTGGCCATACCCTTAGTCAATATCATCATGGATTTGCAGTGTATTTATTTACGACCATACTTTGAGTCATTTATAACCCGAGCATAGGTATGCATGCCTCGGGAATAGAACATGTATTAACATTTGTTTGAAGGTTGTCTGCAGCTTCTACCAGTTTCCCTGACTCCATACCATTGCTTCGAAGAATCTACAAAGTGTTTCGACCATCAATTTTCATTTTCTAACTTCACACTTTGGGGGGCAATCTGTTACACCTCAAATTTCCTCACTTTGATAATGTCACATTCTCATTTTCATAAATGTCGTAAGTGTCACACTTTTTTCACTAGTGCCGCATTTTCTCTGGATACATTTTGCATCGCAAACGATACCATGAGAACACTTGATATGGCCCCTAAAGCATGTTATAAGAAGAATCCCCATCATTTGACAGTCGTAACAAAGTATTTTTCTATGAGAATTTGTCATATTGGAAATTTTTTGGAATATTAATGCTCCCCTTCTCATATGTAGGAATCGCTAGTGCTCCTTGTCTAGCTAGTAGGAAGCGTTGTAGCACTATGTTTCCCATTGTAATGGAGTGTCGATTGGTTGAGAAAATCTTGGGAAGAAATCCCCTTTTTCTCTAAGGAAAACTATGGATGATTCGAGTTGGTTTGGCTCTAATCTAACCCTTAAGTTGCATCTAAGGGAGATAGCACGACTCATGGAGTCATATCCTCAATTAATCCCAAATATAACCAAGGTGGTTGGGCCTCCCAAAGTCTATAAATGGAGGCATTCTCATGGTGAACAAGGATAAAAATAATCATCAAAAGAATTGTCATTCTGATCATGGATCTTTCAAGCAAGGGGTTGGACGAGGAGGACTTGGAGAAGCTAGTGCAACACCATCCATGATTGTAAGTATATCTTTGAATTTCTCATCAATATGCATATCCTATTTCCTTCTAATATGTGTCTACATATATTTGTCTATGCTTGTTCTAATCCTTCATAGATAGATCAATTTTGTCTAATCCATTAGAGTAGGAGACAATCGTTTGTCTTTTTTCATCCATCTCAGGTACTATTCAAAACTTGTGGATTGGAGCAGTGTGGAAAAACTTCAAAAGTGAGGTACATCATACAATCCCACTTACTCTCTTTTTTGATGGACATAATTAATCTATAGGAATGGTAGTGACCAGAAGTAGTTTTTTGTCTTGGTAGAGGTGTCTATACTCCAAGGGAATATTTACCTGTCCACATGAGAATTATTCCATAACACCGTCTGCATCAAAATTTATCTGGTATTCATGTTCTCTCTCATGTTTCTATGCAGCCATAACCACTTTCTAGTGATGGCTGGTAAGAAATTGTTCATCAACATGTAGCTCATCACCATGGTTGGCCTACCGTGTCATTACCATTACCCCCCCCTCCACTTCCAATCAATCAAAATTCCCAAGTTGATCATGTTGCCTCACTAGTACAATCCTCTCATGCAAGAAAAAGGCTAAAAAATGATGTTCCTAAGCCAAACCTAGATAAAGGGAAAGGAGTGGCCAACCCCTCCAAGTCCTCGAAAAATTCCTTTGAATCTGTGTCTTCCCATCTTCACCTCAAAGATATTTTCTCTCATATCATCAATGAGATCCACCCACAGGGTCCTAATCAGCTGGAGATTGTTGCACAGGATAAATCAGAAATGGGATCAAAAGAGAGCAGTATTGGAAAGAGGCAAAATGCCTCTCACAACAAATATGGTTTTTAATCTTGTTGATGCTATTTTCTTTTGAGGACGGTATTTTTATTTTATATGATAGTATTTTGGACAACAAATACATATTTACAAAGAGTTTTGGATAGCATGGATATAATGCTATTTTTGGATATAGTCATGTTCTATTTTGTTGATGTTAAAATATTTGATTATTAATATGATGATGGGAGTTACAAGGCGGATGTTTAAATCAATTATTTGGGGTATTATACTTCATGTTTTGATGATTATTAAAGAAATGAAAATTGGAGTTATAAGTGGTCCCACATATTTAGTTATTATTTAAATAGACCCTTATTTATATATTATTAATTATTTGTCTCAAAATAGTTAAGCGAACTAAGCTTAACAAAAGGAAGGTAGTTGAACTACCATAACTAATTTCCCCAGAATAAAAGTTCAATCAAATGAAGAGACCAGGGGTAAAAGAGAATAGAAGGAGAACTTATGCTATAAGATTTTCTCTGTACTTGTTAAATACTTCCATTCTTCATTCATTCTGAGTTTACTAGAAGGCTTAACCATCTTGATGACAATAGGGTCTTATTGAAGGCAACGGGGTCTTATTGAAGGTAGCAGGATTAAAAACTAAATCATATTTTCCAACAACTTGTCTTTAAAGGTGTATGATTTATCTTTGCCAGTCTGTGTGTTCTTGTTTGTTTATGGATTAAATTTCATGACTGATAAAGAATATTTTGCAGAGTCAAGTGACAACATTTTGTGGCAAGTTGGTCCATATCTTTAGCTTTAGTTTTCTTTTGTTGTCAGAGTATTTTTGTATGGTTCCCATCGGAGGATTCTAAATATGACTTTGGTCCCTACCCTCGTAGGGGTTTGTAAAGAGAATTCAACTTTGTATCTCAGAATGAAATCAATATAAAAATCAGATTTCTAATTTTAGTCTCACATGTGTATTATGATGTTTTGGTTCAGTTTTTGTGTTCATCCTTTTCTCTTATACATGTATACACTTATGTAATTTCTTTCTTATTTTATTTCTTTTTAACAGTTACATATAATATATATAAAACCAGCCTTGGTCCCTCGTACTTAATACATGTGGATTAAGTGATTATTTTTTTTATTTTAAGGCTATAAACCCCGAGTAACATTCCCAATTATCTTTCCTTATCCCAGCAAGATGTAAAAATTCTTGAGTAAGGTTCATCATATCTTTTCCTCAACATTTATTTGGCGACCATACTGGGGAGATATTCCATATCTCTCTGGTTGTTTGTATCACAATTTTATCTAATTTTTCTGTTTTATCTGATTACCCTTTGACTGATTTTTTCCATGAAAGTACATGTTACGAGACAACCCAATATTGGAAATAGTCTTGATGACCAAACCAACATTTCATTGACTTTATTCAACACTATTTTAGGAACTGCTAGTACTTGTGCTGAAATTTAATGCTCTTGGGAAGTAATTTAAAGGGACATAACTATTCTTCAATGGTGGGAAGTTGGGCAAAGGAAACCTAGAAATCAACAGTAACCTCCCTTTTCGGTTTTTTTTCAAGTCCTTTAATCCTCGCATTTCTCTAAGGAGATGAGAGTCGTCCCATCAAGCTACCCCTATTTTTGAAATAGTAAGGAGGAATTTTTTTTTATCAACACAACAAATTTCTCTTAGGAAAACCTTATCTGATTATGCCAATTCATATTTATCACCCATACCTATCACTTTCAACATGAAATCTGTGGGTAGTGATAGTGGCACCGAAGGTGCCTCCTCCTCGCAACCTTCTACTTCATCAGTAATTGGTAGTATCTATATTCATCAATTCCCTATTCAATCCACTACCAATCCTGCTAAATTTATAAAGAAATATGGACTTTTCCAATTTGAGGAAGATGCTACAACAACCCCATGGCACGTATATTCTCCTTTGAATCTCGCACCAGCCACTCACCCATTACCAAAATTCAAGGATCATTTTCCTAGGTTCTCGGGAAACCATATCATTACTACAAATGAACACCTAGTAGCATTTTCTAATGCTTGTCATAACATAGGGGCTAACAATAATGACACTTGCATGCATTTATTTATCAAATCCCTCGAGGGGAAAGTTGCAGCAGATTTCTTTGACCTCCCTCCCAAAATCCTTTCCACTTGGGAAGATTTGGCTTATTGGTTCAAGTCCACTTATGGACAGCCCAAGAGTCCAATTGAGCAGTAAAGGGAATACAACAATATTGCCTATAAGGATGGTGAAACTATTAAATATTTTAACCTCCGCTTCACCAAATTATATAATCAAATCCTTGAAATAATCTGCCCTCAAAATCAGGCTATTTGCATGCATTATTATAATGCATTACCTTCCCCTTATCATCATAGACTTGAAGAGAAGGTTATTGACAATATCAGTTCCGCCCTTCAAAATTTCCTAGAATATGAAGAGCAACTCGAAATAATGGGTCTCCCTAAGGGAGACTTGGTCAAGAAAATAGACATGTCTTCCCTCCTATAACTCGTGCAAGATATGAATAATAGGATGATAGCCTAGGAGCAAAAAGGAAATTCCTCTTCCTCTTCCCCTGTGGCTTCTTCTTCTTCCTTAGCGCATTTTAGGAATACTAATGAAAACACTTTTCAGACAAAGACCATAATGGCTCGCAGTTGGTGTAACTTCTGTGAAGAAAATCATGAGGAGAGTACTTGCGAAGTTAAGAGGAATGCTAGGGATAAGATGTTTGGAAAAATGCTCGATACCACGATCATTGTTTTAGATTGGGTTGAACCAGAAGATGTTATGGTAATCAATACTAGGAATAAATATTACACTACCAAGGGAAAATATGACCTTCCACGCACTTCTTCCACCCCAAGCTCATCTTCTCAAAGTGTTGATACACAAGCTTTCAGAACTGCGGATAATAAAGGAGTGTATTCTCCTCTTCCCTTGTCTAAGTACAATATCCTTAATCAATTGGCTAATATCAAAGTTGGTGCTACTCTTTTGGACATGGTTGTTGTCCCAGAACAACAAAAGAATCTTAAAAACTTTATGGAAGGAAATATTTCTACCATAGCCAATCTATTTGAAGAGTCAAAGGAAGAGGACTCAATTGTAAATAAGATAGGTGTAAATAATTTTAGGAACTCTGTAAAAAAAAAACCCTTTATATATTTCATTAAAAATCATGGATAAAATATCTCATTGTTGCCTAATTGATGGCGGGTCCGGTTCAAGTGTGATGTATAAAATTATCATGGAAGAGCTTGGCTTATCTTGCACTAACGAAAATTCTAGGAGCATGCTCTCTTATAATAGTTTGCAGCAATAAACTCTAGGTGAAATCAAGGTTGTAACCTTAGTTTTGTGCAGACATCCCAAGATAAGAACAACCCTCAACATCCAAGTAATTGATATGTGAGTGAGTGAATATTCAATTATTTTAGGAAGAGATTGGCAATATTTAACTGGTGGATACCTTTCACTTGATGGTACACATTTGTCCATTCTCGGAACAAAACGAACATTATAGTCCTTAGGGAAGGAATAATTTCACCGTATATAGAGAGCATTCCCCAACCTAATGTAAATTATCTTGAAGAAGAATTGGGAGTGTACTCTATCTTTGTTGATGAGGGTGACACCATGTTTGAACCAGTTGATTTTGATGATGGCATGTGGCACATGAATTTCGATGACTCATGTTCAAATGAAGGTAATGGAGTAGGCATCATTCTATGTTCTCCTATAGGTAAAATCCACAATTTCTCTTATAGGTTGAAATTTTCTTGCACAAACAATGTCACAAAATTTGAGGCCTTATTGTTAGGCATCGAAAATGCATATAACCTTGGTTGTGGCCACCTTATAGTTTTTGATGATTAGGAACTTGTTATGAATCTAGTATGTAATATTTATTCACCAAGAAATAAGTTACTTAAATGTTATACTCAAGTTGTTTGGAAGTTGATTTCAAATCTTTTATCATTTAACATCACTCATGTTAAGAAGGAACTTAATTCAATGGTTGATAGGTTAGTTGTTTTTGCAGCATCCACTACCCAACAGATTTTACCTCAAAGACCTGATAGTACCTTTTAATCTCTATATCGTCCTCCCATCCCTAATAGCATAGAATCATGGAAAGTTTTCCTGAGTGATGAAGGAATTTGCGCTTTCATACAAAATGAACCATTTAAGCCCAAAGAAATCATCTCTATTAAATATGACAAATCTCCTAAAGGCTTGACTCCTCTCGAACGTTCATTTTCATAAAGTGATGTAGGCAACAAAGAAACACATAAGGAAGAGGATTCAAAAGGAAAGTTGGTGATGCCATTTCCTTGAATATTGGGACATCTGAATCTCCAAAGATCATTAAATTAGGTGCCCAATGTTCTCATGAAGAGAAAGAAAAATTCACAGAATTACTCCATGAGTTTCAAGATGTTTTTTTCTAGTCATACGAGGATATTTGTGGTTTTGATCCCACTCTCATACAACATGCCATTCCTATCAAGGAAGGGGTAAAACCAATTAGGAAAAAAAAAGACCTGTTAACCCTACGCTCAAAGCCACTATTAGAAAATAATTGGAAAATTGTTGAAAGCTAATATAATCTTTCTAGTTAAGTATTCCGACTAGGTTTCAAACATGGTTCTTGTTTGGAAAACTACTGGTCAGATCAAACTGTGTCAATTTCCATGCATTGAATAGAGAAAGTGTCAAAGACCATTTTATGCTTCCTAATATGGAAATGATTTTACAATAGGTTGCAGGGTCTCAAATGATGTCCTTACTTGATGGTTTCTTTGGGTATAATCAAATCAAGGTAAAAAGGATCGATAGGTATAAAACCACATTTACCAAACACTGGGGCACATTTTCTTATGAAAGCATGCCTTTTGGCTTATCTAATGCAGGTGCCACCTTTCAAAGAGCTATGTAGATAGATTTTGATGATATAATCGGTAAGATTATCCAAGTTTATCTTGATGATTTGACTGTTTATTCTAAAAATCCATTGGATCATTTTGGTCATCTTAGAAAAGTTCTCATGCATTGCAGAAAGTTTGGCATTTCTTTAAATCCTTCCAAATATATTTTTGATGTCACGAAGGGAAAGATCCTCGATCACATTGTTTTTTATTCAGGGATAAGCATAGATCCCAAGAGGATTATTGTCATTCTAAACCTCTCTACCCCCACCTCCAAGAAAGAAGTTCAAGCTTTCATGGGCATTTTTAATTTTGTCTGTAGATTTGTTCTTGACTTTGTTGTCATGGTTAAACCAAACCATAATCTTCTAAAGCAAGATCATTCTTTTTCTTGGACAGATGATGTCGAGAATGATTCCCTTAGTATTAAGAAAGCACTCATTTCCTCCCTTGTTCTGGAGAAACTGAATTTCGAGAAAGACTTTATCATATATATCAATGCCACCGAGGCAACAATTTCTTCTATCTTCTTACAATGTGATGATCAAAACAATGAAAAACTTGTAGCTTACATGAGTCAATGTCTATCAGACGATGAGATCAAGTACTCTTATATTGAGAAACATGCTTTTTCTCTTGTCAAGGCTATAGAAATTTTTTTCCATTTTATTTTGGGAAAACATACGCAGGTAAAAGTCCCTTTTCCTACTGTCAAGTTTATCCTTTCACAAACATATCTTTTAGGAAAACTTGTACATTGGCTTGCTAAAATTAAAGAGCATGATTTGATGATATTGAATTTGAAGACAATCAAGAGATGAGACCTATCCCTTCACTTAGCTCAACACCCTAAACCAAATGAAGAACTTGACGACCAAGATAACCCTCTTTCCGCGTTATTTTATATCGAAAATCAAAATATCTCTCTATCTGAGCATCCTTGGTATAAAAATATGGTGTATTATTTGCAGTATCAAAAGTGTCCAGATGGGTTGGATCCTCACCAAAGAATGAGACTTTTCCTTGAAGCTTCCAAGTATATCATTTTAGGATACCTTTTGTTTAGGAGTTTTGTTGATGGTTTGTTACTTCGATGTGTAAATGATGAGGAAGCACAGGAATTGTTACACGAAATCCATGGATCATCAGCTTTTGTCATTCACATCGGTCGCCATTTTTCCACTAAGGTTATTGATTTTAAGATCATAATAAATGGTTACTATTGGTCTTTGATATTCCACGATTCATATAAATTTGCAAGATCCTGTTATAAATGCCAAAAATTTGTTGGGAAATAACGCCTTTCTGCCATACCTTTACAACCTTTCCTCCAGTATTTCCCTTTTTCTAAATGGGGTCTAGATTTTATCGGTCCTATCAATCCTCCATATTCTACAGGGCATATATTTATTTTAACAACCACTGATTAATTTACTAAGAGGACCGAGGTTGTCCCTCTTAGACATGGACAGGATCAGCAAGTAATTTATTTCCTAGAATCTAATATATTTTCCAGATTTGGCATCCCATTAGAGGTCATTACAGACAATGGCCCATCCTTAATTTCTACAAAATTGACCCAATTTATGGCTAAATTAGGTGTCAAAAATTTTTCTTATTACCCTCAGAGTAATGGGCAAGAAAAATCCACTAACAAGAATCTGGTTAGGATCATAGAGAGAATCATAGAAGATAAACCTCATTAGTGGCACACACTTCTCACTTATGCTCATTGGGCAGACTGTACAACCATCAAAGCAAGTACAAGATTTACTCCCTTTCAACTTGTATATGGCCAAGAGGTTATAATTCCTACGAAGCTAGATCTTTCCTCCTTACGGTTGATGTTACAGGCTGAAGAATTAAATTCTTCTAATGTTCCCCAAAGGATAAATGCATTGTTAGCCTTGGAACAACAAAGAAACTTTACCTTGGGGAACCTAAAATGAAGGCACCAAACGGTGAAAAATTATTTTAACAAACAAACAAAGGTTGTTGAATTTAATATTGACGACAAAGTCCTACTATGGGACTCAACCCATGCTAAAATAGGGAGACATTCTAAATTCCATAAATTATGGCTAGGTCCTTTCAAAATCTCTTTTATCATTGGCACGAATTCTTACCTTCTTAAGGACATGAAGGAGTGATTGTTTTCTTACATTACTAATGGTTCTCACTTGAAACATTATGTGCAACCTGCTTGATCATTGGTCCTTTGTGTAAACGTGACTGATGTATATAATATTTTTACTATTGTTTCTCTTACTTTGGTTTGTTGAGTTTTAATTTATGTTGTTTGTTTTGCGTAATCATCAGAAATAAAGTATGGATCAGTTTTTCCATAACAATGTCATTTTGTAAATATTGTTGATCGATGAAAATATGATACACACAGTTGTCACGATGTCCTCTTTTGAGACAACGCTAGAATAGCTTTTTATCTTTCAATAATGTTGTATTATAGTTGGTTTTGTTTCCTTCCTTGTTTCTGCTATCCCTTTCTTCCATCCATCCTGAGATTCAAGAGCATATCAAAAGCATTCTCCTTCAAATTATTAAAAGCATTATCAATCACAAATATTATTGGATTTTTATGTATACAGGACCAATTCCCCTCATACATATCACTTTCCATAAGTTATTCCCCGAAGTCTCGTTAACTATGGTGCTGAATTCGATATGTATGGTTAACTATGTGCTTTGTGAAAATGTTATGGTGGTTTGGGTGTGCTCCATACTTGGCAATGGTGGGTGACAATTAATGTGAGAAATGACGTGCAATTACTGCACGTCATTCTTACCCTACCTCGGGCTCGCCACCTTCACTTTGTTTGCGCTTGTGTTGGTTTCTTTTGCTAGTGTTGCCTCTCTTTTTCTCGGCCTTTGAAGGAATAGTGGTGCTCGTTGGATTTATGGAATTATCCTTACATGTATGTTGGCACTTACATCTCCATTCATGAACTATGGCTTTTCTCCGAATAAAATTATGATGCTGGCTCTTAGATTTTCTTACAGACTGTGTTTGATTTTTGAAAATTATAATGGATGTATGTGGATATTATGGTTGTGCAAATTAAATTTAAATGGTTTTTCTTCCTTTTGGAATTTAAATGTTTCAATCCGGGAATGATGTTCGGCATTCCATTTTGTTTGAAATATGTGGTCGTGTTGCACCCAGAATGAATGTTGCTTATTTTGTTATGACTGTTGGCAAATAATTATGGCAAATATTTTCGGTTTCGCCCATCTTTGGTGATTAAAATTCAAAGGGTTTTATCTATAAAATAAAATAACAATTGGGTTTTTGGTGATTATTTCATAATGGCATACCCTTTACCCAGTCCTTGGAAGACTTGTAGCTCTTTCGAATTATCATTCAGTTGTTTGTGAATATATGTGAGACATGCATATTTTTCTTGTGGCCACCATGGGAAGTCTTTGGAAAGTTTGTTATGGAAATAAATGGTCGCTTTTTTTTGCAAACCCTTTATTGATATTTTGTCCTTATGTTTGCCCATACCTCGTTTTTTTTTTTTTTTTTTTTTTCTGATATATGGAAATTAGTAAATTCGAGCTCTGGTCTTGATGTTTGTTATGGTGATAACCTGACAGTGGGAAGGATTGGTTATATCCATGAAGTATTGGCTCGTTTGTTATATATCTATGAGGGTTTGGTCGATTTTGAAGTTATATGGTTTGGAAAAAAAGATAACTACCAGTTTCGCATTGAGGTTCCAAACCCAGTCTGTTTATGCAGTAAGCATTGGGGTTGCGATATAAATTTTATATAATGAGAGTTTGATGGCCTTATGTTTGTTTTCTCAGCCTCCCATGTTGGTTTGAGGAAATCGGGTTTCAAATGACTTTGTAAATAGTCCCTATAAAATGTTTTGTTAGTTTAAATGGACATCTATTAAAAAAAAAAAAAAGGAAAAGGAGAAATGAAAATTGTAAAGTTTGATAGTCCTAACATTTTCATTGGGTTTTATATAAAGCACTATAAAAAATGTTGTATCTTGGATTTGAATTGTTAACAAAGGGAATTTTTTGGAAAATGATGGTAATGTCAATTTTTCAACAAATGTTATTTAATGTAATAGAACAATAATTGTCTCATTCCCATCCATTATCCCACTTTCCGCTCATTAAATGCCCACCTCCTTCCCAAATACATTTAAAACATCTGATGTTATGTTATTATGAATTTCATTTTTTTAAATAAAAAAAAAGAGGATTAAAAGGAAAAGAAAAGGGCTAGATGATGACTGGTGTTGGGAGTTTGGATATGGAGACATTGTTTGCCTCTACATTTTCTTGAACATTAATCATCTTTTTCCGGTTCATTCTTTCATTTTTTACTCATTACAAAGAACCTCATCTTCCCAATAGCCCTATCACTCCTTGTTCAAATGGAAATTGATAATTGAGTTTAAAAGTATGATGGATGGATTGCATGTGCTTCTGTTGTGAATGATAGAACCAACTTTTTTATTTTATTTAGGTAGGGTGTTGATGCATTGATTGTTAAGAGTTTTTCATAACATGATTGGAATATTGCTTTAGTATGAGTTTCTTTAGTAGAGGAAACAATGGAAGAGGTGCCTTTATGGGCAGAGGAAATAATTGGCAAAGAGGCCATAGAAGGCCATGATTTTCGATACATTTTGATGTTGATCCACAAGAATTAAATCAAATTTTCCATGTTGGCTTTTTTAATATAGGTGGCCAAGGAATTATGCAACCTATGCCCAAGAGGGATCCTTACCAGCTGCATCAAAATTTCTCTGGTATTCATGTTCCCCCTCATATGTCTATGTAGATAGAACCAAGTGCCAATGATGGTTGGAAAGAAATTGTTCATCAAATTATATCTCATCACCATGGTTGGCCTAGTGTGTCGATATTGTTACCCCATCCTCCACCGCCAATCAATCCAAATGCCCAAGATTATTATGTTGTCTTGCCAGTACGGTCCTCTGATGCAAGAAAAAGGCTAAAAACTGATGTTCCTAAGCTAGAACTAGATAAAGGGAAAGGAGTATTGGCCAACCCCTCCAAGTCCTCCAAAGATTCCTTTGAATATGTGTCTTCCCATATTCACCTCAAATATAGTTGCTCTCATATCATCAGTGAGATCCACCCACAGGGTCCTAATCAGTTGGAGACTATTGCACAAGACAAATCAGAAATGGGATCAAAAGTGGGTAGCAATGGAAAGAGGCAAAATGTCTCTCACAACAAATATGGTTTTTAATCCTGTTGATGCTATTTTATTTTGAGGACGGTATTTTTTTTTTATATGATAATATTTTGGACAACAAATACATATTTAGATAGAGTTTTGGACAACATGGATATAATGTTATTTTTGGATATAGTCAGGGAAAATTTTAAGAACCCCCCCTAAATTTATATGTATAATAAATGGGTGAATCCCCATGACACATGGGAGAGTGTGAAGGCTATTTTATCAATAGCATAATATGCATATATAATGTTTTGGCTAATGTTTCACCAAATTATATAATCTTATAAAACTTGGGCGAATCTTTCAAGGAATTATAAAATCTTTTGAAATTGTGGTGAATTTTCACATAATTATAAAACCTTTTAAAAGTCTTGGCAAATCTTTTAAAAGTCTATTAATTTAAATAAATTTAATTCAATGTTCAATCTTGGGAGTATTCCAATAAAACATCGTGTTGAAACACCTGGCTGAAACACATTGAACGCATGAATAACACTATGAAGAATTAATAAGAATGTTCAATGAATGAAGATATGTTGGTGTTGAAACACCATGTTGAAACACACACAAAGAAGATTATGTTAATATACTCAAGTGACTCAGTGAGACATTGTTGGGTGCTAAAATCGCCACTTTTTCCTTATCATGTCCATGCCATTTTCATCTCATTCTCTTGTATTAATTCATCCCTATTGTTTACATTTTCTATGAGAACATCAATTCTAGAGAAGGTACAATTCATTATTAATTCAACATTGTTTTATGTTAGAACTTAATTCATAATTAACCTGTAAACTAGGATGATGTTTCATTAGTCCTAACTTGGGTAATTACACAATCATACCTATAAACCACAGAGATATACATATATGCAGATATGTTGGTGCTGAAAAATTGTGATGAAACACGTGGCTGAAACATGTTGCATGCACGAAGAAGACTATGAAGAATTAATAAGAATGAATCCAGATATGCTAGTGCTGAAACATCATGCTAAAACACCATTTTGAAGCCTGAAACAACATGTTGAAACATCGTGTTGATTCGAATCAATGTTCGATCTTGGGAGTATTCCAAGAAAATATGGTACTGAAACATCGTGCTGAAACACTTGGATGAAACACACTGCACGCATGAAGAACACCATGTAGAATTAATAAGAATGTTCAATGAATGCAGATATGTTGGTGCTGAAACACCATGCTGAAACACCATGCTGAAACATCATGTTGAAACATGCACAGAGAAGACTATGTTAATATACTCAAATGACTCAGTGAGACATTGTTGGGTGCTAAAATTTCCCTTTTTTCCTTATCATTTCCATGCCATTTTCATCTCATTCTCTTGTATTAATTCATCCCTATTGTTTACATTTCCTATGAGAACATCAATTCTAGAGAAGGTACAATTCATTATTCATTTAACATTGTGTTATGTTAGAACTTAATTCATAGTTAACTTGTAAACTAGAATGATGTTTCCTTACTCCTAATTTGGGTAATTACAAAGTCATACCTGTAAACCACAGAGATGTAGATATATGCAGATATGTTGGTGTTGAAAAATCGTGTTGAAACACCTAGTTGAAACACACTACATGCACAAAGAATACTATGCAAAATTAATAAGAATGAATGCAGATATGATGGTGATGAAACACCGTGCTAAAACAATGTGTTGAAACATCATGTTGAATCCTGAAACACCATGTTGAAACACACACGAAGAAGACTATGGGCCATGGCCCCACTGATTCCATCATATCTAGCTGGTAGAGTTACTCCACCATTTTCATTTGTGTCTGTCAGTAATAAGTATCTATTAATGGAAGGTACTGACAAGTTGAACATAATCACCACCTCAGATTTTGATTGTCGACGGTTGTCGGTTAGTTCTTGCATGTACATGTCCATGGTTTACAACCTACATTATGATTGGTCATTGTGACATGTGTAACGATGTGTTTTACATGATACTGTGAAATAATGATTGTTCCATGCCCTTCCACATCACCAACAGATGGTTAACACAACCAATTCAAGTTGGGGCATATCCCATCATCCCTAAATAAATTAACCAACCATCACCATAAACATTCAATCAATATGGTTGTCAGGTTGATTTTTCCACAAAATTCGAATCACCACCACCTTTCCAAAAATACCAACAAATATCCTTCCATTGTTCTTGCGCGCTCATGCATGCTGAAGCTCCTAGGTTTGTGTTGGGAATTTTGAACCTGAAACTCCTTTGCAATATTGTAATAGCTAATTACATAGAAGAACATTCAACATGGGAGGATTTGCAGTCTGTCATGAACCAGTAACTCTCGATGCCCAAAAGTCTACAGAATATTTGAAGACGCAGGGTGGGTAGCATATTTTGAGTAGTTGGACGAGTTTGACAATGATATTTCCCTAGAATTCGCTTGGAATTTAATAGGAACCCATTCACATGTTAGAGGTTTGGAGATTAGTGTAACAGAGGTAGTTATATGCTCTATTACAGGGCTTCCCAGCACTGGCAGAAAATGGTTTGGATGAAGAACAACCATTCCTAATGAAAAAACTAATTTCTTGGAGGAAGGAGAGAAAGTGAAACCTAGAGGACGTGGCACAACAATAGAGTCTTTACCTCAACCTTGGGACCAGGTTGTTGTTTTCTTGAAGAAATATATTACATGTGAAGGTAGGTGCAATATTGTTTACACATACGATTTTGTTCCACTGTCACACCTTCGTCGTGGGTCATCGATAAATATGTCTTATTATCTATTAGAATCTTTGCATAATATGGCGCATTATGTAAGACAATCTCATTTTCCCCAAGGTTCTGTCACACACCAATATCTGATAAAATTAATATAGTTGAGAGCCTTGGAACTACAAAACCATACATGGGCTCAATTCATTTCCAGGGGAGTAGTAGAAGTTGATGAAAATGATGGAAATAAATTAGAAGAGGAGGTAGGAAGTAGTGATAGGACTATTTCAGATAGGGAAAGAGAGGAAAGAGAAATAATTATTGAAGATTTGGGACAAGATAATGTTTTTGGAGAACTAGGACAGGGCAGTGGTCATGTAGAAATGAGGGATAGCCCTGGAGTTGTGATTTCAAAAGATGTGCATATGGCATATATTGGAGTGTAGATGGAGGAATATCTGCACCAAAAACTTGAAAAATCACCTACCATTGTAGCAGAGGAAAATGAGCAGTTGATAGAGTAGAATCAACCAACACAACCTGAAGGAGGGGATACAGAAAAAGAACTGAGTGTGGAAGAAACCATGGCATAAATTGTTGGATTACTGAGAGGGGGGGTGAATCAGTAATAGCGTAATTATAATCCTTTTTCTCCAAATAATCCAAGTGTTATATCAATGTATAATTATTATCCAATAATGAAGAATAATAAATGAACAATCACACACATACAAAATACACCAGTGTTTTACGTGGAAACCCAAATTGGGAGAAAACCATGGAATGATTTTTCTTATATGTCTTGAAGAATTACATTCATTGGAAGCACCAACTTCCTTTGTTTTCCAA
>JZKD02S1711868.1:452092-505111 GCA_000966675.3 Picea glauca | reverse complement strand
ACTTTCCTTATTTTAGGGTTAACCCACTTCTAATTTCTCCATTGAATTTATTATTTAAATAATTTATTTTGTATTCACTTTGAATTATATTACACTCATCACTTCACTTTATTATTTACCTTCTAAAATCTCTTAAACCACTTTGACTACATTGACATTTTGGGACTTCTAGATGACATATGATGGTCCTCCAACTTCGTAAGGCCATAACTCTCAAAACGTAAGGAGTTAAGTGACGTTCCACATACCACCAGAAATGGAATGACATGTACTATCCATATTGAATAGTATTATCTTCAAATATAGAAAAAATCATACCATTATCCATAAAATAAACTTGGGTCCATTACCCAAACCTAGATTCTCCAACTTCACATGGTCATAACTCTCTAACCGTGAGGAGTTATGTGGCGTTCCACATACCACCGGAAATGGAATGAAAACAAATATCCATCTAGGATAGTTTCCCTGACAAATTCACTGTCCTTCATCTCAATTTTCCACAATTAATCATGGGTTCCCTTACTCCGCAAAGTGTCTTCCCGTGAGGGCTTTCACCATAAGGGGACCACTTTGGATTTCATCCATATTTACTTCTTATCAACCATGAGTCATATTTACATCAAAAAATATTGGGTCCATTAACCAAAGCTTTGTGTTGCGGGGCTTTCTTCAAGGGTTGACATCAATGACAACCAACCTTAATCAACAGAAATGAGGGAAGGATAAAAAACAGATATTCCTTATGGAGATACGGTGAAGGAATTAATTGTGGAGAGGTCACTGTCACGTGAAAGGGAAGAAAATACACCAGAAAAAATTCAAGAGGTTGAAACAATGATTCAAAGAGAGAATATAATTGAGTTGTGGGAAGAATCATCTTCTTTGCATGATGATTCTTCCCATGTTTCCCCTTATTATGAAGTTTAAATTGTCTCAAAGAAACCTCCCCAAATAGTGACAAATATATTAAGGAGGAAGATTTCATTGCCAGTGTTTCCATCAACTTTCCCAAGTACAAGGAGAAGAACCAAGGTTGTTGTCACAACAAAAGAAGCTAAACTGAAAAATGGCAGAAATTGAGATCCATGTGTTGCGTCCTCTTTCACCCACTGTTACACAAGAACCACTGGGTGATGAACAACAATAGGAAGTTTTCACTGTAAAACAAGAACCAATTGACAACCTAAGGACAAATCAAAGAGTTGTTGAAACACAAGACCCTATTGTTGAAAGAGGTAAAATTCAGATTCATTCCCTTTTTTTTTTGAATTATCAATTGAAAATATAAGTTCAAATGCTTATGAGGGAATTGGAAATTCTAAAAGCAAAAAAGGGAGCCCAAATACCTTTGCCTCATGATATGGAATTATTAGTGCAAGAAGACCATCTTTTAGGAGGATAGGCTATGCCATCAGAGAAGGCTGAAACACATGAAACATATAAGGAATATTTGTGTCTTGAGTATGGGGATATTTATAGATTGGTTGGGTATGAGGTGACCCTTCTTGAGCCCTCATCTTTGGGACTAATCAGAAGATAGGAAGAGCTGGCTGAGGTAGCACAGAGAAATAAAGCCACTGCCACACAAGAACCAGTGGCTAAGGAAGAAGAAAAGAAGAATGTTGAAACACCTGAGAATGCCACTGTAACACAAGAACCAATGGTACATGATTTAAATATGCAGTCTAAAAAGGATATACAGAAAGTTGTCACTATAACACAAGAACCAGTGATGGCTAAACTGTTGAACCAACCCAACCTGAGAGTACCACTGCTACACAAGAACCAATGGTACCTAATTTAAATAAACAACTTGATGAGGCCACATAAGAAGAAACTATCACACAAGAACTAGTGGTTGAGGAAGAGGAATTACCACAACCAGATAAAGTCATTGTTACACAAGAACCAGTGACACAAGCTCAAATTCCTCTAGAGATCAATGATGAGTATGAACAAGAAGTTGACCATCATGACACTGAATATAATACTATATTTTTGCTGGGAGAGATTGATAAATGGAAGCAACAGGTTTCCATGTTTGGAGAAGGAATGATTCATGTTCCAACCCACATAAAGGAAATACAGGACCTTAGAGAGAAATACGTTGAATTTATGACGTCTTAGAAATTTAAATGGGAAGAAATGAAGAAGGAATTGGGAGAGTTGAATAAGTTGCAAGCTAAGTGCCAGATTATGCAACATGATAAAAATCAAATGTATTTGTTGGCAGAAGAGTTGTTGAGTTGTATAAGATCTTCTCCCTCATACCCGGTCTTCCTTCATGAACAATTAACTATTTTTAAGATTAAATATATTAAGGAAATCACTAACCCAAACAATCACTCATCATTACCTAAATCCTCTACTATCCTGGAGGTTAGGTGGGGTTGTGGGCTCTATCATTGATTAGGATGACACTTGTGCGATGTGCATGGAAACACACAAGCAATGAGCATTGGGAAAATGGTGTTGAAACACCGTGCTGAAACATCGTGTTTCAACACCAACTTGTGAGAATGATTTAAAAGCACCGAGGTAATTTATCCAAACTATGGGTAAGCTCAAAACCTTAAACACGTTACACAGAACCACTAGTCTACTCCAATCACTAAACCAAACAATCACTCGTCATGACCTGAAACCTCTGCTATCCTGGAGGTTGGGTGGGTTCTATCACTGATTAGGATAATCCCTACTAGCATATGCACTTAATGAATTCCATGTTAGAACGTTTTAGAAATTCAGAATTTAAACTTTGAAAGTCTTTTTGGTTTTTATCCTTAAAAATAAATAAATAAAAAATCTTAGGAAAATCATTATTCATTGAGTAAAAATGTGTTCGTTATATCTTGACAGGGAACTTCCAATATCATCCACTAAATAATTTTAGTCGACCGGATCAATGTTTCCCCCGATTTTGAAGTTCTAAAGTTTCGCGAGTATTAAACAAAATAAAATTACAAAGGCACTTTAGAACTTCGCAATTTGGGAGTTTCAAAATTCAAATTCATAATGCTTAAATATAAAAAAAAAAAACTTGAAGTTGCAAAGATCCCAAAGTCCCAGACTCCAGAGATAGGTTCCCACGAAAATATTTTAAATAAAATTGGTTGATGAGTCACAGTCCACCTGTCAAAAAATTCATTTTGGCTAACACGTGGCACTGGTTTTGGGCATTTTTGTCATATCATTCTTATTTTTTAGGTGACATGTGTCACTCACCTTTTGCACGACATGTCATCGAAAGTGATTTCATCACTGCCACATCTAAGTCTAGGAGATTTTTCTTCAAGAGATTTAGATAAATCAAATAACAGGTTCAAAAACGTCGGAGCACCGAAATACCAAAGCACTTGTGATCATGATAAATAAGACACTTAGCAAACTTAATTAATTAAAACAGGTTTAACTATTCATGATTAATGATAAGTAATCACTCTGTAGATTTGGCCTTCATGAGATATCTTTTGTCTTGCAATCAAAACCCCCTAATGTCAAAATATCAACGTACTACGACTCATTGAAAATCATCTATTGAGTCACAGTCCACCAGTCAAAAACTTCATTTTCGCTAACACGTGGCACTCTTTTTGGTCATTTTTTCCAGATCAATTGCATTTTTTTAGGTGACACATGTCACTCATCTTTTGCATGACACGTCATCGAAAGTGACAGTATCACTTCCACATCTGATTCCAAGAGATTTTTCTTTGGGAGATTCAGATAAACCAAAGAACAAGTTCAAAAACGTCAGAGCACCGAAATACCGAAGCACTTGTGATCATGATAAATAAGACACTTAACAAACTTAATTAATTAAAACAGGTTTAACTAATCATGAATAACGATAAGTAATCACTCTATAGATTTGTCCTTCAGGAGATATCTATTGTCTTGTAATCAAAACCCCCAAATGTCGAACTGTTGAAGTACTACTATTCACTGAAAACTGGTTGATGAGTCATAGGCTACCTGCCAAAAACTTCATTTTGGCTGACACGTTGCACTCTTTTTGGGCATTTTTGTCAGATCATTCACATTTTTTAGGTGACAAGTGTCACTCACCTTTTGCATGACACATCATCGAAAGTGATGTCATCACTGCCACATATGATTCTGGGAGATTTTTCTTCGAGAGATTCGGATAAATCAAAGAACAGGTTCAAAAATGTCGGTGCACCGAAATACCAAAGCACTTGTGATCATGATAAATAAGACACCCAACAAACTTAATTAATTAAAATAGGTTTAACTAGTCATGATCGATAAGTAATCACTTTGTAGATTCAGCCTTCGGGAGATATCTATTGTCTTTCAATCAAAACCCCTGAATATTGAACTGTCGAAGTACTACTACTCACTGAAAATCGATTGATGAGTCACATGACACCTATCAAAAACTTCATTTTGGCTAACACGTGGCACTCTTTTTGGGCATTTTTGTCAGATCATTCACACTTTTTTAGGTGAAACATGTCACTCACCTTTTGCATGACACATCATCACAAGTGACTTCATCACTGCCACATCTAAGTCTGGGAGATTGTTCTTCAGGAGATTCAAATAAATAAAAGAACAAGTTCAAAAACATCGGAGCACCAAAATACCGAAGCACTTGTGATCATGATAAATAAGACACTTAGCAAACTTAATTAAGTAAAATATGTTTAACTAGTCATGATTAACGATAAGTAATCACTCCGTAGATTTGGCCTTCGGGAGATATCTATTGTCTTCTAATAAACACCCCTAAATGTCAAACTGTCAAAGTACTACTACTCACTGAAAATCAGTTGATGAGTCACATGCCACCTGTCAAAAACTTCATTTTGGCTTACATGTGGCACTCTTTTTGAGCATTTTTGTCAGATCATTCGCACATTTTTAGGTGACATGTCTCACTCACCTTGTGTATGACACGTCATCAAAAGTGATGTCATAACTACCACTTCTAATTCTGGGATATTGTTCTTCAGGATATTCAGATAAATCAAAGAACAGGTTCAAAAATGTCGGAGCACCCAAATACCGAAGCACTTGTGATCATGATAAATAAGACACTTAGCAAACTTAATTAATTAAAACAAGTTTAACCAGTCGTGATTAACGATAAGTAATCACTATGTAGATTCATACTTTGGGAGATATCTATAATTCTATTGGCTTGCAATCAAACCCTTGAATGTCGAACTGTCGAAGTACTCAGTGCTCACTGCACATGCACGGTCACAAACTCCCGGAGCTCTAGAGTTTTGGAGTCTCGAAGTACTTAAAAAAAAAGGTTTTATTATTTTCTCTGCGAATTTGACCTTCGAGAGATATACATTGTACAGTGTACACCATATTGCATTCAAAACTCTTGAATGCCGAAGTTCTGAAGTTTCAAGTAATTAAAACTAAAACCGACTTTAAACCCTGATTCAGTGATTAATTAAAAATATCGTACTTTAACAATTGATTAACTACTCCAGGAATTTGGCCTTCGGAAGATATCCATTGTTTTTCATCCATAACCCCTGAATGTCGAACCGCTGAAGTACAGTGTACACTATACAGTGTATGTTATCTTAATTACATCCATTAATAATACACCCAACTGGCTAGGATTAAATATTGGGATAAGTTTTGTGATTGCTAGGTAATAAATTTGACAGATTTTGGACTGATTACTCTAACAGTAGATTAATACAAAAATAGCTAGACATTAAATTTTGTTGTGAGTAAAGGCATTTCAATTTTCAAGTTTCAAATCATTTCACCATTAGCATCTGAAATTTTCGTATTCAGTATTGTGAGCTCATAGGTTTTTCTTATCGCGGGAAGGTTAACTTCATATTTTGAAAATCATGGCACCGCACAAAATAGGAAAGAAGAAAGATTTATCGACTGACAAATCAAACCAAAATGTAGATATACTCTTAAATACTATTTCTTGATTGATAGATTCCTCCAAAGTTTGGAAACAAGTTTATGAGATTTTGGAGCACAAAATTTCTAATTCTCTCTATCCAGATGATTTACGGGAAGAAGTCGATGATACATTTTCAGCTAATCTTAGACATGTGGCGAAGTCTGAATTGCATAAAGTTGTTGCTCGGCCTAAAATTATGCCTTACACTGATATGATAAGCCAGGCCCTAGAACACATGGATATCCAAACAAGAAGCATCTTCAGTCACCAGAAAACCTTCGTTGACTCTTTTCGACCATAGGATATTCAAGTAATGTATGAATTATCTTATAAACCCAAATATACCTACAATTCATCGTTTATATTGAAGTTTGAGGATGAGGAATGCACTAAATATGATAGAACCATCCACGATATAGTGAAAACCTGGTGGGGTAATCCAAGCAAGTTCAAATATGATACCCATGGTGTATATTCTACAACATCCTTTGATGCTCATATCATGTATATTTCCATGATGCTCTATAGAATGTTCGGTAGGAAAAATCTTGTGCATTTTACTATAGAATGGGTTCCCATAATCCATGAGGTTGTTGAGGGTTACACTTTTGATTGGGGAAAATTTTTATCAGAAAATTTATCCAAGGAAATTGTGGAATACAAGATGCTAAAATATAAAGGAGAACATTCCCCCTTTTATATGTTTGCATTCATTATGGATGCAATTTGTTTCAGGACTACATTTCCTCTCATGAATTGGATCTGGACTCCGACTAGCACCGAGCCCATACATTTTTATCACTCTAAATTATGGGAGTAAAATTAAAAGGAATTCTTCTATGAAATTTGTCATAATGTAGTAATCCCAATTCATGAAGCTATCTATGGACAACCTCCCTCCAGAATTTCAAAACGGATCATTGGAAATTTGGGTGTTATCGCAGATTGGTACATTGAGGAAGATTTTTCTTATATCAGAGTGTTCGATTATTGTTTATCTCCTCATTCTCTCCCTAGATTCCTATCTGACAGACTAGTTTGTAGAGAAATAGCTTATCAAACAGTCTCAGGAGGAATAACTAAAGAATTGAGGGAGGCACATAAGAGAGTGTGGCCAACCTTTCCCATACAGGTTGGCGTGTTTTTGTTATCTGATTTTGGACACGCTAAGGTTGAAGCTTCAGCCTTAGAAGATATCAAATTGGTTGATATTGAGTATAAAATGTATGATCCTCATAGAGTGGTTGAAAATCATCTAGATCAATTCAATATGAAAGGATATATACATGAAGATTTCCCCTATGATGAAATTTTCAAAGGAGTAATATCATACAATGAAGTTGAAAGAAGATTTCACAATTTGCCTCAAGATCAATAGTTAGGCTTCCTCAGTTTTCAGAAGCACAGAAGGAATAGTTTGCCGAAGGTCTTGCAGGGAGAAAAAATCCAACTTTATAGGTGACAGAATTGACAGAGCCCAAACAACATAGCTTTCATGAGGACAAGGCTAAGAAATGGGAGAAGAGCTCAGATACATTATATAAAGATGCAATAATATCAGTACCAGGTAATGATGAGAAAAAATTATTAGCATCATTTGAGGATTTGATGAATCACGGGCATGCGTTTCCTTTCTCATCGCCAAATATTGAAACTCCAATGAAAGATGCCACTAAACCAGAAGGATCTATTGCACTCAGTTCTCCCATACCATCATTAACTCCTCTAGCAACAAGTTTTGAGTTACCTGGTTCAAAGATTATTAATATAGATGACCTCACACCTATTCAACTTGAATAAATGCCTCCATCAAATTTTTTTTCAACAATAAAATGAAGGCTATCATAAGAAAGGAAGCTCGATAGAAAGAAGGAGTAATTACCAAAAAACAAAAAATGATATATGATGGACAGGGACAGAGTGACCCTAAATTTGAAAAAGAAGTTGTAGACTCAATGGGAGCCTTTGCAACTTCTAACCAGTGGTCAATGGATAATGTCACAAAACAATTGGAACAAAAGAGTCTTCTCGTTGAACAATTGCATAATGATATGCAACAAATGGAAATTACTGCCATAAATAAAATCAATTTTGATACAGAGCAAACCAGACAGGGGTTTGAGAAATAGATAAAGAAGTTAAAAGACAAACTGGAATTAAGTGTTCAAAATCAACAGGTGATAAATATTGTGCTTTCCAAGAGAGACAGGTTAATAGAGTATTTGCAGTCTCGAATAACTTTATTTGAGAACAAAGGAATGGAGATCACTTCTTTTAATAAGAAAGCATCTGAAATAAATGGAAAGCTGGAAAATGTCCAGTAAGACCTATACCAAAATATGGATATTATTCAAAAAAAATATCAAGTGATTAATAATTTATTGAAGAATATTCATGAAAAGGAGACGGAAGCCTATACATTTAGGTCCAAATTCCAAGAATTCATAGTATGGAGACAAAAAAAAATAAAAAACTACATAAAAAGTAAAAAGGAGATAAAACTACAAACGGATTGGCAGGCATGGAAGGTTTTGATAGAATAGACCTGTTCGAGTCAACAATGCCCTGCAAAAAAACCAGTGATTGAAAACACTGCACACAGGAGAAAAGTTAACAGGTAAAAAAGAACAATGCACAGGAAACACAACAAAAAGTGAAAAAGTGAAAATTGTCAGTGCAGAACAATTGTCATTCCATCGTCCCACTATAAAAGTCGGAAAAGGGGGAAAATATGGTCATTTTCATTTTTACGCTAAGGAGAAGAATGAAGAGTGAAGTCTAAGCGTGAAAGAGTGAGAATTCATGAGTGCAATTTGGAGATTTATATATCAACAAATTGAATTTCACTAGGATATCGTTACCACGCATTGGAGCATCGATCAGAGTTAGGTGAAACACAAGAAGTAGCACTAGGGTGACAAAAGCTAGTACGCAGGGGATACCCATAGTCATGGATGTGGACAAAATTCACACGCCAGAGTATGAGCCAACCAAAATACATGTACAGGAGGAGAAAAACCCCGCACAAGAGGTCAAGCAACCAAAAGAGGACATCGAAAGAATGAAATATGACGCGTCTAGGGGAAAAGGGATGCAACAAGAAGAACATGCCACGAGTTTGACTCTACATGGGTTAGAGTCATAACTAGAACATGAAATAGAGCAATAGGCCGTACTAGAGGGTGGGGTATCGTCCCCACAAGGGAAGAAGAAGGAGCGAGCAGAGAGCAGTACACAGGGCACACAATGCACACACAAAGAATTGGCCATAATGATGCTAAAAATCCCCAAGGGAGTGAATGCCAATGATGACATGGTGGGAGGAGTATATGCCCTTAAATACTCCTACCATGACATGTATGACCCCATAAAGTTCCTAGACTTGGCAACAATGGGTTACCTGGAGTGTAGAGGAGAAGGGCCATCAGGTGTGCCATTGTTGGAGCCTGTGCAGTGGATCCTAGGGATGTACAACACAGACATAATGAACTTACTGGATATACTGTACTTTGGGCAAGGTAAACACATCAACGAATGTGTAAATTATCTATTAGAATGGGTACACAGAGGAATCTTATGGATGGATAGGCCAATGCTTGTCAATGTCGACCTAATTGAAAAAATCATGGGGCTACCCACGGATGGGGAAAAGCCAGAGCAGTATTTAGAAGAAAAAACAAGGGAAAAATCCATCTCGAATGAAATAAAGGAGAAGTATAGCGCATAGGGGAGCAACAGGGGAATCATGATCAATGACATCAACGATCCTGCGACACGATTTGCAACAAGGATGTTAGGCTGCAAGTTAATGTGAAAATGTAGAAAAGAGAAGGTACCAGCGGGAGTGGTAGCAGCCACAACGCAGTGTGCGAAGGGGAGATCGATGAGATGGACCCCTTATTTAATAAATTAGTTTATAGAATATTGCAAGGATGCATAATATTGGGGCTCTAAGTTCCACTACTTGTGGTTACTCATCCTCATTACATTGGTGGGATGGAAAGAAACTACATACACTATGTTCCTGCCAAGGACAGGAAAATGTGGTGTAGCATGCTACACATCGCTGCAAAGCACAATGGATCCCAAAGAAACGAAATTCAACAACGACATGTTCGCTTTGTACTTAACAGAGATCCAGAACATATTAGCAGATACATGGAGGATCTCCCTAGAAACTGTCCAGGAGTTTGGACATATAGCGAATTTCCAAGCATCATGCCACAACATGTGGCTACAGGAAAAGAAGGATCCAACCAAGGAGTGGTTTCATATGAAGTATTACGTGATGACACTGGAAATCCAGAAGGAGGTCCAAGAGCAACCCAATGAGTGGAAAGTACCAGAGATTCCAAGAACAACTCCAACGTTACAAACCCATATGTAGGGTAGAACAGTCCCCGCACAACAAACATGTAGGAATGACGCTAGCCAGAAAAAGAAGACAACAATAGGTAAAAAGGGGGAAAGCATCCCAATTCGAAAGAAAATAAGGACACAAAATAAGTCACAACGTGGTCCTACACAGGCTCCACTGGGAATGTAGCAGGCACAAAGAGGGTCGACAGGATAAGTGAGCACAATAGAAGTGCAGACGGAGGCACAAGAGGTAGCCATGGAATAAGAAGTTGGGAAGGATACATGAATGGATACATAGATGCTAGAGACATATGAGCCATCATATGCCCAAATAAAAAGGGCATGGGAGAAAGCAATTGGCGCCAGGAAGAAGGAAAAGGACCACAAAAAACCAATGGAAACATCATTGAAAGTAGATGATGTCGAGCTGATAGAAATGACAGTGGAATATAGACTGTTAGAGGTATGGGAAAATGTGAAGAATCACCGAGATTCAATTCTGTAGAAAGTACAGGAGGTAAAAACTACACTGGATTAGTTGAGGATCAGGGCAGAGAAGAAACAAAAGGATAAACCAACACCCACTAGAGAAGAAGAACCTGTTGGAGAGATAGTGCACATCACAACCTAGGGAAGTGTTAATTTCATCATAACATCGGAGATATTGTTCGTCGATGAGGAGACAACACAGAGGCCCCTGAAAGGAATTGACATGTTGGACTTGGCACTATCCAAGATTCCAACTAAAGAACTGTACAAATTACAAGTGAGTGTCGTGCAGGAGATTCAGTCCAGAGCAAGGTCTAATGTGACAAACTTACAATTGGCACAAGAAGACAACACACCACTAAAGGAGCCACTTATCCAAGAAGGTCAAGAGAAAAATTTACCGCAACAAAAAGTGGAGGAGATGGAGAAACAAATAAGTGGATTATTTCAAGCCATCCCCGATAGTGCAAGATCAGAAGAAGAATATTTTGAAGAAAATATGAGGAAAATCACACAGGCCCTGACACAATATAAAGAGAAGATCAAGGAACTATAGGAACATGCATTACTTGCTACTCCTCCTATGGTCCGAGCACAAAGAGAGAAATACGCAACAACAGTTGCATAAAACATTGCACAAAACATACATAGAGTGGTAGTGTTGTTGGAAAAGAGAAGCCATCTATGGACATAACTATTAGAGGATGGGAGCCTACAAGAGCTGCAAGGAAAGCTAGATAAATTGCATGCAAAAATGGCAGATGTCAACAACATAGGACAATGTCATCACCATAGAAGATCAATACTGGCATAGAAATGAAGAACCTTCAGGCAGAAGAAAAAGCGATGTAGGCACAAAAGATCGCATGACAGGCTCAGTTGGAGCCCCTCAAAGTTAGTATATTGATTATAAAGTATGTATTTGAGGACTAGATTTTTGGAGATTTGAAGGGACTGGAGCACATATCGGGTTGTAAGTTTCATGTTTCCAATTTATTGATAACTTGGCCTATTTCTCATATCCACTTTGTTTAGTTCTTGGTTGGTGTCTCTGTCCTTTTTTGTCAGATAGGATTGTTGTTATCTAACATTGGATATCAGTAGGAAGAGGAATTTTTTTTTGCAGTTTAATCTCACGGGAAAGCACTCAGATTTGGATCTCAACCACTAAAGGCTACAAGGACAACCTACAAAGACATGTACACAAATCCTTTCTCTTTCTTCTTTCAACCTATAAAAAAAGAACATAGGAAAAGTAGATAAGAGTATAGAGAACCATTTGTTTTAACTCCCAACTAAAGGAAGCCCAGTTGAGGAGGCTTCCACCTATCTGTAGGGGGGACTTTATCATAATTTTACAACTTCCCTTTCCACTTCTATTAACAACTTCTCTTTAGAGGTGTCTTGTAAAAAGAAGAATAGAAAAACCAACCCTTGGTATGATAAAGAGTTTAAAATTTCTAGGAAATCCATTAGGGATGCTTCTAATGAGTCCTTCAAACTCGATATGATCATTTCAAAGGAGTTCCACAATACTAAAACCAATTGTTTGTGTTGTTTTGTTGACTTTAGAAAAGATTTTGACATAGTTCCTAGGAAAATCCTTTAGGATAGGTTGGAAGAGATAAACGTTCCTTTTGAGTTGAGGATTGTTTTTATAAGGTTGTATGAGAACTTTATTGCCACAAGAACACTGAGGGATAGTAGAAATAAGTTAACTAGAACATTGGAGTCAAGCAAGGTTGTCCCTTTTCCCCTACCCTTTTTGACATATACATTGACAAGTTAGAAGTGTGTTTGGAAGAAGCAGGTTGTGTCAGTCCAACTCTCATTGGTATAGTAATCAATATTCTTATTTATTTTGATGATATCGTTCTTATGGCGAGGAGTCCCCACGATCTTGGAGAGAAACCAAGAATCCTCAATGATTTTTTCTCCAATATGGGTATGACTATTAATACTGACAAAACAAAAGTCATGATCATTAAATCCAATAAGATCACATATGGTACTTTCGTATATGACAATAAAAACTTTGAGGAAGTGATTTCATGAAAATATCTTGGAATTAATATTCACTACAATATCAATTGTAATTATAGCATCGAAAAAAGATAAATGGAGGTATGGGCTTGAAAAAAATTGTAAATAAGTCGATCTTTGGATATGGGATAAGAAAAAAATCCTCTTTGAGACTCTTGTTACTCTTTTTATTCTATATGGATGTGAATTTTGGGGATATAGTATCTCTCGAGAATCATGGATAAATATAGATAAAACAAAAAATAATTTTATAACCTATAATCTCAAAATTAAAGGAAATGTGCCCTATCTTATCCTCCTCTTAGAGGTAAGTATTTCCCCCATTGAGAGCATGACTATGACTATATACCTAATGTATAAGAACAATTTAAACTCCATGGAATACATGAGTATTCCTAAAATTACTTCAAACTCCAGCCATAACTACCTTCAGCTCAAGTAGGGATGGCATAAAGATCCCTAGTCTTGGCCAAGTCATTGGGGAATCATTGAAGAGACCATTTCGCATAATAAGGATACTA
The DNA here is from genome assembly GCA_000966675.3 of Picea glauca. NCBI lineage: Eukaryota > Viridiplantae > Streptophyta > Pinopsida > Pinales > Pinaceae > Picea > Picea glauca. The sequence goes on along the minus strand of JZKD02S1711868.1, from coordinate 491,782 downwards.
TTAAAAATATTATTAAATCAAAATTTAAGGATAAAAAATGGTGTGATAAAGAGTTAGAGGAAAAAATAAAATTGAGGTATTATAAGGAGGTAATCAACCCTAATCTAGAAGATCAAAATTATCTTTCTATTTTGACAATTGTAAATAAAACAATAAGCATTGATGAAATAAGAGAAAATTATCATGAGCTCCATAATGAAATCGAGTGTTGGTCAATTCCTAAAACACCATGGGACAAAAGAGAGTCGCCTTTGTGACACTGAGAGGGTTGAAGATGAAAATCACTTTCTCTTGGATTGTCCAGCCTATACCCAGATTAGATCTCAATTTCAAAATATTTGTCACACTACCATCCTTCCTAACCTTTTAACTCAACAAAACTATGGTGATCTTGGAAATATTCTCTTAATGCTTTTCAAGCATAGAAACAAAATTCTAAATAATTTCAAGTAATCCCTTACCTTCTAAATTTTTGATAGACCAATTCCGTCTCAGTGGACGTTAATCATCGTCATCACCACCACCACCACTATCATCATCATCATTTTGATTTATATATATTTTTTCTTTTTTTAAAATAAACCTTTTAATTTAAATCAATAAGTTACATGTATATGTATATTATATATGAAACATTTTTAATATTAAAAAATTATTTTTTTAAAAATATTTAAATATCCCTAATCGAGCATTCCATTTTTCAAGGAAAAAGAGAACGAGCTTTCATTATGAAACCATGTTCTAATAAAAAAATTCAATGGAGCATGGCCAACCCTTAAAGTTATGGAGACATGGGTTCAAAGCCATTATAACCCCATATAAAATGAGGAATCTAAATCTACTTTTATGGTAAGGGCGTTTTTTGTTTTCATTTAAATTCAAAGATGATTGTGACCTACTCTTTCTCAAGAGTAAGCCTAGAGGAAATTGGGAATAAGTTGGAGAAATTTGAAGAAAATGTCAAGCTAAAAATATTCACTTGCACCACTATTTGTGTAGAAGTAAACCTTGAAGAGGGTCTTTCAAAAGCAATTGAGCTTCAATTTGAAAAATGTCTCATGTTAAACCTTTGGACTATGAGAAACACCCTTTCAAATTTAATGGATGCCATACGTATGGAAATTTCAACAAGAACTACCCAAATTATAAATATATCCAATTGTAGCTCCAAAGAAGGATGAGGGAATCCAAACAATCACCAAACACTTAAGTATAAGGTGAAAATAAGATACAACTCTTGAAATTGATCCAAAGGTTGTGCCTACTCCAAATAGATACATAGTCTTGAACATTGATTTGAAATGCATCTAAACCAACAAATGGGTGTAATAATAAGTACCTACAAGATTAAATCAGTAATTCATGAAGGTTAGGAAAATATGTAAGCAATGTTAATGTGAACGTCAAATAAGAAAAAAATGAGAATGTGAGAGGAAAATAGAGAATTAAATGTAATAAGAAAATGGATTAGGAGAGAAGGTCGAGGAATGAGAAGTGAAGGGGAATGGTTGTTGGCCTTCCCCCTACCCCCCAACTCTGATTATTTTCTCCTTCAATCTCATTCTCAATGGGATTTTGTTTTTCAAAGGAGAGGAGGATGTAGAAAGAGCATCAACTTCATTGTAAACAGATATTGCTAGAATGAAAGGAATGAGCCCCATTCGAGGTTGGTTTTCCCATTTGGGTTTCCAATGCAAAACTTATGAGTTCATGGTGATTTCTTATGTTTGATTTCATTATGTGAGATATAAGTTTCTTGTTTGCTTCATTTCTGAGGTAATCTATGGATACCTATATGTTTTAGCGTTGTCTGCAATTGAATTCTCTAGGAAAATGAAGAAGTAACCACTATGTTTCTATTAGCAACACTCATAAATCCCTTCCTTTGAATTTTCCGTGAGGCCAATAAATTTTTCATTACCACCATTAGATCTACCTCGAGATGCGAGATTTGGAGTTTACATTAAGTGATTGTTTTCAATTTATTATTTTGGTTTCCAATTTGATCTCTAAAAAATAGGAATTATTCACTTGTTGAGGCCATTGACATTGTCTCTTGGTCAAATTCGTTTTGCAATTATTTGGGACATTTTTCAATTGCCTAAAGCATTGTGCATTTTCTTGGAACATTTTTCCATTTTCCCGAGATGTTTTCCCACTTGTCTGGGTTGATTCCCACTTTCTTGGAAAAATATATACATAGTTGGGTCAATTTCTCACTCCTGGGAAATTATATATTCAACTAGGTTGATTTCTCATTGTTTGAATTGTTTCTTTATCCTTGAACCATCAATCAATTATTTGAGTCAATTTTATCTCTCAAGGTTTAAACTATTCGTTGTCTGGCTAAGTTTCCACTCTTGTTGGTTGATTGAATCCCCCTTGGTCGACTTACTCTTCTATTTGTTGATTCACTTTAGCTTGGTTGACTTATACTTACTTGGTCGACTTATGTTAAAATTACAATTTTGGTTGAATTCCATATAATCGTTTGACTTAATTCCTTTGATGTTTGATTCCTTATGTGTTCAACTGATTACATGGTCAATTCAACTTTTGACTAGTTGAATTAATCTTATTGTTGATCGACTTGACTTGTTCCTAGTCAACTTTACTCACTAGTTGATTCCTCGCATTTCTAGTTGAATTCGCTTACCTAGTCATTTTCTCTTTCCCATTTGAATTAATTCACTTACTTAATTGGGAATTTAAATTCATTGTTAGCCAATTTTTCCTTCAGCGAGTGATTCGACACTAGGATGGTTGAATTTTCGATAGATTGGGTCAACTCATTGTAATGCTAGTTCATTTAATTCATGGGTAGTCTTTCGGTTGACTATAGGAAACAATGTATTTTTGCAAATAATAATATATGCATCCCCTGCTCTACCTAACTAGAAAGTTGACAGATCTATGATATCCCTTTATGGTTTTCTTTAAAACCAACCAATGAAGAAAAATATTATGTTATTTGTAAGATCCACTTCAAACACCTATATTGGACAATTGAAGAGGCCATTTAACAATACATTTTTAGGGATATGGATATAAGAAACAAGCGTTGAATCCCACAACCTTCCATCCTCATGTTCTTATTGAGGGATATAACATAGAGGGGATTACAATTGTTTGTTTCCATTAGTTGAACAAAAAATTCCTTATACTCATCAAAAGAACTAAGAGACAAAGTATTGGCCTTGAAACCAAGAGACGACAAAGATCCTTGAATGGGGATGAGGAAAAGAGGCCTAGTAGCCATTTTGGAGGCATAACACTTTGGACTAAGACAAAGCTATTTATATAATCCTGATAACATATCTTAGAATTCCACAAAGGATCCATGTTGATGAAGTGAGTGGGATAGATTTCCCTTGTTTATAGATCAAATGGTATAACATAAGTTGCATCCTAGACCGTGACATCTACCAGAGCTTTGAAAATAACATTAAAGACCTCCCCATGGGTAAGGAAAGAAAATAAATTTTGGAAGAATTAAGGGCTAGAAATTCTCATCTTTGAGAACATAACGAGCACTTGAAATATAAGGCTCGTATGTATGACTAGATGATGGAATATATGGATAAGCACATGGAGACCTCTGCCAACTTTCTTCCATTGTTTAAGAAGAAGTTTGAATAATTCAAAGACTCCCTCACTATGGTCATGACATATTAGCACAAGCATAGAGCATATCTTGTACACCTTGGCAAGAAGGTCATCTAGTTAAATTGATGGTGAGAAGATAGGCTCACTCAAAATGAAGTATCACCTACAACAAGAGTTGGTAGAGAAGGAGGAGGTATTGTAAAGGATCCAAGTTATTTTCTAAGAGCATCAAGAAGCAATCCAATGTTCCATTTCCACTACCAATGCCAGGACCATGACCGAAACCACCTTGGTAAGATCACCTTCCGTAAACATATCTCAAGAGTAGATCATGTTCTTTTTGAAAAGTCACCACTTTTATTAAAGAATAATTGATTTTTCCCCCTTTTTAATTTTTAATTCACATTTTACGTTACCATGGATAAATATCATCATGGTTTGCAAATACCATGTGCACTTTCACTTTTACCTTTTTCTTTAATCCACTTTTATATTTACTCATCTTTTACATTAACTCCACTTCCACCTAACTTTTCAACTTTTGTTATTTATTAATGTCATATTTGTATTTAATCCACTTTCATTTTTACTCCACTTTTACGTAAACTATGTTTCCACTTAAATTTTCACTTTTGTATTTATTAAAGTGATACCAAGGTCACCTTCATGTTTAATCCACTTTCTAACATTTGACATCAGTGAAAATATTTTATTCAACAATATCTCCCTTTGTCATTGATGGAAACCCTGTACTCAAAAACATGTAATCCTCTATAAATAGAAAGAGTTCTTCCTTTTCTACAACTCTCCCCATATCTGTAATTATCCTCCCCCTATCTGCAACTCTCCCCTTATTTGTGTTATCACCCTATAAATTATAGGAATCAACTGGTGACTGGGATATTATCTGTCTCTAGTGTTTTTTTTGACAAATGATTTTTCATTCTGCAAATAATTTGACAAGAAAAGAAAAAGAAAAGAAAAAAAGAAAAAAGAAAGGAAAAAGAAAAGAAAGAAGAGAGGGCATGAAAGAATTGCAATAAAAGCCCCATGCAATAATAGTAACTTGGTCCATACCTTTCAAGCATGGCCAAGTTCCTTTTAAATTTGATGTTGATAGGGTAGGGAATGATTTGGCTAAACAGTTTAATCTTAGACAAAGTGTCTAGGTTAGATTAGTGAATAAATCTGGCCAGACTGTCTAATCCTGGTCAGATAGCCCTAGGGTAGAGTAATTTCTTAACCCAACATTTTAATCTGGGTTAACTGTCATAGGAAACTAGGTTAGAACATAGGTTAGAGGCACTGTCGTTTCTTTTCAATAAACCCAGCTTGATGTAGGTTTTATACCATGTTTCAAATGCTTAAAGGATAGTTTGGTCAAGCCCCATGGTGGTCTCTATTTGAAGAAGTTTGGAAAAACCCATAAAAATGCAGTTATCCTAAGTTTTTACAGCGCATGGGCTCTCCGCTCCCCATTTATAATCTCCGCATATACCGACGGTCTTGATCATGGCACTCAGATCTACGATGCACAGGGCATTCCAGACCCCCCTGACCATTCTTCTTTTAACCGGGGGGGGGTCTGGAATCGGTAATAAGGCTTGCGCGGATCTGGACGGCCAAGGGGAAAGCGCTTAAATCAATGGCCCAGATTGGATTACGGACCCCCCCGTTCGTTCTATCTTTAATGGGGGGGGGGGGGGGGTCCGGAATGATTGATAAAGAATTCTCTTGAACCTATGGCTCAGAAACAGGTGGGCAGATCAATGGCCCACAATGGATTTCAGACCCCCCCGGATGATCTGCTTTTAATCGAGGGGGGGGGTCCGGAATGGTGTTATTCCTCTGGCGGGTCCCTTGTATTACGTGGCATGAATCTGTTGGTCCCAAAGTCCCATCACCATCTGCTATCTGACAGACCCCCGTCACTTATGGATTTCATCTTCCACTGGTTCCACTTGCCCCACTTATTCTCGAGTTACGTCCCATCTCATAACTGTTGTCAGTCCCCTACCCCCTTTCACTCATGACCAGCCCCTTTTTCTGACTTTCACCTCCAATCCCTAGCCGCCACATCACCCATTCGTATTTTTCATCCACCGTCACCTGCCATCTCAACCCCAAGTGGCCCGTTGTCCATTTATTACTGGGTAACGTATCTGTTACCCAGTTGACATTCCTCCAGGCGCAAGTACCGGACCCCAAGGTGATCACAGACTACAAGAGGGCCACCTTCGAAGTCCAGACGAAGGATGTGCACCCAACAGATCAGATGGATCTGCACAAATAGACAAGGGAGATGGTGTTTCATACATTAGCACATGCTTCCGCTTCTGCAGCAAAATTACAGGTGTCACTAAACAATGCTCAAACACAACACAAGCTGGAGAAGATATCATCCTTTGCGAAAGATAATAGAATCAAAACTTTGGAAGCGCTGGTTCTCAATATCGGCTATGATCCTTCAAACATCAAAGCAACAGAGGAGATGATAAAAAATAATATTTTAGACATTGCCTCATTGAGAATACAGCTGAAACTCCCACCCACAGAGGACTCGCAGGCGAAGGAGATAGTAGAGAAAGAAGGCGAGAATGATGAAATGCTTAAGCTGCTCATGGAGAAGAATGCTCAGCTCAAAGAAATGGAAGCAGAAATGGAGAGATTATTAAAAGAGAAAGAGCAGTTGAAGCCAATGGAAGGCATTCCATTGAGTGCTATCCCAATTGCAGGGTTGAGCACTGCATCAGTGACAGCAATCCCATCTGCAACTCCATTGACATCCCAAGAGAATACAGCCGACCTGGCTAGATCCATGGAGAAGATGAACCTACAGGAGACAAAGATCAGCAGGCTTAAAAAGGAAGTGGAAAACCTTCAAGAACTCAAAACTTCCTTCCAGACTAGCCTATCTAAGGAAAAGCAGATGACAGAGCAGCTCAAACAGGAACTTCAGCAGCTCCAGAAGCAAACAGTGGCAGGGAAAAATTTAGCTGAAGTTAAAGAGACTGTATGGACAGATATCTCTAAGTCCACGAATGAGATATGGCCCATGATCCAGATCATGTTTGAGTAGAATGAATTTCTCCAAAGGAGCAAACAAGCCATTGAGAAAATCATAGTAGAGTTGGGAGACAGGCCAACACAGGCAAATGAGATCATCAAGTTTCTCAATTCAAAGACCAGGGAAGAGCTAGAAGAGCTGAAGATTGAAGACAGAACTGAGACCATCCTTGAGGTCAAAAGAGTTTTGACCAAGAGAGGACTAATGCTTCAGCTGGAAGAAAAGGTTCAGGTCATGGAACAAGGGGTACAAAGGTTTTTCAGCAAGATTGAAGCTCTCCAGAAGAAAGGTTTGCCTGGTCTGAAAGTTATTAATGATAAATTGATGACTCTCCCAGATTACAAGAAGAGATTGGCTGACATGTCTAAAGACAGTTCAAAACTTGCAGGCATTCAAGGGAGCATCACCGACAAATAATTCTTGGATGCCCTTCAGTGGGACATTAGCATCCAACACGAGATCTGATACATTTTCCTCACCAAGCCTACATTTGCTAAGTATACAGACATGGACAAGGTGTATCGGAGACTGCTCAAAGTCAACGTGCCAAGTCATATTAGATTGGAGGAACTCTATGATCTAATTGATTAGCAGATGAGTTTTCCCCATTCCAGTCATCTTTCCAGTCAGAAGAGGTTGTGCAGACACCTCGCCAACGGCCTACCCCAGAAAATCAGCAAGTAGTTACACCAAGTCATCGAGTAGTTCCTAGATTTTTGAGATTTTTTAAGTTTGTTAGGCTAAAAATAGATTTAGCACGTCCTGGTCATTTATGACAGGAACGTTTGTAATTGAGTTATAAATACTTCATCATTCAAAGTATTGAGGGTTGTTGATATTCACACCCTGATGCTATCAGACTGTAACATTTTTGAAGAGATCTTCCATTAATAAAGAGGAGGCACTTTACAGGATTCTTGCGTGTATTCACTAGTGATGTTATTCTCTAAGTTGAATGTTTTTCTTGCTTTGTGATCATATTTTTTTCCGAAACTAATCTTTAAGAGTAACGAATGTTGCAGGATTTATCTTAGATACCCTGTTTCTGACTCTAAAAGATTTTAGTGTTTATCTTCTAGTGTTTTCAATTAAGGAATTCTTAACTACTTCTTAGTTGAAATTATCTTTCTCATATTTTCTTCTTTCCATCATCTAAGCTATTAAAAGATCCAGTGAGTATATCATCTCGCCCTGCATAAGCCTTCCTTAATGTTTCTGGTTGTATTTCATTTTTATTAAACACAGACCCCATAGCCCAATGGATGTTTAGACTGTCTCAACCAATTCAAAAAATAGTTTAACAACAAAATCAACCTATCTCTTTACCTAGCCTAATATTTAAATTTGGAAACATAGCTTAATCACACAGAGAGATCCCTCTCTGAAGTTGGAAGGGCTAGATCCCAGCTTCAAAATTGGTTGGATAAAGTTACCTTGTAAATTTCCCCTTTCGTCAACCTCTAGGAAATTTACCAAGTGCTAACAATTTGCAGCTCTCTCCCTATCTATAATTCTCCCCCTTTGACATCAATGGAAAAGGTATGATACCTCTGAGCTTTGCTTCTTTACTGAAGAGATGAGAGGGATATCACTCCTAGCTTCTATCTGATACATTCAAATGTTTCTTTGGGAAGGGATTTGGTAAAAATATATGCAACTTGTTCCTTGGTAAAAATGCATTACATATTGACACTCAGTTCAGACACTTGTTCTCTTAGGAAGTGGTACTTTATAGGAATATTCTTCGTCTTTGAGTGCATAACATGATTCTTTGAAATGTTGATTGTACTTATGTTGTCATAGATGATTGAGATTGGATGATAATATTCTACCTTGATATCCTGCAATTTTTTCTTCATCTAAAGAACTTGTGTGAAACATGTTGTTGTTGCAATATAATCGGCTTCTGCTATGGATAGAGATATTGAAGATTGTTTCTTACTCAACCAAGACACTAGATTGTTTCCCAAAAAAAATTCTCCTTCACTTGTACTTTCTTTGTCATCAACACTGTCTTCCAAATCTTCATCTATATATGTTGTTAGAGTAAAATATTCACCTCTTGAGTACCATAATCCAAAGTCCAAGGTGCCCTTCAGATATTTAAATATCCTCTTCACTGCTTGCACATGAGTTTCTTTTTGTGCAACATGAAATCATGCAACCAATCCTACTTCTTGCATAATTTTTGGCCTTGATGTCTTCACATATATTAGGCTTCCAATCATTGACATATACAATGTTTGATTTTCTTCCGAAGATTCATCATTTTTTCTTAATTTACAACTTGTGACCATAGGTGTGCTGATTGGTGTACAATATTCCATTCTAATTTTTTTCAACATTTCCTTGACATACCTAGTTTGTGAAATGAATATGCCTTTTTTAGATTGAGAAATTTGTAGTCCAAGAAATAATGAAAGTTCACCAAACATAGACATCTCAAATTCCTTTTGCATTTCTATTGTAAACTCTTGCCACATTTCTTTCATAATGCCTCCAAAAATAATTTCATCTACATAAGCCACAACAATCAATTTATTTTATGCTAATGTCTTGATGTAGATATTACTGTTAACAATTCATGTTTTCAAGTCTTGTTGTTGTAGATATTTATCAAGTCTTGAGTACCAAGCTCTAGGAGCTTTTTTTATCCCATAAAGTGCTTTCTTCAATTTGCACACATAATCCTCATTTTCAGATAATAAGAATCCTTCTGGTTGTTCAATGTATACTTCTTCCTCTAAATTACCATTGACAAAGGTAGACTTGACATCCATTTGATAGACTTTGAAGTTCCTGAAACATGCAAATGCCAAAAACATTATGATAGCTTCTAGTCTAGCAACTGGGGCAAAGGTTTCTTTGAAATCAATTCCTTCAACTTGAGCATTGTTAGCACAAGGGCAGAACTAGGGTTCAATGCTTCAACAATGCACCAAAAAAACCCTAAATACTAGCCCTTTCGGCAACACCTGCGAGGTAGGTGAAGTCTCGCTCAAGGTAGAAGAAGGGGTGGTTACATGACTCAGATGTCTGTAACTGAGTTGGGACATAGATTTGTGATAATAACACTTTGCAGAGTATTCTAGAAACACTTAGAAGGTGATATGCATTAGTTCATTAGCTTCATTAACATCATAGAACAAACCCTAAGAGAGATTGACACCGTAGCAACAAAGATTACGCATCTCTACCTCTTAGAACAGAGCATTAAGCTAGATATAACATTCATTCACAAGTAAAGTACTAAGCAAAAACAAATCTATCTACTATACATAACATTCAAGGCACTGAGCAGATTCATAACATAAGAAACACAACACAAAGGACACCAAAGACATAAGATATACATGGTTTACCCCAGTGTGGGGCTACATTCACCAACTACTTCGTCTTATTTATTATTCTTCTGAATCTTACATTCATCCGCTCATGTGCACTAAGCCACAGAGCCAAGCTTCACACCATACAAGAGATCTATGAATTGAGCACTAGATCCTGCTTCCCAACACTAGGTCAAGACACAAAGACAACTTCTCTATCGAGCACAGAACCTTACATACACATTTTATTGCACAAAGAAACCCAAAACTACTTGCACTTAGCTACCAAGAATTGGCTTCTTACATCACTTCGCTTCTTCTACCTTACAATCTTACTTATTTATACTTTTACAATAAAGCCTAATCATGGGTAAACCCATGGGAAGACATCCCATAACCATTACAAAAACCCTAAGGAACCCCTTGCTAGGTCCACATAGCCCACAAAATAAGTGAGATCCGCGATCTCATCTCTGCCATGGCGCTCCATCTTCAACTAGGCTGTCGAATTCCAAAAGTGGTCCAAACCTAACCAAGGTTTCCTCAAAACTTGTTCGAGGGCCAACATGCCCCCAACACTCACCTGTGACGCGTCCCGAGTCACTCAAGTTTGGGCAATGTCGCTTCGAAGGCCTTGAGATTAACTCAAGATGCCTCGACTTGCTGCTTCACTTGAGCCTCCTGCTCAGTGAGCTCCTGGATCGTCTATGCTATAACAGGCCCTTCCAGACATTGTTTGACTAATGCAACCACTTGGTCTAGTTGCGAGCCTTGTCCTCCAATTTCTTCAAACACCTTGCAGGCTTCAACCTGCACAGTTTGTAGTTTATGCGTGACTTCCATTACTATGCCCTGGATGGAAGTAATATGTTGATGTACCACGCACTGCTCTTGTGATCTTTTCATTCTCTCATCTGCAGTGAGTAGGTTCATCTGTGCCTGCATGGAGGATGCCTATTTTTGTGCCTCTTGTAACTATGCTTCCAATTTCCTTAGCTATGGATATTCTATGAGGCATTCATAAGTCTACACACTTCTATCACTTAACTATTTGCAATCTGAGGCGAGGGATCTGATCCTTATTACCGTGTTCTTAGTGACTTCCTCCCTCTGGTCATGCATATCCTACGGGGTGCTTGATACTGCTTGGACCTCCAACTCTGTTATCTTCGCTTGAAGCTGCTAGATGGTCTCAACGAGCTTCGCCACTTGAGCCTCGACCGAATCCTGTTCCTCCTATGCCAAACTTGGTACAGAGTGACATACTTTATTGACAACTTCCTTAACCGTGGCCCGTTCTGTGAGAAACTACTCCTTTTCTCTCTGTAGCTGGACTTTTTCCTCTTGGACCATCGCCTGAAATTCTTCTTTCTCATTTTCATAGGCAGTTACACACTACCACGCTACGTGTAATTGTTCTAAGACTTCCTCTTTCTCTTGTTTCAATGATTCTGTAGCCTTTTCCTTCTCTTCCTGTATTTTTTGAAGTCGATCCTTTGTGGCATTTGCAAGTCTTCTTAATTGGGATGGTTCATCCCCCAATTCTATATTCTGTGATGAGGAAGGTGCAGTAGGAACTGCGTGGATGGAAGAGATATCTTGTTGTACTTCGTTTAATTCCTTTTCAATCCTACCATATAGTTCGTCTTGCTTCGCTCCATATCTCTACAAGATGTCCTCTAAAGAATCCTCCATGGCTTTGTGGACTAGAATGATATCATCCTCCATGAGTGTGGCCTCTAACTGAGGCTTTCTAGCATGCGTCTTATTTCTTGCTGAAGGTTTCTACGGTGAAACCTTCCTCTTCTGCGGTGGTGTTTCAATAGGGGGATCTTTCGGCGGTGTAGCTTTGCCTTATCCTTGCTTTTCTCCTTCATTCCCTCCTCCCTGTCCATCTTCTTGGTCTTCTCCTCCTCCTCCTCCTCCTCGTCCTGCGAGTGATTCAGATCCATTTTCTTCAGAGGCATTGTCCTCCTCATCGGTCTCTTTATTTTGAACGTCTTCCTACTTCTTCTTCTTCCTCGTCCTGCTGGACTATCCAACATGATCGACCCAGGTGACTAGGGGTCTTCCTATGATGTCAGTGTTAGAGAGTTCTGCATCATCGACCGGTACAAGGAAATCCTCCAACCACTCCTTTTTTATCTACTCCATGTCCTCATCTGTCATCTTGTAATATGACTATAACTCCTTCTTTCTCTCATCTCTTCGTGCAATGATATAGATAAAATGTCGATCTGCACGAAACTTATCTAGTGGTTTGTAATAGTGTAGGGTGTGCAAAAATTCCTCAATGGAAACCTTCAGTTGCTGATAATAGGCATGGAACATAGCGTTCGACTGCCATTGCTTTGACATGTCATTGGTATACCACAAGGTAGAAAACCTAGTGGCCAATGACTCTGATGATTCAATCTCCAGAAAGGTGGCTCCTTCAGACATTTTCCAAGCGACAAATGCTGAAGTGGAATTTGTATCCCTGATCTTGAGCTTCACAACAGTCCTTCTCAAGTTCATTGATGAGGTAACTTGTCCAATTCATTTACATGCCCTCCACACATTTTCCTGTGAGATCCACCACAAAACCGATGATCTGTGTGGGGCAATTCTTTCTTATGAGCTTGCCAGCTATGATTTGGCAAGTGAGGCACACTACGCCATCTTGGATAGAGGCTACCTTGTAGCCTCACTTTCCTTTTTCAACTTCGTCATATGCTTCTTTGATGTGTTATTCGAGGGAGCGATCTAAGGCCTTCCCTGGGTAGAACGGATGAGGGTCGGGTCCCTTCATGCTTAATCCTATAATCAAGTGGATCAACGCCAGATCCACAGTAATCCACCAATCAAGACACATGTATCCACCATGGTATCACAACAAGAGGAGTTTAACGCAAGCGTTAACCTCTTGGTGATGACTAAAATGGGGAATCTTCATCACATTTAGCACAGTGAACTACGCCAGCTCCTTAATCCATGGCTGGGAGACCAAGAGAGGCTTCTTACCATTTGTCAAGTATCTTTGGGGTGCGAGCATAATGTAGTTATTTCAATATCCAAGGTTGAAGTCATTGTTCTTCAATAATGGGATCTGTCCTAACTAACTCCGAACTATGCATATTCCTTTCAGGATATATGCGATGATCAGGGTGTACTCATAGTATCGTGGAATGTTGTCATGGTTAACTGGGCTGAACAAAGGTGAGATGTACTTTAGTAAGATCGACGGGATCTACTTCACATTAGCCAGATAGTCGCAATGCTTACTTTGTTTCTCAGTCGCAGGGTTGACACAAACTGAATGTCATATAGTCAAAGGGGAAGCATGCAATCCCCTAGTCGACGATGCTTGGACACCTTCAGAAATAGCTCTATCATCAATGAAGTTATTAAGAACCTCCTCGATAGACTTCTCTAACTCAGTGTGTTTTCTCGACATTCTCACTGTTAAACATGTAGGTCGGGGTAGGCAAAGGGACAGGTGGGGTAGAAAAATGGATGACGATGTCTAGCTTCTGATAACACATCTTGATGCACAATCAATTCTCTTATTGACTCTGATGATCATGGGTGGCAAAAAGTGGTCCCGACACAACGTCCAATGGGTTAAATAAGTGAGTGTCATAATAGATTCTTCCAACGGGAAGGAATTCTTCCATCAATGTGAATATTTCTGTTATGGCATGGTCTCAACATCCAAAATCTCATAAATGCATTTAATAGTTGTTCCAGGGCATCGTTCTAACAGGCAAGGTGCCTCCAATGGTCATATAGCTTCGCCAGAGTGAAGTCCCATTCTGTGCGGTTCTGTTGTTTCGGCGAGGTTCAAATCCTGCAAACCTACCTCCTGCTAGGTTCCAGTCTGTGAAGTCTTCCCTCTGTTCTCTATAGATTCCTTTAGATTTTCTAACTTGGCTTTCTTTTTAATGAGATTCCTTGCCTTCTTTCATGTAATCTGACTTTCTCTCACTATTTCTGAATTCCTCTTTCCATTCTTATTCTTATCCTCTCCTAGCGTAGTGACTTCGCATTATTGATGTGCTCTCAAAGGGTTCGAAGTTAATATCCCTTCTCTTATTAATTCCAGGGTGTGTATTCTTCTTTCTTTCATGGATAGTTCCTTCAAACCTTCTTTCTTTCTTTCAAATTTGACAACTAATTCTCTTTCCCTCTGTTGCTTCGACTTATCTTCTCGTTCTTCTATTAGTCGGTCTATTTTTCTAGCTATGAAATCTTTTAGTTATCACTTTTTATTTTCTGTAGCTTCTTCCTCTGCTTTCCTTCTGATCCAATCCTTCTCAATCCAAGTCTTTCCTAACAAAAGTGGGAAAGGGGTGTTGTTCTCCACAAACTTATTGACTTCAAATTCCTCTTCAGTCGATGTTCCATGGATAATAATAGGTACATTAGTAACTCTTCCACATAGGGTTATCATCTTTCCTTTAAACAAGCCTATCCTTCCCAATGAAGGTACCACAGTAGGCTTTCCCAAAATTTCCCAAGTTTCTTTTGTCATAATATTCACTTGTGTTTCTTCATCCAAGACACAGTCTATGTCGAAGTCTCTTATTCTTTCATTTATGAGTTGTTTTACTTTCAGGATCTCTGGTAAAATGACATCTTTGTGAAAATCCATCATTTCTTTCAACTGTACTAATGTAGTATGAAATTCCTCTGATCCTTTCTCTTTATGATTCTCTAACATATGCTTAGTCTCTTGACTTTTTTCATAGTTTTCTTGTCTTATGTTTGTCCTTTCAACTTTAGCAATCATTCTTGGACAATCCTCAACCTTATGACCAACAATTTTACAACAAAGACAAATAGGACCTGTACCAGGGCATTCCTTAGCAAGATGTCCCAGTCTTTTGTAGTTATAACATAGTGTCAATCCTCTCTTTCTCTTATATGTTCCCCAACCTCTCATGTACTGCGCACTGGGATCATAGTGCTGGACCTGCAATCTGCAAAAATTCTTTCTAGGTTCCTGCATCCATTTATTAGTCCAAAAACTCTTTCTATGCATAGGAATAACGCATATTTCTTCGTTTCTATTAGCTTTACTTAGATCAATGCTTTCTTCCAACTGCGCCCTAGCTTTCAGGCTAGGACATAATCTATTAAACAGACTTAAATTCATGCTTTTGAAACAAAATTTTTCACTTATCTTACTCTTATCAAAGCACGAAGATTTACCTCTTTTCTTCAGATCAGATTTCTCTCTTAGCACAAAGCTTCGCAAGTCGAGTAGAATACTGTGCACTTCAATAGCAAATCTATGCACAAAGCTTTTCTTTTCTTTACTTCAGTTCCCAGCAATCACAGTTTCAGGTCCTGGAAATGAAACCATTTGTTGGCATAGGGGAAGACCCAGGTTTCAATGCTTCAACAATGCACCAAAAAAACCCTAACTACCGGCCCTTTTGCCAACACCTATGAGGCAGGCAAATTCTCACCCGAGGTAGAAGAAGGGGTGGTTACAGGACTTGGATGTCTGTAACCGAGCTGGGACACAGATCTATGATAATAACACTTCGCAGAGTATTCTAGCAACACTTAGAAGGTGATATGCATTAGTTCATTAGCTTCATTAACATCTCAAAACAAACCCTAAGAGAGATCGATGCAATAACAACAAATATTAATCATCTCTACCTCTTAGCACATATCATTAAGTTAGATATAACATTCATTCAAAAGTAAAGTACTAAGCAACATCATATCTATCTACTATACATAACATTCAAGGCACTGAGAAGATTCATAATATAAGAAACACAGCACAAAGCACACCAAAGACACAAGATATGTGTGGTTCACCCTAGTGTGGGGCTACATCCACCAACTTCTTCATATTCTTTATTATTCTTTTGAATCTTACATTCATCCGCTCCTATGCACTAAGCCACAGAGCCAAGATTTGCACCAAAAAGGAGATCTACGCACTGAGCACTAGACCCTCCTTCCCAAAACTAAGTCAATGCACAGAGACAACTTATTTATCGAGCACAGATCCTTACATACACATTATGTTGCACAAAGCAACCCAAAACTACTTGCACTTAGCTACCAAGACTTCGCTTCTTACATCACTTCACTTCTTCTACCTTACAATCTTACTTACTTATACTTTTACAATAAGGCCTATTCATGGGTAAACCCATAGGCCGACATCCCATAACCCATTACACAAACCCTAACGAACACATTTCTAGGTCCACATAGCTCGAAAAATAAGTGAGATCCGTGATCTTAGCTCCGCCATGGCACTCCATCTTCGACCAGCCTGTCAAAGTCCAAAAGTGGTCCAAA
Organism: Picea glauca; assembly: GCA_000966675.3. Lineage (NCBI taxonomy): Eukaryota > Viridiplantae > Streptophyta > Pinopsida > Pinales > Pinaceae > Picea > Picea glauca. Next base: position 475,474 of record JZKD02S1711868.1, on the reverse strand, counting down.
CCTGACCAAGGTTTCCTCAAAACTTGGTCGAGGTCCAACAAACATATCCTTTACAAACCAATATTTCTTTATTTCTCATTACTTTCCCATATTCATTCAACTTATTCCTAAAAACCCATGTGGTTCCAATTACATTTTTATTTGTTGACCTTGGAACAAGTTCCCATGTTTCATTCTTCTCAATTTTATTCAGCTCTTCTTCCATAACATCAATCCAATGCTTGTCTCCACTGGCTTCTATAAAGTTCTTAAGCTTTCTTTTATATAGCAAGGATAAGTTTTCATATTCTGGTGCACTAGCTAGTCTTCTTCTAGTTTGAACTCTTGCATATTTATCACGAAAAATTAGATTTTCCAAATAATTATTTCAGACAAACCTAGATGGTACCTTTGTATATTGGTGTTCTATTTATTCTTCTTCATTTTCTTCTCCTTCTTCTTTTTCTTCTTTGCATCTTGGCTCATCTATTTGAATATTTGTTTGTTTTTTCACCTTTTGGTGCCCTGCTTCATCAACCTTTACATTGACACTCTCTACGATTTTGTGTAATGTTGTATTGTAACATTTGTAATATTTTCTTCTTTATGAATAACCAAGAAATATACCATCATTTCTGAAGTCAAATTTTCCCAAATCCTCATCATCTCTTTTTATGTAGCACTTGCTTCCAAAAAATTGAAGTATTTAACTAGTGTTGGTCTACCTTTCCATAATTCATAAGGTGATTTGTTGTTGTTGAATCTTATTTTCCCTCCATTCAAAATGTAAACCACGGTGTTGATTGCTTCTCTCCAAAAATGATTTTGTAGATTGGCTTCATTCAAAATTGTTCTTTCCATCTCCTGTATAGTTCAATTTTTTTCTTTCTACCACTCCATTCTATTGTGGAATTCTTGTAGCTGAAAATTTTATTTTTATCCCATGAGTCTCACAAAATTCTTCAAATTCATTTGAGATAAACTGATCACCTCCTCTGTTTAATCTCAAACACTTAATTTTCAAGTCAATTTTATTTTCAACCAAGGCTTTGAATGCTTTGAACTTCTCAAAATCTTCATATTTTTCTTTTAGGAATGTAACCCATGCCATTATAGAATAATCATCAATGAGCAACATGAAGTAATTTTACCTTGTAGAATTTGTGTTCTTGTACACCCACAAAGATTTGTATGAATGAGTTCCAATGGCTTCATTGTCGATTACTCCTTTGATTTAAATCTTGTTCTTGTATGTTTTCCATGATGACATTTCTTGCAAAGAGTGTTTGAAGGTTTAACAATCTTTGACATGTCTCTCACTACTTTTTTAGTGTTTCTTTTCACCAGAGTATCAAAGTTTATATGACCCATTCTTTTATGCCATAACCAAGTTTCATCTATTTGTCCCATTTAGCACTTTTCTTCCTCAATATCATTGAGGATATATACACTATTTGATGTTCTATATGCACTTGCCACTAATATTCCTAATCCTTCCTTATTTCAAAAACATGAGAGTTAAATGTGAGATTGTGTCCTTGATCAGACATTTGACTAACATTGAGAAGATTGTATTTCAAGCCATAAACACACAAGACATTTATGTTTTAGTATTTCCATTATTGAGACTTAGAGTACCTTTTTCCATCTATCTTTGCAGTATCATCACTTCCAAACATCACACTACCTCGTTTAGCTTCTTTCAAAGTGAGAAAAGATATCTTGTCACTTGTCATGTGACTTGAGCATCCATTGTCAATGTACCATTGGTTTCCTTTGTTTTGAGCATGAAGGGAAGTTTGCACAAGCATAGATTCCTCCTTCTTCTGCATCTCTTATTCCTACTTCCTTTTATAAACTCCTATGAGTTCTTACTTTTCTTTGACAAGGGTATCTAGGAGTTTCCACAAGGTTACTTCTGCAATAACGTGCTTTATGCCTATAGTTTTGGCATTTTAACATACAACATTGTAATCAAATAAAGGGGAAAATGTGTTATAGTTTATGTTTGGAAGTCTATAAGCATCCATGCCTTTGTTCCATACATGATTATTTCTTGTATGTGTTCTACAATCTATTGCTTTATGATCAAAATGATTACAACAAAATCAATAGCCAAAGAACATTTTTTGGTACCAGTTCATGCGAGGCCGCCTTGGTGGGAAATATGTTTTGTATCTTTCCTTGTTGTCCTTAGGATAAATTTCAACTTTTTGTGGAACATTATTTTCTTTCTTCTTGTTTTCTTCATCATTAATGGAAGCTTTTAGTACATTGGCATAGCTTTCATATTTTTCTTCATTTACTTTCTTTGATGGCCCTACAACTTCCAGATATTCTTTGGTGGTCTTTTGAATCTTATCATAAAAAAGACCCATCTTAATAAATTGTGACCTTTGAAAATTGATGATATGATCTTAGGTTTCATCACTCTTTTCAAACGTCAAGCTTGTGTTCAACTGAGGAGTTGAATTTTACAAATCCTTTCTTAAGGAAACATGTTCAACTTCTAGATTCTCGCAATTTTCTTCTTTTTCTTTCAACTGAATTCTTACCACTTCTTCTATCCTTATTGCCTCTTCTAAATGAACTTTTAGGATTCTAATGATATTTTCTGATTCTTCAAGGTTTTGTGACATTTTGGTTTTTGAATTGTGATCCTCTTCTTCATATTTTTGTAGCTGTTCCTTTTGTTTTAAATTATTTTTCCTTAGCTTCTTTATTTCGCTTAAGGCAGACATGAATCCTTCTTCAAGATCTGCTTATCCATTTGCATCAACATTTTCCTCTTCTTTTGAATCCATCATTTCCTTGTCTTCATCAATATTGGTTTCAATTTCCATAAAGAGAGTTTCTTCTCTATCACTATCATAATTTATTTCACTGCTTTCTTCAGATGAGTCACTGGTCCCTTTTGAGTAGAGTCTCTTCTTTTGTTTATAAGAGTTCTTCTTCTTTTCATGATTTTCATGTTTGTTGCTAATCTTATGTTGATGATGTTTTCTCTTTACATTATAGTCTTCTTCATTATCACTACTTTCGTTTTTCTCATATGGACACTTAGTAGCAAAATGTCCTACTTTTCCACAATTAAAGCATTTAAAGGGAAACTTACCTTTGTATTTTCCAGATCCCTTTTTGATTTTTCTCAGAAAATTTGCTTCCTCTACATCAGAATCACATATGGAACAATAAATTTATTTATGCTCTTTGTTCTTCGTATTCTTTGAGGCTTTGAAAGCTTCTTCCCTTTTTGATGGTTTTTCCTTTTCATTCCTCGTTTCATATTCAATGAGTATCCTATGCAATTCATCCATTGTTAATTGATCAAGATCCTTTATTTCCTCAATGGAAGAAACTTTGGCATCAAATATTAAGGTGAGTGACCTCAAGACCTTTTGCACAATCATCGATTCTTCAACGGTTTCTCCAAGTCCTATGATGGTGTTGACAATTTCATCCACATGGAGGAGATAGGCTACAACATTTTCTTTGTCTTTCATCTTCAAACTATCAAACTATCTTCTATGAGTTTGGATATTAGCCTTCTTGACCTTGTCATAGCCTTCATGGATTGTTCTAAGTTTTTTCCAAATTTCTTTCGCTAATTTGCAATGCATTACATTGACAAACTATGATTCTGATAGTCTGCATAAGATGGCGTTCATGTATTTTGCATTATTTTCACTATCCTTTTTCCCAGCCATATCTGTTAGTGTAGTTGTTTGGGTTGATAACCAGTCACGATCGATTTCAAAATACCAAAAAAAGGGTCATTAGATATGTTCACATCCTTATACTCCATAAGGCATAGTTTGCTTTGTCAAACAACAAAGCCTTGTTTGTAGAGAAGCCTTCCTGACTGGCTATGTGTGCTCCCGAGATCTACCTTCCATTGGTTAGACTTTTTCCAAAGGAACCCACTCTAATACCAATTTTTGAGAACACACTTATACTGAGAGGGGGGGTGAATCATTATAAGGATATTTTCTTCTTTTAACATTCATAAACCATTATGAACATAATGAAGCAATCACATAAATACAATAAGCAGAAGACATAATATTTAACATGGAAACCCTTTCGGGAGAAAACCACAAAATTTTCTTTTTATTGATTTGTAGGCACCAATATATGATTACAAAGTTTGTACGAACTAACCTACATGAGACAGTGATCCCCTTTGTTTTTTGCAAGAACCGACCTACATGAGACACCGATCCCCTTTTTTGCTTCTGTCTTCACAAAATTTGCTATGCATTTTTTACTTCTTCTTTCGTTGGATCTACTATTTTCTTTCTATTTCTTCTTTCACTCTGCCTTTACCAGATATTTTCCTTTCGTTCTTCTTTTACCAGATCTTCTACTTTCGCTTCTTCTACATTATGCTCACTACTTCTTCTTCCTCTACCTCAGATTTGTACTCTCTCATTTTTCTTTTTCCAGATCTATTTTCTTGAATGCTATATCTGATCTTCACCAATATAAAATTATCAATCAATGGATGATGTTTTATCATCGCACCTCAAATGATATGCATATGAATATTACATTTTCACCCACATATCCATTTTTTCTCATAACCCTCTTCTTTATTTATACTTTTTCATAAGCTTTATATGAAAAGTCATGTTCTTTTTGAAAAGTCACGAATTTTATTAAATAATAATTTATTTTCCCCCCTTTTTAATTTTGAAATCACTTTTTACCTTATCATGGGTAAATACCATCATGGTTTGCAAATACCATGTGCATTTTCAATTTTACCCTTTTTCTTTAAATCTACTTTCACTTTTACCTTTTTTCTTTAATCCACTTTCATATTTACTCCTCTTTTATGTAAACTTTGTTATCTCTCCATGAGTCTCTTTAGGTTGTAGATCAAGAGGGCCTAGTAACTTAATCAGAATGCTTAATGATGTATTGAAAAATTGATCAAAGATGAATAACTCACACACTCATTCCTTCACTCAAGGAAATTTGAACATATCTAGACAAAATAAGGCCTTCAAGAGCTATTGATCAAATGGTTTATATAATTCATATGGATGGAGAATGCTAACTATATCAACAACAATACATACATTGAAAACACATGTAAAAGTTCAAATATAACCAACAAAAGGATTGTGATCCTTTGTTTACTAATGTAGAGATAATATGAAAATCATCAATCATTAAATAAACAAAGAACTGAACATAAGATTCAAATCACAAGTACATAATAAGAAAGAGAGACATAGATCTGAACAATATCAATGAAAGAGACTTATCATTCCAGAATATATATCAAGATTTTTTACAGCCAAAGAGTGCAATAGAGTCTTCAATCTCAAACCCTTTACAAAGATGCCTCAAAGGGCTTAAATAGGTTTTACAAATTTGACTAAAATCCTCAAAAGCTAGATCTAAATGACACCTATCAGATCGAATCTAAACTGATGGAAAAAGATAGGATGATATCCTATTTATAAGGGTTATATATCCCATCCAAATTCCAAAACTTTAGCTCCACCTTAGCTACCTCATGGTTGTAGAAGTCCTTCACTGCATTTATCTGACACCTAGATCAATGACTCATCCATTGAATGCTGAAAATCAGGTCAACTTTGACCAAAACTATTACATGCAGAGGGTTAATGAGTTGGTAGCGCACTGTATGGAGAAAACACAGTCTGTGCTACAAACTCCTGTAGATGCCAGTTTTGTCAAAAAACTTCAAAATTGATTGAAAATTGCTTTTGAAAGTGGAGAGCTTGTCTCATAAAAACACATATTACTTCCATTTGTTATCCTTATTGATACTACTCAGACTTCATCTTAATAACCATATCCATACATGTTTCTTTAAGGTAATTTCCATACTTTCATTAGACTTCAAAACATCTCATTTCATCATGGCTCAGTAACCATACATAACCTTTGAAACAATCTATGAATCAATCGCCATGCTTCGGAGAACTAGAAGAAGTAATTTCTTTTAAGAACATATCCAAATTCTTCTTACTAAACATATTCTTAGCCAAATATAAGTGTTCAGCTAGCTTTCTATTTTCTGCTCTCAGGCTGAGGTTCTGTTTGTAAACATTTACCAATTGTTTCCTCTTAATCATATTTTTCCTGATGTTCTTCTTTAGCTGGTTACACTCCCCTGATAGTTCATCTATTTGACTTGACAATTGTCTACCAAGTGTGACATTCTCCTGATGTAACCTCTGATTTTTTTCCTGAACTTCTTTGAGTTGTTTGTATGTATCTTTAAATAATTTATCCCAATTATCTTTAGGTTCTTTCTATGTCTCTAAGGCTGATTCTGGTGGAGATTCTCTCAATTGAACTATGGCTTCCAATGCTTCCTTTTCAAGAGGAGAGACTTTAAATCTTGATAACCTAGTTCTAGGTTTTACAACATCAGTGCTTGGATGAGAATCCTCTGCTAATACAAGATTTCTCCTGGATGACCTTCTAAGGGCTTGTGTATAAATCCTAGCTTGGATAGGATGAGGAGTATCTTCAATATCCATGGGAGGGAGCTCCACAGGAGGCTCTGTTTGTTCTTCAAGAACCACCTTTTTATCCTTTCCTTTTCTTTTGCTTCTTTTATATGCTTGGGTAGGTAAAGGTTCCTGAGAAATGTATTCTTGAGGGGACTGTCGTGTTTCAGATGCAGAGGGAATGGTGGGAGAAGAAGGTTGTGCTACTTCAAGTGAGGGAGTTTAAGGGTCAAAAGGGGAAGAAGACTGAGGTATTTCAAATGATGGGACAGATGAAGCAATGGGAGGTGTTGCAGTCTTCTTCTTAGGGGTTTTGAGTTTTGAAGGAGAAGGAGGCAAATCAATTTGGTAATTTGATACAAACAAGAAAGTGGGCCAATCCTTCCCTTCCTTCTTCAACTGTTCAAGGACTATGATCTTTATTAAGGCATGGTGGAAAATGGACTTTTGAAGCTTATCAGGTTTTCATTGTGCAAATGAAATCATCCTTTGCAAGCTCATGAAAAGGAAATAAGGTAAGTCTATCTCTTTCTTACCAGTGAAATGGAGAAGAATCTTGAAATGGTATTGCAAAACCCAGCTATATCTTCCTTTAAAGGTATAGAATATCTTAATTATGAAGAGTAGCTTGTCATATTCCTCTATCAGCCACTTCCTTGGCACACTCTTTACTAAATCATCTCCTCTATGCTCAGGCTTGAGCATATCTTGAAACCAATCCTCCTTTTCTAGTTTATTTGCTTTGAATCATAGTTCCCTTTTCCTAGGGATCTCAATTACCTCTGCAATCAAATCCATTGTCAAATGGATTTCCAAGGGACCAACCTGTGTCTAGCCACTCTTGTAATTTTTCACAAAATCTCTTGAAACCTCTAAGTGATGTCCTTCACGTTTATCACAGAACTTCCAACATATCATGTGCTTGAATGAGTCCACATGGTTAGGATTTTTCTCGATTAGAGTGGTCTTAGTGGGCTCGAATATAACCAAAGATCCTAACCTCTTCCAAGGGATGGGATATTTTATTGGAGCCATCGTATGTAAAGCGCCTGTTGTAAACACTTCCGCACAGAGAGAATTAGAAGCAAACTCTAAAACAAACAGCCTTGCTTTCTTGAGAAAACCTTGATAACCTTCCCTTTGCTGACAAGCTGCAACTATAGAAATTTCCTCAGGTGTTTGATGATGATCTCATAACTCTAAAAACACCTTCTTGATATATCTTTTACCTCAAAAGATTTCAAAATTCAAAACAAAGTTTTCCCCCTGAGTTGGTAGCATGCCCTATGTAAAAATGATGAGTTACACTAACAATACTGGATGAGTTGGTAACGCTTTAAGTGCAAAAGTACCCAAATGTGCTACAAACTCATCATCATGAAGAGTAAGGATAGACAGAAGGTCAAATCGTGACTTGACATCAGAATGATGGCTTATTATGGACTAAAACTGACTCTTATGATCCATGACTCACTTTTAGGAAACAAATGACTTGTCTTTTGACCATATGAACCTAGGGAAATGACCTTGATGACCACTTAGTCATGTATCAACCTCATTTGACATGACTCAGAATTGATGACTAGACTCAATGAAGGACACATTTTATTGAATAACTCAAGAGACTAAAAACTCAATTAACCACCTAGGAGATAATAAAAAATGAGTTTTTATCGGGAGATAACATCTTTCTCTAATTGGGGATGGAAGCCTCCCTGTGAGGTTCCAAGAAATCGTAAGACTAGTTTCTTTTCCTATCACCTACAAAACTTACAAAAATAAGTGAAATTATTATTCCATTGGGCATGGAGTTATTATGAAACTTAAACTGAAAAAGAGATGATATTTACAATGAAGAAGGCTTGAAAAGACTTAATATAAATAACTTTGAGAAAACGCCCATTGACTGGGACACCAAATACTTCATTACCTTCCCGATTTTGTAAGAGGAAAGTATTATTCTGCATCACTTGAGAGATGATGAAAGGACTAGTCCAAAAAGTGTCAAATTTCTCATGCTTTCCCTTATCCTATCTATAAGCATTCCACTTCAAAACAAGATCCCCTGTTTGGAAAAAATATTCTTTGGCCTTCTTGTAAAAACTCTCTTTCATCTTATTCTTATGTAACTCATTCTTCTCAAGTAACTGCTCCCTTACCCGCTAAATCTCAACTAGATGAAGAATCCTCCTAACCATATCAATTGGTTCCCCATCGTCTTCTTGAATTTTTTTTGCAACAGGCAGTGCAATTTGGATAGGAAAAATGGCTTCAGTTCCATACACTAGCTTGAAAGGACAAGTGCCAATGCACTTTTTATTTGTCACTCTATCAAACCAGAGTGCAAATTTTAACTTAGAATCCCAACTCCTTTGATTTTCTTCAAGCATCTTTCTAATGATCCTCACTAGGATTTTGTTTGATGATTCAACAAGGACATTGCCTTGAGGATAGTAGGTAGTTGAGTGAACAAGTTGAATACCAATGTCTTCACATAACTTCACCAAAAAATCAACTTTAAAGGTAGTTTCATTACCAGTAACAAGTCTTTTGGGGCAGCCAAATCTAGCAAAAATATGATCATTCAAGAAATTGATGATTACAGAATGAGTGGAATTCCTGGTGGGAATAACCTCAATCCATTTTGTAAACTAGTCAGTTGCTACTAGGATCCACCTATGTTGGCCACTTGAAGATGGATGTATCTCTCCAATTAAGTCCAACCCCTATTGTTGGAAGGGTCCAGTGACTACAATGGGTTTCAATGGAAGAGATTTCAGTTGTTGTTTTCCAGTGAACCTTTGGCACTTGTTACATGTCTTTACATAAGAGAAAACATCAGAAAATAAACATGGTCAATAGTAACTAGCTCTCAAAATATTGTGGGTTGTAGTTTTCCAGTAGTGATGGCCACCACAATTACTTCTATGAAACTGATGCATAACTTGAACTGATTCCTCTTTGTCAAGGCACCTTAACAACATCCCAGAGGGGTCTTTCCAATAGAGCATATTTTCATTTATACAGAACTTAATTGCCTTGAGTTTTATTGTTCTTACTTGTGTTTGAATCATCTCTGGAGGAGCTGCAAGGTTCTACAAAAAATGTATTATATTGTTGTACCATTCAAAAGAAGACAAGTTTTATGAAACTGGTTGATCATGACTGTACCTTTCAACAAAGATTTTATACTGTGAATCCTCTGCATTTATGCTGATAAAATTAATACCCAGTACCTCACAATTCTTCTCATCAATAAGCTTTTCCAAACCCCAACCCTTTATCAATTTAGTTGGCTTAATATCAATATCAAACTCAATGAGTTTGGAAATCCACTTGGATCTTTTACCATTTATATATGGTTGAATGAGTGCATATCTGACTAAACTAGATGGTACATAAACTATAAATTTGGCATGAAAAATATAGATTTTAAAAGCCTCAAGTGATTTGATCAAATCATAAGCTTGTTTTTCAATAGGGTCATACTTTACCTCAGCATCTCTTAATGTCTTTCTAAAGAAAGCTACTGGTTGTTCTTTCCCTTGATCATTTCTCTGAGGTAACATTGTTGCAATGGTGTCATTAGATGAAAATGAAAAGATATAGAAATTTTTACAATAGTCAGGGTTGATCAAAGTAGGAGCTGACATAATATCTTTCTTGATAGCTTCAAAAAAATCCCTTTCTGCATCATGCCATTTAACTTCTGAGTCCCTCCTTAGCATGCCAGTGATGTGTTTAATAAATTCTGAAAAATTAGGAATAAATCTCCTAATGAAGTTAATCTTTCCAAGAAATGATTGGATGTCTTTATTAGATCTAGGAATTGATATCTCCTGAATAGCTTTTGCTCTTGCAGGGTCAATCTTTACTCTTTCAGCAGTCACTATGTGTCCCAGAATCTTACCTTCTTTTAATGCAAACTGAGACTTCTTTGGATTTAATGAAATCCCATACCTTCTGCACTTCAAGAATGTCTTCCTCAAATGCTACAAATGCTCTTTATGGATGTGAGAAAACACTGTTAAATCATCCAAATATATCAAAACAAATGTATCCTTCTCACCTACAAAGGAAATGTCAATGGCCCTTTGAAAAATGGCCCCAACATTCATAAGCCCAAAGGGAATCTTGGCATACATAAAATTACCCCAAGGATTTGTGAAGGATGTCTTTTCTCTGTTATCTAGGTGTACTGAGATTTGGTTTTAGCCGGAGAACCCATCAATAAAAGACATTACACTAGCTCCAGACACTCTTTGCAAGATATGCTCCATATTCGACAAAGGGTGGTTGTCTTTCTTAGAGCACTTGTTCAAGTTCATGAAGTCAACACACAACCTAATCTCCCCATTATTTTTCCTAACAGGAACTAAATTAGCAACCCACTTAGAATATCTCAGTGGAATGATAATTTGAGCATTCAATAATTTTTTAATCTCCTTTTCCATTATGGGTAGAAGAAGAGGGTTGATAGATCTCAATTTTTGCTTGAATGGAGTGGATTCTTTATTCAGAGGGATTTTATGCTCAATCACTTAAGTGTCATAGGTCTTTAAGTCACTGTACTCCCATGCAAAAATGTTTGAAATTTTTTTCATCTGGTTGCCATATTTAGCTCTCTGTTCTGCACTCAATTGTGTGGATAGATTTATGGTTTTTGGGCACTTTTCATCTCCTAAGTTGTATTGAAAGACATTAGGGTATTCCTCTTTCTTATCAATCTTCAAAGTCACATCATTTTGGTCAAAAATATTCTCAAGTGGTACTTATCCTCTTGGGATTTGATTATTTGGAAGTTGAATGATATCACAACGTCCAATTTTGGTTTTTAACATAGGATTTTTTTACTTTTTCAACATTTTCATTTTCATGATCTATATGGAGGGCTGAAAATTCATCTATAACTTCCAAAAATCTGACCAATTCCTCATCATCATCAAACACTTTCCAAAATTTTACATTGTATGGAAAGCAAGGTCTATATTTCACTTGGATATCATAATTAAGCTTTGCTAGAAAAGGTGGATTGAAGGTACTAGCTGAAACAGCTAATGAATCAACAAGTTGATTCATGGCTCTAGGAATATATGAAATATTGAATGCTAGAAAAGAATCAATGAGATTCAATACCTCATCTCTGTATGCCTTAAACCTGACATGTTTGCTTGAAAAGTGTTCTTGATCTGTTGGATTATCATATCAACATATTCATATACTTTCAGGCCCTAAATATTCATATCCTTAGCAGCGTTCAAGCCCAAGAACAAGGCTTCATACTCTGTTATGTTATTTGTCACCTTCAAATCCAACTTGAAGGATAAATGAATTGTTTATTTGGAAGGTGAAACAAAATCAACACCTGCTCCTGCAGACTCTCTTGAACAAGTGCCATCAAAGAACATACTCCATATAGGAGTTCTTTCCACTTTTGAATATTGGCAAATAGGCTTTCTGAGCTGCAAAGATGGTGACCGAGAATCATCAATCTGAAGTATACAAGACCCAAAACCTGTGTCAACTGATTATATGGGATGATAAGTAGGCTCCTTCTCATCACTGATAATATAGGCTAATTGAACTTCCCTATACAATCTCCTTTGTTCCCCTCCAAAAACTGGGACAATTTCATAAGAAAGGTCATTTTGCAAGGTTCCCCCTAGCCTCTTTATCCATGCTCTAGATAAGAGCATACCAAATTTGGGTGGCACATCATCTACCACAATGTCCATCACCATGCTCCTCATGGGTAACTGGGATAAATAAATTGCTAAATCTTTTATCAAACCAAGGCACTTAACCTTCCTAGAGTTGAATGAAAATAAATCATGATAAGATTTGGTAATCTCTAAACCCAACTCATCCATAACTGCTTTTGGAATGAGGTTATGAGAAGCTCATGTATCTAGAAGGAAATTATGTAGAATTTTATCATGGATGTTCAAGGAGACATAGAAAGGTGGAGAGGTTTCCTCACGGTCTTCAACCATTGGACTAAGGAAAATAGTAGGCTTATCATCTTGGAGGTTTACAACATCAACAACAGTTGGCATGGGTTTAGGCTCAAGGGATTTGAGGATGGTTTGTTTGAAGGTATCATTATTCATTAATTCCATGAGTGGTATGGGGAATTTAACCTTCTAAATTTCTGATTCAAAGCTAAATGAGAAAGGAACTTTATCAGGGTTTCTTACCTCTTGCACAAGAGCTGTAAGAAGTAATTGATTATTTGTTTGAGCTTGATCTTTGCTTGGTCGATGTTTTGCAAGGGAAGAAACTTTCTTGGGAGGCACTTGCTCATCTTGTTTTCTATTACTTTGTTTAGATCTTATATTATATCTATTATGATCATCATTTTGACAAATAGATCCCTCATTTGAATCTTGATTAGCCTGTTGACTAATCAAAGATTCTTCATAAGCAGATTGTGTCAAGAAAAATGCATCACCTTTATCTCCCAAACAATGAATCTCATCATCTTCTTCTGGATGATCTTCCTCCATTACTGTGTTTTGAAAAGGGTCTTTGGTATTCTGATCCTCCTTAGCATTTCTATTCCTTTGTAAAATCTTATGTTGCTCACTATTTCTTCTATAGGGATTTGGATTTCGAGGAATAAAAGCATTAGGATATCTACCTTTTATAGGCTTCTTGTTCTCAATATTCATCTTGGACAATTCTGAAGTCAAAGATTCAATCATCTTAGCCATATTTTCAATGTTAGGATCAACACTTGATGAGGAGGCTTCTCCTTTTTGTTTTATCCTATCTCCTCCACCTTTCAACTTCTCTGCAGCAAGGATAGTAGATTCCACTTCAAGTGTTGCATCTTTCATATCAACCAATGTAACATACCTCCTTTCTCTCAACAACAAACAAAATTTAGAATCAAAAGCATTGTCATATGTAATCTTTACAGATTTAGCTGTAGGTTTGATTTCAGCTGGGATCTTGCTATACATCTGGTTAAATTTCTTGGTAAAGTCTGACACTGATTGACTACTTTATCTTCTCAAGTTCCCAAACTTTGTAATGTAGTAAATAAAATCCTTCTTATCCCCCCATTGTTTTAAGAAAGTATCATCAAAAACTTCAATACCTGTTATAGATCCTGGGGCTAATTCTCTAAACCACTTCCTGGCTTCTCCATCTAAGCTTTGCACAAACACTCTCATCCATACATCCTCCTATGTGATATTTAAGTTATCATCATAACTATAAAATAATTCAAGATGGTCTTTGACTGTGACCTCTTATGTCCCTGATAATTTTGGCATATACCTTTGATAGTCTCCAGTAGGCATTGCATTTAGAGGATTTGGCATTACTAATGGGGCATATCTAGCAACTATAATTCTTTCCATCTTAGTGATATTTTGAGGTGTTGTTGCCACAATAACAGTAGATGTAGATGTACTGGAAGTTTGGATCACTAGGGATTGAGATGAGGCTGATATTGAGGATGAAGGTGAGGTATTGGGAGGAGAAGGTATTTTTGGGATTGAAATGGAAGAAGGTAAATAAGAGGCTCTATAAAATTCATACAATAACTTGGAAAGATTTTCTTCTCCTTTTATAGATAATTTGTGTAAGACAAGCTCAACTGTAGGAATATTTTTATGAATGTAGGTTGAATTTGGTTCAATTTCATATTGATAAGATTCTATGGAGGATGATAAAATGTCTTCTTCAACAAATGGTGAACTATCTTCTTGAGTAAGGTCAGAATATCCTTGATATTCTGAAAACTACTTTTTGACTATCAATATTTGAGCTTATAGCTTCAACAAGTGTTGGTTTTATTAATGATTTTTTTGGAAAAGACACAGAGGGATTTCTAGAGATACTTGAACTTGAAGATCCCTTCTGTAAGGCCTTTCCTTCTTTGATGATCCTCTTAGGATCAGATACTATATCAGTAAGTGGCTGTTGAGGATTTTCTCGAGTATGTGCCTTCTTAGGAGCCACAATGTACCAATGGAGTCGCCAGATAGAATATTACAACCAAACTAATGATGCCCAACCTTTGTCTATCATCAAACGTTGGGACTATGTCGTCTCCCAGGGAAGCTTGCTTCACACTCCTTTCCCTGCCAATGATGCCAATTTTTTATCTCTCCAGGAGTCTCTTTAGGTTGTAGATCAAGAGAGCCTGGTAACTTAATCATAATGTTTAATGATATATTAAAAACTGGATTAAAGATTAATAACTAACACACTCATTCCTTCACTCAACGAAATTTGAACATATCTAGAAAAAATAAGGCCTTCAAGAGCTATTGATAAGATGGTTTATATAATTTAGATGGATGGAGAATGATAACTATATCAACAACATTATATACATTGAAAATACATGTAAAAGGTCGAATATAACTAGAAAAAGGCTTGTGATCCTTTGTTTACTAATGCATAGATAATATGACAATCATCAATCATTAAATAAACAAAGAACTAAACATAAGATTCAAATCACAAGTACAGAATAAGAAACAGAGACAGAGATCTGAGCAATATCAATGAAATAGACTTATCATTCTAGAACATATATCAAGGTTTTTTACAACAAAAGAGTACAATAGAGTCTTCAATCTTGAACCCTTTACAAAGATGCATCAATCGGCTTATATAGGTTTTACAAATTTAACTAAAATACTCAAAAGTTATATCTGAATGACACCTATTAGATCGAATATAAACTGATGCAAAAAGATTGGATGAGATCCTATTTATAAGGGATAGATATCCCATCTGAATTCCAAAACTTTAGCTCCACCTGAGCTACCTCGTGGTTGAGATGTCCTTCACTACATTTATCTGACACTTTGAGAAATGACTCATCCATTGAACAATGAAAATCAGGTAAACTTTGACAAAAAATGTTACATGCAGAGGATTAACGAGTTGGTAGCACATTGTATGGAGAAAATGCAGTTTGTGCTACAAACCCCTGTAGATGCCAGTTTTGTCAAAAAACTTCAAAATTGATTGAAAAATTATTTTGAAAGTGAAGAGCCTATATCATAAAAACACATATTACTACCATTTGTTATCCTTATTGCGACTACTTAGAATTCATCTCAATAACCATATCCATACATGTTTCTTTAAGGTAATTTCCATACTTTCATTAGAATTCAAAACATATTAGTTCATCATAGGTCAGCAGCCATATAGAACCTTTGAAACAATCTCCGAATCAATCACCATTCTTGGGAGAACTAGAAGAAGTAATTTCTTTAAGAAGATATCCAAATTCCTCTTGCTAAGCATATTCTTAGCCAAATATAAGTGCTCAGCTAGATTTTTGTTTTCTTCTCTCAGGCTGAGGTTCTGTTTGTAAACATTTACCAATTGTTTCCTATGAATCATATTTTTCCTGATGTTCTTCTTCAGCTAGTTACACTCCCCTGCTAGTTCATCTATTTGAATTGACAATTGTCTACCAAGTGTGGCATTCTCCTGATGTAACCTCTGATTCTTTTCCTAAACTTCTTTGAGCTATTTTTCTTCATCTTTGAATAATTTACCCCAATTATCTTTAGGTTCTTTCTCTGTCTCTAGGGTTGATTCTGGTGGAGATTCACTCAATTGAACTATGGATTTCATTTCTTCCTTTTCAAGAGGAGAGACTTTAAATATTGATAACCTAGCTCTGGGTTTTACAACATCACTGCTTGGATGAGAATCCTCTGTTAATACAAGATTTCTCCTAGATGACCTTCTGAGGGATGGTGTATCAATCCTATCTTGGATAGGCTGAGGATTATCTTCAATATCCATGGGAGGGAGCTCCACAAGAGGCTCTATTTGTTATTCAATAACCACCTTTTTATCCTTTCCTTTTCTTTTGCTTCTTTTATATACTTGGTCAGGTAAAGTTTCCCAAGGAATGTATTCTTGAGGGGACTATGGTGTTTTAGATGCAGAGGGAATGGTGGGAGAATAAGGTTGTGCTACTTCAAGTGAGGCAGATGAAGGGTTAGAAGGGGCAGAAGACTGAGGTATTTCAAATGATGGGACAAAGGAAACAATGGGAGGTGTTGCAATCTTCTTCTTAGGGTTTTTGAGTTTTGAAGGAGAAGGAGGAAAATCAATTTGGTAATTTGATACAAACAAGAAAGTGGGCCAATCCTTCCCTTCCTTCTTAAAATGTTCAAGGACTATGAGATTTATTAAGGCATGGTGAAAAATGGAATTTTTAATCTTATCAGGTTTTTGTTGTGCAAATGAAATCATCCTTTGCAAGCTCATGAAAATGAAATAAGGTAAGTCTATCTCTTTCTTACGAGTGAACTGGAGGAGAAGCTTGAAATGGAATTGAAAAACCCAGTTGTATCTTCCTTCATAGGTGAAGAATATCTGAATGATGAAGAGAAGCTTGTCATATTCATCTATTAGCCACTCCCTTGGCACACCCTTCACTAAATCAGCTCCTCTATGCTCAGGCCTGAGCATATCTTGACACCATTCATCCTTTTCTAGTTTCTTTACTTTGAGCCATAGTTACCCTGTCCTAGGGATCTCAGTTACCTCTGCAATCAAATCCACTATCAAATGGATTTCCAAGGAACCAACCTGTGTCTTTCCACTCTTGTAATTTTGCACAAAATCTCTTGAAACCTCTAGGTGATGTCCTTCGAGTTTATCACAGAACCTCCAACATCCCATGCACTTGAATGAGTCTACATGGTTAGGATTTTTCTCAATCAAAGTGGTCTCAGTGGGCTTGCATCTAACCATAGATCCTGACCTCTTCCTGGGGATGGGATCTTTTCTGGGAACCATCATATGTAGAGAGCCTAATGTAAACCCTTCTACACATAGATAATTAGAAGCAAACTCTAAAACAAACAGCCTTGCTTGCTTGAGAAAACCTTGATAACCTTCCCTTTGCTGGTGAGATGCAACTGTAGAAATGGCCTCAAGCGTTTGATGATGATCTCAGAACTCTAAAAACACCTTCTTGATATAGCTTTTACCTGGGAATCTTTCAAAATTCAAAACAGAGTTTCCCCCCAAGTTGGTTGCATGCCCTATGTAAAAATGATGAGTTGCGCTAACAACATTGGCTGAGTTGGTAGCGCTTTAAGTACAAAAGTACCCAGATGTTCTATTAACTCGTCATAATGAAGAGTAATGATAGACAGAAGGTCAAATCGTTACTTGGCATCAAAATGATGGCTTATTATGGACTAAAATTGACTCATATGATCCATGACTCACTTTTAGGAAACAAATGACTTGTCTTTTGACCATATGAACCTAGGTAAATGATCTTGATGACCACTTAGTCATCTATCAACCTCATTTGGCATGACTTAGACTTGATGAATAGACTCAATGAAGGGCACATTTCATTGAATAACTCAAGAGACTAAAAACTCAATTAACCACCTAGGACATAATAAAAAATGATTTTTTATTGGGAGATAACAAACTCCACTTCCACCTAAATTTTCAACTTTTGTTATTTATTAAAGTCATATTTATATTTAATCCACTTTCATTTTTACTCCACTTTTGAGTAACTCAGTTTCCACTTAACTTTTCACTTTTTCATTTATTAAATAGATATGAAGGTCACATTTATATTTAATCCACTTTCTAACCTTTGACATAAATGTCAATATTTTATTCAACAAGAACAAGAGAGATAAAACCAAAGCTAGAACCATAGCCAAGGTCTAGAGCTAGTAGCCAAGGCCATGAGATAAAGCTAGATCCAAAGTCAAAGTTGTTGTTAGGATCCATAGTTAGATCCACATTCCAAAGAAGAAGATAGAATGAACATTGATTTGGATTGGTTTCATTGACTTTTTTGAGACCAAAAATCCTCTCAATGGGGAGGTGTGATCCAAATTGGATCTGAACCAAAAAAAGGGTGTAAGACTCAGTAGATTCAAGATTAAATTGGAAATTCATGAAGGTCAATAAACTGCGTAAGAAATGTAAATGTGAATGTTGAATAAGACAAAAATGAGAATGCGAGAGGAAAATAGAAAATTGAATGTAATAATAAAATGAATCAAGAGAGAAGGAAGAGGAATGGGAAGTGAAGGGGTGTGGTTTTTGTCCTTCCCCCTACCCCCTAGCTCTCCCTATTTCCCCCCTCAATCTCATTCTCGATGGGATTTTTTTTCCAAGGATAGGAGGATGCAGAAAGAGAATTAAATGAATTGTAAACAGAGATTTCCATAATGAAAATATTGAGCCCCATTCAAAGTTGGTTTCCCCATTTAGGTTTCCAGTGCAAAAATTATGAGTTCATGGTGATTTCTTGTGTTGTGAGATATAAGTTTGTTGTTTTCTTTAGTTCTGAGATAATGTATCGATTCCAATATGTTTTAATGCTTCTTTCAATTGAATTACTAAGGAAAATGAAGAAAGTAATCACTGTGTTTCTATTAGCAACACTCATAAATCCATTCCCATGCATTTTATATGAGGCCAACAACTTTGTGATGCCCATCATTTGATTTACCTTGTCATTAAGTGGTTTTTTTCATTTATTAGCTTGGTTTCCAATTTGACCTCAAAATTATAGGCATTCTCATATGTTGAGGACATTGACATTGTCTCTTGGTAAAATTCATTTTGCAATTGCTTGGGACATTTTTCGATTGATTGGGTTGTTGTGAAATTTATTGGGACATTTTCCCACTTGTCTGGGATGTTTTACAAGTCCTTGGGACATTTTCCCACTTTTCTAGGTCGATTCTCACTTGATTTGGAAACTCTATACATTGTTGGGTTTATTACTCACTTCCTAGGTGATTCTATACTCAACTAGGTCGATTTCTCATTATTTGAAATCTTCCTTTCTCTTTGTACTATGAATCAATTATTTGAGTTGATTTTTCTCTCAATGTTTGAATTTTTCACTATCTTGTCAAGTTTCCACTCTTGTTGGCCGATTGGATCTCCCCTAGTCTACTTACTCTTCCATTGGTTGATCCATTCTAGCCTAGTAGACTTATACTTACATGGTCAAATTATTTTACACTCTTGGTTGATTTCCATTTTCCTGGTTGACTTAATTCCATTGCTAGTTGATTCCTCACCTAGTCAACTCACCTTCTTGGTCAAATCACTACCTGGTCGATTCAACTTCTGACTGGTTGAATTACTCTCGTTTCTGATCGAACTAACTCATGCCTATTTGAATTTACTCATTAGTCTATTCCTCGCATTTCTAATCAACTTCACTTACATGGTCATTCTCTCTTTCCCAATCAAATTACTTCACTTACTTGGGCATTTAAATTCATTGTTTTTCAATTTTCCCTTCAACTAATCAGTTTGCACTATCCTAATTGACTTTTTTGTATCTTCAATTTGCTTGTTGGAATATTGGTGTATTTAATTCATGGATGTATTTTGGATGACTATAGGAAACGATTTATTTTTACAAATAATAATATATGGATCCTCTTCTCTATCTAAATATAAAATTTTATGGATCTATGATATCCATTTCTAGGTTGGCTTAAACCCAACCAACAAAGAAAAATATTATGTTATTTGTAAGAGCCAATTCAAAGACCTATATTGGAAAATTGAAGAGATCATTTAACAACATGTTTTCAGGGATATGCATTGAAAGTTTGGTTGTCATTGATGTCAACCCTTGAAGAAGTTGAGAAGCCCTGAACGTATGGTTATGAAACCCATAGTTTCTCGAGGAAAAAGGGCATGAAGAAAAATGTAAATGTAGGTAATGCATTCATGGATGTAAAATATGTATCATGTTGTTTCTGATGATATGTGGTATGCCACATGGTTCCTCACGGTTGAGGAGTTATGGCCTTGTGAAGTTTGAGGACCCCGAAGAATGATCTAGAAGCCCCTAGAAGGTCAACAAGATGTTACAGGTCATTTATTAAGGGTAAAGTAGTTGTAATAAGAATTTAATTAAGGGTAAAGTGGTTACAACAAGAGATTTTAGGTTATCCCTAAAATAAGGAAAAGCAGTAAAAAAGTTACAAGCTAGCCCCTTAATGAAGTCACTTGAAAAGTATAAATAAGACTTCAAGCGACTCTTATTAACACCTATTGAGCACATTCAATATCTATGTTGTAAAGTGTTATGGGTAGGTATAATTGACATATCTGAAGCAGTAAGTCTGAGGCAATGAAGTTTAGTAAAGAAAGAAGTTGTAGGATCTGAAGGGACTAAGTTGAGCTTAATTTTAGAGGGTTTTCTTGAGGTTATCCTCAAGTTTCAATGAAGGAAGAACACAAACATCTGTGAGTTGCATACTTAGAGAAGTGTGGACATATGTAGGGTTCAATGAAGGGAAACATGAACGCACAGAGAAGCAAATAAATTTTTTATTTGTAGAGGAAGTAGGGCATGAACATCCACGATACATAATGGGACAGAGCACAAACATCTACGATTTTATATAGCATAGGGTGCAGATATGTTGAGAAAAATGAAGTTCAGAAGATCAATTAATCCATTAGGTCAACTACAATTTGAGAAGTATTGTTTACTATCTATGTTAGGGTCTATATTTTGCAGTAGTATAACAAAAAAATGTCTTATTATTCCATGAGTATTTGATTTGGAAGACATTCTTGTGGATCTTGGTATGAGGTTTTGAGGCATAAGGGTTTGAGTGGTAATAGTTGATGAAGTATAGCAATAGTGACAGGTTGTGGCAGTGACAGTGAAAGATCAGTAACAAGTCGATTGATTCAGTGGTAGTGACATGTTTCCTACATTTATATTTATGGGTGGTTGGATGGGGAAAGGAAAGGGGGTTGTATCCTCCTTCCAGTTGGTGATGTAGAATTGGGGAGTTGGAGCTTCCTTTAGGTTGGAGCCTGAAAACTAGGGGGTTGTATCCTCCTTCCAGTTGTAGCTGGAAAATAAGGAAATTGGTGCTTCTTCTGAATGTATTTTTTCTGAAATATAAGAAAATCATTATGTGGTTTTCTCCTGCATTGGGTTTCCACATAAAATTCTAGTGCACTATGTGTTTTTGGCTACTTATTGTTCATGGTTGATTTATATTGTTGATGATACATTAAATGCTAATGTTAAACTATTGAATATTTCTCATAAAGTTAATGAATACACATTGTGGTTACAAGTGGTAATAAAGTAATCATACTGATTCAACCCCCCTCTTAGTGTTCCAACAATTGGTATTAGAGAAGGTCCTTAAAAAAATAGTTTAACCACTGGAAGGAGATCATGGAATACATTAATATTGGAGCACCAAGGTTTGATGGAAAACACTGTGCCTTTTGGAGTAAAAGGATGAAAACCTTTTTATAGGCATAAGGATTTGATGTTTGACTGTCAGTAGTAGACGAATATTCAATACCAACCACTCCCCCAACTAACAAATATGGAAAGAAACTCAGCAAAAACAACTCAAAGGCTAAAGGCACCATTCTAAGTAGTCTGGATGATTCAATATTTGTCAAAGTTATGCATTGCAAGACCACAAAAGATCTTTGGGATAAACTTCAAAATATTTACAAAGGATATACCAAATTCAAGGGAGCTAAGATTCAAACCCTTAGAGCCAAGTTTGAGCAACTGGCACTAGTACATATGACCAAATTTTCTATTGTTGTTCATTGATATTGCCACACTTATCCGTCACAATTTCCATGAAAGCCGAGATTTTTTTCGTCATAATAATTTTGTCGCTATATCCATGATCCAGGTGTGCGTGGAAACATCAACAAAATTATCTTTCCACATGTCACCACCTTCAATATTGGTTAACCTTATGCATCGTCACAATTACAAAGAAATTTTGTCGCAATACCAATGAAGAAATGTGGCAATTACGACGAAAGTTCGTCGCAATTGGGACGAA
Organism: Picea glauca; assembly: GCA_000966675.3. Taxonomy (NCBI): domain Eukaryota; kingdom Viridiplantae; phylum Streptophyta; class Pinopsida; order Pinales; family Pinaceae; genus Picea; species Picea glauca. Next base: position 453,156 of record JZKD02S1711868.1, on the reverse strand, counting down.
AAGTTATGCCAAGCCAATAACTTGCGATGCAGCTGTTGAATGTGCGACGAAATCCCATCGCAACTTGCGAAGAAACTACATGGTAATATCAACAAGTGCTATATCTCAAAACCATATTTACGACGGACTTGCTGTATATGCGATGAAACTTTGTGGAAAAGTGCGACGAAGTTTTGTCTCTATAGCGATGGTTATGGTAAAAAAGTAAAAAAATTCCGACGAAATTTCGTCGATATTGCGACGATGACTGTAGGTTTAAAAAAAAAAAATTACATGAAATATGGTATTACCATATTACATTGTAATATGGTATACCATATTGTATGCCATATTACAATGTAATATGGTAATGCCATATAACATTGTAATATAGCATTACTTTTACATTGTAATATTGTAATATTCTAATATATTGTAATATATATATCCCCTAGAAATAATCAAGGCGTCAACCAACCAAATATTGTAAGCATGTGTTATCATGAAGTTGGATTAGAAGTAAGGATACCTAGAATTGTAATGCATCAATATTAAATCTAATGAAAACTGAAATTTCATTTGAAATCAAAGAAAATTTCTTATGATACACAATGGCTGAACCTTTGATACAATGAAGGAGTTGGATAACATAACACTTGAAAGTTTTGTTTCCTTGAGATCTTGAGAGATCATGAGGCTATGAATTTTCATGTTGAAAGTTTGTAATGAAGATAGTATCATGGAATATTCGGGACCTTATAGTCCTTGCCACAAATCCATGGTTTGGAGAACACACGAAATTGTTCCAAGTTAAATGTTTGATGTTTGCAAGAAGTTAAAGTAGTTGGTTTAATTCTGCAAGTCACTCTTTGGCTAATATGGTCGATTATTGTGTTTTTACCTAACCATGTTGAAGGTAGAGAGGCAACCACCTTGATCTCCTTGTATTTTTACCTAACCATTGGACATAGTATTGATCTAACACACTGCTTGGTTTGGACGTCATTTCCTCTAAATGGACAAGACCTAGGACTAGTCAACATATATGCCTCAAATGATTCAAATGAGAGAGTGGGCATGTAGGA
>JZKD02S1711868.1:395698-412340 GCA_000966675.3 Picea glauca | reverse complement strand
ACCAAGATGCCAACCAATACAAACCCAATAATATGTTGTTGGACTACTCACAATCTCAACATTTCTAACCATGTTTTGTACATTAGATTTACTTTCTGAACCAAATGCCAATAAGCAATCCAAGATGTCTATGATGGAATTTAGCAAGTATAGGGTTGTAAATCTTATTCCTCAAACAATAATCATCCTGTGACCCAAAATAATTAAGACAGAAAGGCAATTCTAAACCCTAAATTCGAATTCATTTAAAATCATCAAACCAAAACCCATTAAATGCAGGTGGGTTCTAACCAACAACAGTAAGATATACATCAGAGTGAACAATTTGAAACCTATCCACATACACCAACAATTGCCACAATAAATCGAGCTGGTATTATAATGAGCTATAGAGATACGATTGGTATTTTCTTTTGAACCAAATACACGAGCATTCAAAATAAGAACCTAGTAGCATACCATGTATATTTTCATTTGTTTTGTTTTGAAAAAAAACTTCACAACATGTGCAAAAGAAATCAATGATGGACGATAAAAGGTCACAACCCAAACCAAACCACATAAGCAATACCAGAACGCATCAATACTAATATAAATTCATTCAAAATTCCCCGTGTTCCTTTGTTTTTAAACAAAGCTATATGATATTTGCAGTACAAAAACCAGGTCAAGAATATCACTGGTGTTCAAAATAGTAATTGTTCTATTTAAAAATAGCTCAAATAATTATCAACTCGCCATCCTTAAGAATCTATTCCCGAAAGAGAGCCATGCTCATAAAAAACACATAGCATGCAAAAAAACTTGAGCCAACATTAAAAATTTATCATAGAAAAGAAATCCATCAATGCCAGAGAAGTCGAAAATGTTCATACCTGTCCAAACAAGATAAATATCCACGAGAGAGAAGCTCAAGATCATTATCCAACCACCAAAGCTTTAGAGTCCAAAACCCTCCACTAATAGCAGCAGACCATTTCCAAACAAAAGAAATGTGAAATGTGGTATACCTCAAGAGGGAAAACCAACTGAGAGTGCATTAACTCTTCATTAATTCATGTCCCTTCAACTCAACCCAAAACTCACCAACCTTTTACAATAGCCAACCAAAATTTACACGGTGGAAAGCACTTAATTTCCATCTCAAACTCCAAATCGAGATTTGGTACCATGTATCGAGCCAACAATCATACTCAAACAACAATATACCACATTTTCAAATAATATATGGTATCGATACTTTAATAACCAATGATACCATGTAATCAAACAATGTGCCATATGGTAAACACATGTGAATTTAATTGTAAGTAGAGTTCATTCATACTTGTATGTGACCACCTTGTATAAGATGGAAACCTCTATATGATATGATCGTTATTATATGATATATATGTGCATCGAATGAAAGTTGGCTACCTTTTTTTTTTAAATATGTCACAAGTCATACTAAGACCATGAAACTTTAAAACCTGTAATCATAAGTGTTATGACTCTGGCACAATAGATATTCCACTCTTTCTTTTCCTTTTAGAACATAGATACTATGCAATATTAATCATTTGTGCATGTGAACTAGAAAAGAGTATCAATCTGTAATTTAATTTAGTCATTTGTCCGCAGGCTACATTCTGTTTTAGAGAAAAAGGAGTGAAATTAACTTAGCATAGTTTCTCTAAGGGGTCCCACCTACAAATTACATAATATAGTAATAGCATAAATATAGTGCATTGCAATCTTTTGTAGGAAGGATTCATATTGCGCATTTTCGCGTCAACAACTGGCGACTCCAAAGGGAAGTCATCTTGTAGAAGATTATAACTCATGAACTCTCGTCTTGATAAAATTAGTAGGGGTAGGTAATGGATCAGTTAGGAAAAGTTATACAACATGGGGAAATTAAATGAGAATTAAAATGATATATGAAATGGGACTTTGTGGAATAATTCTTGAAAAATGATATGTATGAGGGGGTTTGGTCATGTTCATATAAAAATTGTAGAAACAATAATATTTTCTCAAATAGATGCTTTCAATGAAACATTAACTTTGCTGCAAGATTTATAAAAATTGTATAATATGCTCTTATTTAAAACAATATGGAGGGTAGAAAGGGAAAGGAGAAAAAGGGAGAGTCGTGACCATCAAGTTCCTAGCAAAGTATTTAATTGAAGTTACAAGATATATCTCATACAACATTTTAAAGAAAATAGAATCATAATATCTTCGTTGTGCATTTATCTTCAAAATTGACGGACAATATTTGCAGGCAATGATCCATCTAATGACTTGACTGATACATAGGACTCTATCTCAATAAAGGGGCTTCAAACAGAAAAAGAAAATAAAACTGATAAAATAAAACAACAAAATGTATTCAAAGTAGACAAAGAAAATATGAACAAAAGAAAAGTATTTACAAAGCACTCAATTAGAAATCAATTTGGTTCGACTTAGTGCTTAAGATGTGAACCATTAGTGTTGTAGGAGAATAATCTATCATCCATATCCTTTAATAAGTATGAGTTGATACCAAGGACAAAGGCGATTTTAAAATGACCTAGTCACAATTTTTGAAATTTGGAATGTCTTCCTCTTCCATCATGAGCGGAATCCCAGATAAGTACTTTCTCATCAACCTTAAAATTGGCAGATTTGGTCTTTTTATTAAAATATTTCTTGAGTGTTTGTTGCCTTCTCTTTATATTATCTAGAGGATGGCTTCTTTGTTCTTCTAAAGCTAGTAAGGCATTCATTCTATGAGAAATGTCAGTAGAATTCAATTCTTCAATTTTTAATTCCAAACGTAAGGAGGCAAGATCCAGTTCAATTGCCATAATATCCTCTTGACCATATAACAATTGAAATGGATTAAATCATGTGCTAGACTTAGTATTAGTACGATCTACCCAAAGCACATAAGTAAGAAGTGTATGCCACTGATGAGGTTTATCCTCCATAATTCTTTTCAATATTTTGACCAGGCTCTTGTTAGTTGACTCAGCTTGCCCATTTCCTTTAGGCTGATAGGAAGACGAGGTAAAGTGTTTAACACCAAGATTACTAAGAAACTGAGTTAATTTTCCAGAGATGAAATCTGGTCCATTATCTCAAATTATTGCTAGGGGAAGACCAAATCAAGTAAAGATATAGGATTCTAAAAAAGAAATAACATGTTCATCTTGTGCATGCTTAAGAAGTAAAACTTCATCCCACTTTGTGAAGTAATATGTAGTTCTTAATATGTAAACATGACCTGCAGAAGATGGTGGATTAATAGGACCAATAAAATCTAAACCCCATTTGGAAAAGGGAAAATAAGGAAGGACAGTATGTAAGGGCATGGCAAAAAAATGTTCTCTACTAGTAAAGTTTTTGCATTTATCACATGCCCTTGTGAATTGATATGAATCTCTAAAAGTTGACGGTCAATAATAACTAGTCTTGAGGATTTTAAAAGAAATGGCTTTGACAACGAAATGACCACCAATATGAACAATAGATGTTGTTGATCCATGAATCTCATTCAATATTCTTTGGGTTGCATTATCATCGATGCATCATAGCGACAACCCATCGTAAGCCCTTCTAAACAAAGAATATCCTAAAATGAGGTACTTAGAAGCTTCAAGACAAAGCCTCCTTCTTTGATGCAAATTCAAGTGATTTGGATACCTTTGAAATTGCAAGTAACGAATGATATATTTGTACCAGGGGTGTTTAGAAAGAGTAAGATTTTGATTTTCAATGTAAAATAATGTTGATAGAAAACTATCTTCATCTTCAAAAAATTCACTTGGCTCAACATGCTGAGCTAAGTGAAGGGATGAGTCACATCCCTTGATTGTTTTAGATTTCATGATCTTCAAATCATGCTCCTAAATTTTCGCAAGCCAACGTGCAAGCTTACTTGAAAGATGCATCTATGAAAGTGAAAACTTGACAACAAACAAAGGGACTTTTACTTGTGTGTACTTTCCTAGAATAAAATTTCGAAATTTTTCTATAGATTTGACAAGAGAGAAAGCATGATTCTTAATGTAAGAATATGATGCAGAACTATCGGCCCTTGGACCAAGATTCGCTCACAGGATCGTTCTATATGCCCTTCGAGCCGGGTCAGCTCTTTCAGATTCCCTTCTGGAATCCCCTTTCTAATCGATCCACAGGTTCTTTCTCGTGGTTCGAGATCTTGCAAGTTCACAAGTCATGACCTCTGTCTCTTCCTCTGCGATCCTGTGATAACCGAGGTCACGAAATGGGTACAGCTATCCCTTTTTCAATGCCCTCCTTGCATGACCACCGGCTAGGCTAAGCACTATCCCCTTTCTCGCAACTCGCGACTTCATGAGTTGAAGTCTCAAACTTTTGTTCCCTTATCTCCCAAGTCCCCGAGACGTGAGAGGTCAATGGAGTGTTGACTCCTCCAAATGTGTGATGTGTTTCCGTCGGTCCGCTTCCCGGGCCCACTTTGCGGTTCTGCCACATGTCTCTTATGTGCAACCTCGGCACTTCGCGACTTCGCTTCTCGCAACTTGGAGATTCCAAATTTTGGGCTCTCACCCGGCACACTTACGAGTTCGCGAGATCCTCTGATCTCTGTCGCCTATCCTCCTTCGATGGATGGCTTAGATTACTTTGCGATTTCTCTTCTCACAACTTTGGGAATTTTGGGATGAAAGCCTCAATCTCTTACCATCCGATATGCCGAAATGGCGAAATTTTGATACGTCATCTACGTGGGTCCCACACAGAAATTCCCATTTTTTTTAAGAATTTCAGACCCCACCACTTCGCGAGTCCTGATGTTGAACTTCTGACTCTTCAACTCCTGAAATCCTGAAATGGTAAAAAAAGTATGACTTCCGTGTTGGCGATCACGCCACCTGTCCTCCCTCAGTAGACGATCTTGATTCTTTTCGCAACTTCGCCACTCGCGAGGGAATCTTCTAGTTGCATTCTGTTCAGAATCCCTCAATTCTAAAACTCCTCTTGGCTGCATCCCATAAACAATATGGAATGGACTCTACCCTGTGCTTCTGTCGATTGAATCATTATAAGCAAATTCTGCCTATGGCAGAATAATGTCCCACTGGCTATGGTGTTCTGTCACCAAGCTCCTCAACAAGTCTCCCAAGCTCCTATTCACAACTTCTGTATGTCCATCCGTCTGAGGATGATAAGATGAACTGAACGATAAGTTTGTTCCCAACTTTTTCCATATTTTTCTCCAGAAGTTTCCCACGAACTTGGTGTCTCCATCCGAAACTATGCTCCTTGGTAAGACATGAAGTCGAATGACTTCTTTGAAAAATAGATTCACAATGTGAGTTGCGTCACTGGTTTTCTAACATGGTATGAAGTGTGCCATATTAGAAAATTTGTCTACCACTACAAAGATCGAGTCAAACCCTCTTTGTGTTCTCGGCAGTCCCAATATGAAGTCCATGGTGACTGCATCCCATGGCCTATCAGGTATGGGTAATGGTTGATAAAAACCTGCATTCTATCTCTTCCCTTTTGAATGTTGACAGATTCTACATCTTTCCATGAATCTTTTGACGTCTTCTCGCATTCCTGGCCAAAAATATGACTCATTCAACTTTGAAAACGTCTTGTCATGACCGAAATGTCTGACCAATCCTCCACTGTGTTTTTCCTTCAGCAAATTATCCCTCATGGAGCATTTTGGAATACAAAGCTGATTACCCTTAAACAATAATCCTTCTTGGATCATGTATTCTGTCCATTGGATTCTATCCCTGAGAATTGGATTCTCAGCTGCTTCATATGCCTCTTTAAAATCTGGATCATCTCTGTACATGTCCCTGAGATTATCAAAACCCAATGTTTTGACTCTGAACTCCTGCAATAGAAAACATTTCCTGCTCAAAGCATCAGCAACTTTGTTAGCAGTTCCATAAATATGCTTAGTTACAAAAGTAAAGTTCTGCATGCATTCAACCCATTTAACATGTCTTTGATTCAACTTTTCCTGTTGAGTCACAAATTTCAAAGCATGATTGTCACTGTATAAGACAAACTCCTTAGGGATCAAGTAATGTCTCCATTTTTTCAATGCCTGGATAATAGCATAGAACTCCTTGTCATACATGGAGTATTTCACTTTCGCTTCATTCAGCTTCTCGCTGAAGTTTTCTATCATCCTGTCTTCTTGACTCAAGACTTCCCCTATTGCAAATCCACTTGCATCACATTTTACTTGAAATGTCTTTTTAAAATCCGGCAACACCAAAATTGGTTGTTCCGTAATTTTCTTCTTCAACAGATTGAAGCTTTTCTCAGCCTCTTCTATCCAGTGAAAAGACTTATGTCTCTTCTTCACTGTGTCCATCATCGGTGCACTAATTCCACTGAAATTCCTGATGAACTTCTGGTAGAAACTAGCCAATCCATGAAAACTTCTCACCTCAAATATACTCTTCGGTGATGGCCAATTCTTGATCACCTCCACTTTATCTGGATCTATCCTTAATTTATATGCAGAAATAACAAAACCCAAATAAATGAGCTCTTTCTTCATGAATGAGGATTTCTTCATGTTTATCAGCGTCTTTTCTTGCTGTAATCTCTTCATCACTGTAGCTAAATGTTTAAGATGCTCTGCCTCTGTTTTACTGAAAATCAGTATGTCATCAAGATACACAATGACAAATTTTCTAATGAACTCCTTCAGGACTTCGTTCATCAACCTCATGAAGGTACTTGGTGTGTTCATTAAGCCAAACGGCATAACAAGCCGTTCATACAACCCTTCATTAGTCTTGAAGGATATCTTCCATTCATCACCTTCTCTCATACGAATCTGATGATAACCACTCTTCAAATCAATCTTCGAAAAAAAAATTGCTCCACTTAAGCAATCCATCAGATCATCCATCCTTGGCAATGGAAATCTGTACCTGATGGTTATCTTGTTAATTTCCCTCGAGTCAGTACACATCCTCCAGCCTCCATCTTTCTTTGGACTGAGCACTGTTGGAACAACACATGGACTCAAGCTTTCTCTGAATAAACCTTTGTCCAACAAATCCTGGACTTGTCTTTTGACCTCTTCATTCTCGTACGATGTTAATTTGTACACTGCTTTGTTTGGAAAACTAGATCCAGGTATGAGATCAATATGATGACTCACACTTCTGATCGGTGGCAACGAACGAGGTAGTTCGTCCACTACTATGTCAGTGAACTCTTCCAACAGCTTCTGAACCTCTTCTGGTAAATCATCTACCCTTGTACTAGTTAAAACAATCTTTGGCTTCCTTACCACAATGAATTGCGGTTCTTCCTTCTTCTTAACCTCTGTAAGAAGTTCCTTCCCACTCATGAGAAGTACAATGTTGTTTACTTTAGGTTTCACCTCCTTATCTTTGATTGGAAGCAACATGTGAGTTCTCCCATTCTTCTCTAGGGTGTATGTGTTCTTTCTCCCATCATGAATCACATTTCTTTCATATTGCCATGGTCTACCCAGCAATAGATGACAAATTTCCATAGGGATAACATCACAGAGTATTTCATCTTTATACCCTCCTATCTTAAATTCAACTAAACACTGTTTAGTGACATTTACCTGATGTCCTTTTTGTAGCCACGAAACTCTGTATGGACTTGGATGATTAATCGTCTCCAGCTCCAACTTTTCTACCATATCTGTAGAAACAAGATTATCTATGCTACCACTGTCCATAATGACTTTGCATACCCTATCCTTGGTTTTGCAAGCAGTCTGAAAAAGACTGTTCCTTTGCTCTAGATTTTCCACCTCCTTCTCTAGTGTTAAGAAAACTTTTCACATCATTAGTGATCTTCCACCTTCAGCATCCTCTACCTCAACATTCCGCCTCTGTGCTTCGACAATGTGAGTCTCACCACCTTCTTTCTTCTTATCTGGACATTCATAAGATTTGTGTCCATTCTTTCCACATGTGAAGCATTTTATCACTCCACCTCTTCCTCTTCCTCTACCTCTGGTACGAGGAAAAATGTTTCCATATTCATACTGACCTCTCTATTCAGTATGTTGCCCTCTCTGTGAACTTCCACCTCTCTCAATCTGAGTCTAAGGTTTCTTCCCGTCTTCTTTGGGTTTCTAATTTCTATCCTGGGCAACTGATTTGCCTTTGGCTTGACTTCTACCTCAACCTCTCTGACCTTGTGTTTGGCTCATCTTCTCTTCAGTTTTCAGAGCCATCTGATAAGCATCTTCCACCGTTCGGATGTTCATCATGCTCATCTCATCCTGAATGTTGTATATCAGGCCATTCATGTACTTGGCAACCTTTTCATCATCGCTTTCTCGATGACCTTCCCTGATGTTCATCCTGTAGAATTCTTCAGTATATTCCTTCACTGTCATCAACTTCTTTCTCAAATTTTGCATCCTTCGAAACAAAGTAATTTGATAATCCCTAGGAACGAATTTTTCCTTCATCTTCGCAATCATCCTATCCCAACTCTTGATTTTCTGCTTGCCTTTGCAGTGTCTGTCAGCTTGTAGTTCATCCCACCACAATGTTGCATGTCCTTTCAATCTTGTGACAACATGTTTGACTTTCTTGTCTTCCTCAACATCTTCATAGTCAAAATAAGTGTCCAGAGGTCTAATCCAGTCTAGAAGCTCTTTAGCATCCAGGTTTCCCTCATATATTGGGATGTCCATTTTTTCCCTGGCACCCATCCTTGCAATAGCCCTGAGTAGGCGTTCATTTGCTGCATCTTCTGTTGTGACCTCTTCTTCATCATGTCCAGCTTCATTTTCACTTTCAGAATCACTAACATCCCCAGCACCGGCTGTGCGCCTCTGTGCTTTCTCCATGTCCTCAAGTCTGGCACATAGATCATGCATCTCTCTTTCCATGGCTGGATCAGGCATCTACCTACCTCTTCTTCTTGGTATTTCTCTTTCCTCTGGCAGATCAGGTATTTGCCTGTCCCTTCTTCTTGGCGACATGGTGAATCTTCCTTTTCCTTGCTACAGAAAGCAAGGAAACCTTTGTGGGCTCTGATACCAACTGACGCAGACCTATCGGCCCTCAGACTGAGATCTGCTCATAGGATCGTTCTATATGCCCTTCGAGCCAGATCATCTCTTTTGGATTCCCTTCTGGAATCCCCTTTCTAATCGATCCATAGGTTCTTTCTCGTGGTTCGAGATCTCACAAGTTCACGCGTCGTGACCTCCGTCTCTTCCTCTGGGATCCTGCGATAACCGAGGTCACGGAATCGGTACAGTTCTCTCTTTGTCATCTCCCTCCTTGTGCGACCACTGGCTAGGCTAATCACTAGCCCCTTTCTTGCTACTCGCGACTTCGTGAGTTGAAGGATCGAACTCTTGTTCCCTTATCTCCCGAGTCCCCGAGACGCGAGAGGTCAACGGAGTGTTGACTCCTCCAAATGTGTGATGTGTGTCCGCCGGTCCACTTCCTGGGCCCACTTTGCGGTTCTTCCACGTGTCTCTTATGTGCAACCTCGGCACTTCGCGACTTCCCTTCTCGCAACTTGGAGCTTCCAAATTTTGGGCTCTCACCTGACGCTCTTCCGAGTTCGCGAGATCCTCTGATCTCTGCCACTTGTCCTCCTCTGATGGATGGCTTAGATTACTTCACAATTTTGCTTCTCGTGGCTTCGAGAGTTTCGGGATGAAAGCCTCGACCTCTTACCCTCTGATATGCTGAAATGGCAAAATTTTGACACGTCGTCTACGCGGGTCCCACACAGAACTTCCCCTTTTTTTTCGGAATTTCGGACCCCACGACTTCGCGAGTCCTGATGTTGAAATTATGACTCTCCAACTCCCAAAATCCTGAAATGGTCAACAAAGTATGACTTCCATGTTGGCGAGCACGCCACCTGTCCTCCCTAAGATGGACGGTCCTGATTCTTTTCGCAACTTCGCCACTCGCGAAGCTGAAAAACTTCTCTTTCAAACCTCCGATATTCGAGTCCCCAATATGAGTGATATCGCAACATGTTTCCTGCTTCTAGCAAATGGCTTAGATTCCCTCTCTATTTCAGGCCTTCACCCTTCGTGATTTTGTGAGTCTCGCTACAAAAGTTTTGACTCTTCACCTCCCGAAACCCCGAGATGTGAAATATGTGAGTGATCTGATGACCCTGTTGGCCCAAATCTTACGACTCTGTACTCCTGATATTTTCCCTTAGAAAACACACACCATAACCTCCTTGGTCCTCTGTAAGATCTGACGGCTTCCAGGACCTCGTGAATTCTCCACGGAGAACTCCGACCGTCAAATTCCTCCTTGGTGATTTCTGTGAAATGAACAAAATGAATCTTTAACAAAACTTGAGCCACCCGTGAAACGATATCGCTGCGCCTTCTCTCTGAATGCTTCAAGGTACTGAACCTCCTGAGCTTTTTCTCCTTGCGACAATTCTTGAATACTTCCAAGTATTGAATTCTCTGGCTCTGTGCACTCTCTGCAACAACAGTCTTTCCACCACTTTGCTCAGTTTGCAAAAACTGAGACTTCAGTCGGCCTGTGCACTCCTTGCATGGCTCCTGTGCTTAACTTACACTTCTGCGAGAATGAGACCCATCTTATATCTCCTGAGCTTGCAGAGACGAACTCTGACCTCCGTCAAAGCACACCTTGTGGACAATTTCAATGCACTCCTTGCAGGAAAACTCTTACTCAGGCAGAGAAACAATTTAAACTCATTCTCTATTCTCCCTCTCTTCAGATTTCAAACATTAACATGAAATCATACATTCACACATCAAGGAAAATGTATAACATGGAATAAACATCCATGAGCATAATATTCACAATGCATACGCAGAGAACAAATATGAACCCATGAATTTGAATCGAAGCTCTTTCTATTAATTCAAATCTCTGTACATGGGTGGTTTCAACTACATCTCTCTGCTCTCTTGATTTATTATGCTCTCCTTGCTAATGTTACAATGATACAAATGAGGGTGTCTATATCCGTTTTCCCTCCGCTCCTAAAATTGTCTAATCTAAGAATTCAAAGCTACCTACTTACATTAACTAGCATAAATGCCTCTTAGTCCTTCAGACAAGAGCAGGTCGCTCAAGGTCTGATTTCAATCTATAAGTGCGCCCTTCCTTAATTGTCTCATTTAAGTTTGGCGCATCCAACGTTAAAACATTTCAAACAATTTATCATATGCCAAAATACATTGGCGCTTGCCCCACGCTCCCTTGATGTTGGCGATGCTCCTGGATCAGAATATTTAATTTCATCATCCGATAAGCTTTGAATCATGTAAGCTATAGGTTATTCTATATTTTGATCATCAATTTACATAAGAATTACAGAAACTGCTTCTTAGTAGCATTCGTATATATAATGAAGTCTTTTTCAAAGTTTGGTTTTGCCAAAACAGGTGCGAAACTGATTTCTTTATTTATCCTTATGAAATCCTTTTCGACATCATTTTTCCAAGAGAAAGGATGGTCCTGCTTTTACCATATTATGAATTGGCTTAACTATGACAACAAAATCATGAACAAATCTACAGATAAAATTTATAGTGCCCATAAAAGATTGAATTTATTTCTTTGATGTTGGGGCAAGGGTATTTATTATCACAACAACCCTCTCAGGATCTATTCTTATTATTGAATCAGAAACAATATGACCGAGAAGTTTAACTTGGGTGACACCGAAAATAGACTTCGAAGAATTCAAAGAAATGTCAAATTTTCTACATTGCATGAAGACTTTTCGTAGGTGATCAAAATGATATGACCGGGTTTTGGAATAAACTGTCAAATCATCAAGATAGACCTGAATTGTCTTTCTGATTAGATCATTGAAATCTAGCTGCCTATCTCTCTGAAAAGTGGCACCTGCATTAGACAAGACAAACAACATTTATTCGTAAGAAAAGGTGCCCCAGTGGACTGTAAATGTGGTTTTATATTTATTGACCCTCTTGACCTTAATTTGATTATAGCTAGAAAAACTGTCCAGTAAGGATGTCATTTCATATCCTGCAACTTTCTATAAAATCATTTCCATATTAGGAAGTGGAAAGTTGTCTTTTACACTTGTTTTATTTAAAGCAAGAAAATCAACACAAAGCTTGATCTAGCATGTTTTCTTCCAGACGGGAACACGATTTGATACCCATTCAAAATACTTAACTAGAAATATTATGTGATCATTTAGAAGTTTTTCCACTTCTTTTTGGATTGGATCACTGAGTGAAGGATTCACAGGTCTTTGCTTCTTCCTAAATGGATTTTCCCCTTCCTTAATGGGAATGGAATCTTGTATAATATTAGGATCAAAACCACGAATATCCTCATAAGACCAGGAAGAAACATCATGAAATTATTGGAACAAGTCCATGAACTTCTTATTTTATTCATCAGAACATTGAGCACCTATTTTAATAATCTTTGGGGATTCAGGGGTTCCAATGTTCATGGGGATGGTATCCCCAAATTTTCTTTAAGACTCTTCTTCTTTATTATTTTCTTTATTTCTTACGTCACTCATTGAGAATGAACTCTCAAGAGGAGTTAAACCTTTAGGGATTTTATCATTTTCAATGGAAATCATTTCCTTAGGCTTGTAAGGTTCACTTTGTATGAAGGCATAAATACCTTTGTCATCTGGGAAAACTTGCCAAGATTCTACATTATTAGGAAGATGAGTTCGGTAAAGAGACATGAACGTACAATCTGGTCTCTGAGGTAAAAGTTGTCTTGTAGGTGAGGTTGCGAAAACAACTAACCTCTCAGCCATAGAATTAAGTTATCTTTTAATATGAGTGATGTTGAAAGACAATAGATTTGAGATCAATTCCCAAACAACTTGGGTGTACCACTTAAGTAACTTATTGTTGGGTTGATAGATCTTCCTGACTAACTTTACAACAAGTTTTGAGTAACCAAAAACAATAATATGACCACAAACAAGATTATAATAATTTATAATGCCTAGTAATAAAGCTTCAAACTCAACAATGTTGTTCGTACAGGGTTCTAATCTGTAAGAAAAATTGTGAATTTTTCCTACAGGGGAATATAATATGATACTTTCCTCGTTACCTTTGTTTGAACATGCACCGTCAAAGTGCATATGCCACATATCGTCATCATAATCATTTGGTTCAAGAACCATGCCATCTTCATCAAAAAAGATTGAGTAGACACCCATGTCTTCCTCAATGTAATTTACATTAGGATGAGGAACATTTTCAATATAAGGTTAAATTCTTCCTTCCCTTGGAAAATAATATTATTTCTATTCTTAGGGATGGATAAATGTGAACCATTTAGCGAAAGGTAACCACCAGTTAAGGATTGCTAGTCTCTACCCAAAATGACTGAATATTTACTCATGGGCATATCAATTACTTGTATATTTAGGGTGGTTCTTATTTAAGGGTGAGCACAAAGAACTAGAGTTACATATTTTATCTCACCTATGGTATATTGTTGTTGATTATTATACGAGAGCATACTCCTCACATTTTTATTTGTACAGGAGAGGCCTAGCTCTTCCATAATAATTTTGTACATAACGCTTGGACCAAATCCACCATCTATCAGTAAATAGTAAGCTATTTTATCCATAATATTTACAGAAATATAAAAAGGTTTTTTTTAACATGATTCCTAAAGTTATTTACACCTATTCTATTTACATTTGAATCATCTCCATCAGGTTTTCAGTCAAATTAGCCACGGTGGAAATTTTACCTTCCATAAAAAATTTAAGATGTTCTTGTTGTTCTAGGACAAAAACCATGTCCAAAAGAGAAGAATATGATTTAATATTAGCTAATTGATTAATAATATTGTATTTGGAGGGAGGGAAATGAGAGGATGTTCCTTGATTGTTTGAAATCCTGGCAGCTTGGGAGCCATTACCTTGGGATGATGTGCTTGGGGCTTAAGTAGTGTGGGGAGGATCAACTTTGTTCTAATTGGGGTAAGATTAATTTCTGGTGTTCACCACCATAATATCCTCTAGTTGAGCCTAATCCATAACAACAACAATATCATATGTATTTTTACCAAAGATTGTGTCCCTATCATTCCTTTTAACTTCACAAGTGCCTTCATCATGATTTTCTTCCCAAAAATTACACCAAGCACGAGAAATTATATATTTTAGTTGAAAAGGGATATCATTTTGATTTCTAAAAGATGATTGAGAAGAGGTTTAAAGAAGAGAGGAAGAGGAAGTAATTTCTTTCATTTCATAAGAAATCATTTGGTTATTCATATCCTGCATAAGCGGCAAGACTGCAGACATATCCATTTGTTTGACATGATATTCTTTAGGGAGACCGGTTCTTTCTAACTGCTCCTCATACTCGAGAAAAGTGTGAAGTGTGGATCCAAGATTGAAAATGGCCTTTTCTTCCAATCTATGATGATATGAAGAGGGCTAAGTATTGTAATAATGCATGAATGTAACTTGGTTTTAGGGGTGAATCAATTCATGAATTTGATTATACAACTTAGTGAAATGAAGATTAAATGACTTGATAGTTTCACCATTGTTATAAGTAATGTCATTATATTCCCTTAATTGATCGGTTGGGATTTTGGGTTGCATGTACGTTGATTTAAACCAGTATACCAAATCTTCCCATGTGAAAAGGATTTTATGTGGTAATTCAAAAACATCTGCAACGGCCTTCCCTTCAAGAGAGTTGACAAATAAGAACATACATGTATCATTGTCATTTTCCCCTTTGTTGTGACAAGTGTTAGAAAAGGATATTAAGTGTTCATTATTAGTTATTGTGTCATTTCCCAAAAACTTGGGCAAATGATCCTTAAACTTTGGAAGTGGGTGAGCAACTAATGTAAGATTCAGAGGAGAATATATGTGCCACGGGGTGGTGGTAGCATCTTCTTCAAATGAAAATAACATAATTTTTAACGACTTTAGTTGGAGTAGTTGTAGATTGGACTGGGATTTGATGGCTATAAATGCTATCAATTACATATGAACTTGAAGGTTGCGAAGAGGAGGAACCTCCACTACTACTAATGCCACCAAAATATGTCATATTTAAAGTGAAAGGGGTTACATATAGAGTGAAACTAGCAAAATCAAATAAGATCCGACGAAAAGAACTTTGTTAGCTTTGTATGAGAGCGTTTCTCCTTCCTATTCTAGATATGGGAAAAATATCAGGGGACAACCCTCTTGTTCTTCGAGAAGCATGAGAGTTGGAGGAAATGTGAAAAATATTTAATGAGGAAGTTGATTTCTAGGTAGCCTTTATCAAGCCTCCCACTATTCATGTATTCTAATATCTCTGAAAATGAGTTCCCAAGAATTATGCAATTCAACACGACTGTTAGCAATTTCTAGAATAATATTAAATAAATTCAAGGAAATGTTAGGGTATCGTCAAGACCATCAATGATATTAGGATGTTTAGTAACAGGAATAATCATGGAAACAGTCAATTAAATCCAAAAAAAGGAAAAAAAATAATAATAATTACAGAAATAAAGATACAACAACCAGAGAGATATGGAAAGATCTCCCCAATATGGTATCCAAATAAATGTTGAGTAAAAGGTATGAAGGACCTCACTCCAATATTTTCGAATCTTAATTGGATAGGGTAAGATAGTTGGGATTATCACTCAGGGTTTATAGCCTTAGACAAAAATACCAATTGATTCTCAAGTAATAAGTACAAGGAACCAATGTTGTCGTTTTCCTTTTATAATTAAACCGTGTAAAATAACAAAAAGAAAAATATATGTACTTTGTTGATATTTAAAAGAACAAATGAAATGCAAATCTAAAAATTGTATCATGGATTACACATGCGAGGTCAAAGTTAGCAAAGCAATTTTATTAATTTCAATCTGAGTTATAATCATAACCTTTCTTTTAAATCCCTGCGAGGGTAAGGAACAAGATCATATTTATAAGTATTCGATGGGAGTCATACAAAAAGACTCTGACAACAAGTAAAGACTGAGACTAGAAATCTAGATTAGCTTAGCCACAGAAGTATCATTTACTGACTCTACAAAATATTCTCTATCAGTAAGGAAAATTAATTCATGAACATATCAGAATACACAGACTGCCAAGATCAAATGATAAACCTTTCTAGAATAAGTTGCTAAATAATGTTTCTCAAATCTTTGAATCCTTTTATCTTCGATAAAACCCTTCTATCAAAAAAATGTTTAAGACTCTATGATAACTCATAATGAATGAAAGTAATTAATATCATAGTTTAAGAGAATACCTTTATCAAAAATTATTCCTTGTTCTCTCTCCTCCTTGTCCCTTCCTTTGATTAGATTTTTATCTTCCTCAAAAGAAGTTGTGGTAGTTTCAAACTACCATTAGTTAATTCATAATTGACTTGATATTAGTTAGGGACAAATAATAATAATAATAGATAAAGGTTTATTAAATAATAACTAATAGGTGGGACCCCTAATCCTTTTAGTCTTTTTTAGTTTTATTTCCTCCTTGTTGCTCCATAATTTATTTAAATAATAAATCATGCCACCTCATTAATATAAACAATCACTTTTATTAGCCCCTTGTATCTCCCAAAACAATCCATATGTATATATATATATATATATATATATATATATATATATATATATATATATAT
>JZKD02S1711868.1:350757-395648 GCA_000966675.3 Picea glauca | reverse complement strand
TATATATATATATATATATATTCATCATGAAAAACAATTATTGATTGGATGTCAGAAATGAAGATAATAGTATCAAGTTGTCCCAAATTCAAAACATAAACAAATTGTTTACCACTAGAAACAAACATAAAAGATCAAAAACCATATTTATCGTGTGAAGCAGTCTCCCTCTTCTCACTACTTCGTGGTCTTCTTTCTTTGTTTGTCGTGTGAGATTTGTCAGTGAGTGGTTTATTGGATGCATGAGGCTGAACTTCACTAAGAGTTGGATATGGTTCATTGACTTGTTGGGCATGTGAGGTGACAGACTAAGAGGAGTTATTAAATGATTCAAAATGAGTGACTACTTTTTTTCCCTTGCTTGGTATAGGCTCATGGATGGTTGTTTTAAGCCTTTTACTTGCATGAGAGGACTGGATAGGGAATGTAACATGATAAACCTACAAAGCATGTTGGTTGAGTGGAGGTGGAGGAGGAAATGGAAATGAAACTGTGGGCTAGCCATGATGATGAAATACATGAGAATGAACAATATCTTTCCATCCATCATTTACAGGAACCTCTAGCTGGATGAAAACATGAGGTGGAACATGAACATTAGATAAACTTGGGGGCGAGGCTGAAAAGGATGCATTTTTGTTCTAGGATGTGGTTGGAACCCTCCTTGACCTACCAAATTAAAAAACCCATATTGGAATATTTTATTTAACCCTTGAGGATCAATATCAAAGTGAATAGAAAATCTAGGTCTCATGTTGCCTCTTTGCAAAAATTTGTTTCTGCCCCTACCTCTACCATGTTTTCCTCTTCTAAATAAACTCATCATCTGAAAGAAAACTTAGATAGGAATATAAACAATAAAGACTAATCAATCATCAATTCACTCACTTAAAGATAAATTTAAAATTTTGGCTCTTATCAGTTCACACACTAGCATGCATGCCATCAATCCATTACTCTGCATATAACTATCATAATCATTCTGCTAATTTAAATCCACAATTGTCATTATCTAGAAAAGGGATGCTTTAATGAAATATGGGTTGTGAATTGGATTTATAATGAACGGAAAGTGTTATTTATGAAAAGGAAATAACTGATTACTCTTCTAAATAAGACCCACTCTTACCCAAACTCAGTTTAATAATTATATCATCTTCAAAATCAACTGCATATTTCATTAATAATGTTCATTGTTCCAACTTAAAATTTCCTTTTCCAAATTACATAGCTTCTACAAAATCACATTTTCTTTTAAAACAGAACATGGGAATAATAAAATGATTTTGGGAAAAAATGAGGGTTGTATAATTTGAGTAAAGTGAAATTATGGAGGGAAATGATGATGATCAATGTTATTTCTGCATGCAACTATTTTTTATCAATCCTTAACTAATATGATTAATTTCAAGCCTTCAAATTATAAACTTGTATTTTTTCTTTTGAATTTTTTAGAGTTCAATTCATTCAACCAAGTGTATCAACAAACAACCTGAAAACTTCTCCTTATATTTCCTATAGGAAGGATCATATCTAAAATCTTGAAAATTATCCATTTGAACTCTATTTTTCCAAAATATTTTATCCATAGCATTCATCACAATAACATAATGAATCGAATCAAATATCAACTCAACAGGGCACAAGCTAATTTTGATCGAAATATTCGAACTAATTATCATCTATGTTTATATATTAATTGTTAAAAAATATCAAAATATGGGTTCTTTGATATATTTGTAAACAATGAGTATTATAACTAATATTCCAACCAACACAAGCTCAATAATATGTTGTCGGACTACTCACAACCTCAAAAATTCTAACCATTTATGTACAATAGATTTACTTGCAGAACCAAATGCCAATAAGCAAGCCTAGATGTCGATGAAGGAATTTAGCAAGTATAGGGTTTCACATGTTATTCCTCAAACAATAATCATCCTATGACCCAAAAAAAATGAGACATAAAGGAAAGTCTAAACCCTAAATCCGAATTCATTTAAAACCATCAAACTATAACCCATTAAATGTAGGTGGGTTCGAACCAACATCAACAAAATATACATCAAAGCGAACAATTTGAAACCTATCCACATACCCCAATAGTTGCCACAATAAACCTAGATGGTATTATAATGAGCTATAGAAATCTGATTGGTATTTCCTTTTGAACCAAATATAGGAGCAGTGAAATTAAGAACCCGGTATCATACCCTGTATATTTTTATTTGTTTTGTTTTGAAAAAAAACTTCACAAAAGGTGCAAAAGAAATCAATGATGGATGATAACAGGACATAACGCAAAACAAACCACATAAGCAAGACCATAATACATCAATACTAATAGAACTTCATTCAAAATTCCCTCTGTTCCTTTAAAAAAAAATGAAGTTGTATGATATTTGCAATACAAAACCGAGGTCAACTATGTCACTGGTGTTCAAAATAGTAATTGTTCTATTTCAAAATATCTCAAATGATTATCAACTCACCATCCTTAAGAATCTATTCCAAATAGAGAGTCACACTCATAACAAACACACAACATGAAAAAAACTTGAGCCAACATTCGAAATTTATCAGAGAAAAGCAATCCATCGATGCTAGAGAATTTGAAAATGTTCATAACTGTCCAAAAAAGCTAAATAGCCACAAGAGAGAAGCTCAAGATCGTTATCCAACCAACAAAGCTTTAGAGTCCAAAACCCTCCACTAACAGAAGCAGACCATTTCCAAACAAAAGAAATTTGAAAAGGCGATATACCTCAGGAGGTAAAACCAACTGAGAAGCATTAACTCTCCATTAATTCACATCTCAACCCAAAACTCACCAACCTTTTACGATATCCAACCAAAATTTATATGGTGAAAAGCACTTAATCATCATCTCAGACTCCAAATCAAGCTTTGGTACCACGTATCGAGCCCACAATCATACTCAAACAACAATATGCCAAATTTGCAAATAATATATGGTATCGATACTTTAATAACCAACGATACCATTTAATCAAACAGTGTGCCATATGGTAAACATATGTGAATTTAATTGTAATTTGAGTTCATTCATACTTGTATATGACCAATTTGTATAAGATTGAAACCTCTATATGATATCATCACTATATGATATATATGTGCATCAAATGAAAGTTGGTCACCCTTTAAAAAAAAAATGTCATAAGCTATACTAAGACCATGAAACTTTAAAACATGTAATCATAAGTGTTATGACTTTGGAACAATAGATCTTCCACCCTTTCTTTTTCCTTTTAGAACATAGTGACTATGCAATATGAATCTTTCGTGCATGTGAACTAGAAAAGAGTATTAGTCTATAATTTTATTTAGTCATGTGTCCACAAGTTGCATTTCTTTTTAGAGAAAAAGGAGTGAAATCAACTTAACATATTTTCTCTAAGTGGTACCACCTACTAGTTACATAATATAGTAATAGCATAAATATAGTGCATTGCAATATTTTGCAGGAAGGATTCTTGTTGCACATTTTCGCGTCAACACACCTTAGGGTTTAGACTCTACCTCTTGGTTTCAATTAGATCAATCTTCAAGGTTGGACACATTTGAGACTCCATAGGCCCTAGGATGACAACGACACTGATCTAGAAGAAATCTTATAGTGAAAGCAGTTGTTAAAATAATTTTTCTAGATCTCTCAAGTTTCCTACTAACTCTATTAATCCTAACTCTAATAAAATCATAATAATTATTGTTGTTGTTACAAAAGTTTTCTATAGCTTTTAAAGATTGTCTTAATTTTTTGCATACACCTAATTATACGTGTCTTCACTTATTCAGAAATCATCTCTAGCAATTGGATAATATTCTATTGGTTAAATGCTTACTTTTCATGGTCAATTGTGGTGTTTCTGAGCATTTATTTTTGTTGTTGTTGAAAATCATTTATTGTTGTTATATAATTGTTTACTTCTGCAAATTTTCGACAACCAATACAATTTAACTTGTCTAGTGTCTAGAGAGGTCATCGTTGCATACTTTATATCTTGGTAATTGTTATATATATGTTGTAAATTACTCTTGTTTTGAGTAGGTACAATAATCACCTTACAACCTCGCTTTCCTTCCTAGACCTAGACCAACTAACAAGTGATCAAGATAGGGGGTGGTGGCATTGGCTATCAAACTTGTTATTCGATCCCTTGATTTCACCAGTGCATCCTCCCTTGTGGTGGATATCCTCCATCACTAAAATGATGGAGTATCATGCTTAGGCGAAAGTGGTAGTTTCTTTCATTGTTACATAATATTTGGGGATATTGTGGTGGGTTTTTCACAAGTACAAATCCTACGATAAAATTTTGGTGTTGTTTCTGTGGAGGATTGAGTCATTCTCCTCACGACATCTCTTTGGTAAACTTATCTCAAATCCATTTATATAAAATTTTACCTAGCAACTCCACTGAGAGTAGATCCGTCACTTTCCTTTTATGGTCCAAGGGAGATAATTTGGTGAATACACTAATATGTTTTTAGGTGTCATCCTATTCCAAATTTTTGTAATATTTCATACTCTCAAGTAATGGAATTATGAACCATGGTCACTTCACAAAATATTTCCCTCTCTGGATATTGAGAATGTTCTGGGATACCCAAATCACTTTTCTCTAGGTTGGGGGAATAATTGGCCAAAATTTGATGGAGACCCATCCTTGGATGTTACTCATATTGTGAATTTCTTGAAGTATTTTTCAGATATAGACGTGACACATCAAGATGTTCTAATGATATTTTTTTGTTGTTTCTGGAAACAAGACAAAAGGATTTGGTTAAGCATACTATCAATCCAAATATTATATCTTATCTTACAATATTCATTGAGGAATTCCTCAAAAGGTGGGTGTCAAGAACACAAAGATGTGAATATATTCTCCATGATATCATAGTGGCCCTCCAAAGCGAAGGGTTATTTTCTGTCCTTGTTGAGGAATATGAAGAATCCATTGAGGAACAAGAATTTGAAGAGAATATTCATGAAGAGTGTTTTAAACCCCTCGAAGATGAGCAAGAATCACCTCATCATTCCATTGAATACAATGAATATTTTATTAAGGAACGAGGACCTAAAAAGGTGAATCATGAAGAATATCACCAAATGCACGAGAATAATAGATTCCTTGTGAATATGGTGAAGAATAATAGTTTTATGAAACTCACCATGTTGAAGACCTAATCCATGAAGAGGCTCCTCATGAAGATGAAGCGTCGATGTTTTCTCCTCCATTTGATGAAGTCATCCAGGATTCCATTCCTCTTGCAAATGAAGAAGAGAACATGGTAACTTATACTCCTTTCCAAGTTTTTGATGTTGCTTTATTTCATGATTCAGAAAGTGATTAATTTCTAGAGGAACCCTTGGATTCATTACACCCTTCATGTTATAATAGAAGCGATGATGTGATTGAGAACATCGATGATTTTATACATGTTGGGAGACATAAATGGGATGCTATTTTTTCTGGTCTTAATGGATATTCCATTTATGACACTGAACGTCATTTTCAATCGTCTCCTTCAGAACAACCATGTCTTCTTGCTAAAGAATCATATGTCTGGCAACATGAATATGACATGATTACATATTTATTTTGATCACCCAGGGATGACTTATTGCAGCACTCTCATGATGATTTTTGGTCATATCCCAGAGGGTTTGATACATATTATTTTGAGCACCTGTATTTATTATACGAAGAACATTCTCAATCACTACTCTTATCTAACTTTAATGAGGGTAAGGACATGATTTTCCCATGGAAATATTTTTGTGACGAGAGTTTACAACCTCCTCCTTTTTCACCTTTCTATTCCAATATAGATCAGTTTGTATCTTTCCTCATAATGGTCACTTTCCTTTAGGCCAAATTTTTTTTCAACCTATGGTTTGTTGCAAGGGTTCTCAGTTTCACACACAAGGACAATAAACCTTGGGTTGGGAGAAAAAACTTTTCTTTGGGCATGGTTTCATCCTTTACCCTACGCTCTCTTTTCCCATAGACAACCTTAGAGTTTTCCTCAGGTTCCTTATCATCCCTTCTCAATATTTGGGTGATGTCTTTGTAGTAGAGGATGAGGATATGACTTTGTCTGATTCTTTCAGCCTTGTCCCGGGATGGATACATAAGGGTTGTGGTGATGCCTCCTTGCATAACTTTATCCCTCCCTCCCACCTCCATGATTTGAATTTTATGATTCGTTATGTTATGGTGTATATCCCAACTCATGATATTTTTGTTCTTGACTTATCTTTATTTTGGTTTATGATGAAGCACGGGGACAGACATTTTGATACAATGTTGGGATGGTTTCCCTAGTCATATGATTATGTTGATACTGAGAGGTGGGGTCAATAAGTATCAAGTACAATTTAGCACTTTTTACAACTTTACTTTTCAATCAAATAATGTATCCAATATATAATATGAGAAAAATAAGAAATACAAAATGCAGAATAGATTTATGTGGAAATCCCCATAATGTTTTTCTTATATAATAAAAATATTACATTCAAAGGAAGCTACAAATTCCAAGATTTTCCAGCACCAAATGGAAGGAGGCACCAACCCCCTAGTTTATAGGCTCCAACCTAAAGGAAGCTACAACTCCCTAGATTCTCCAGCTCCAATTGGAAGGAGGCTCCAACCCCCTTTCCTTACCCCTTCCTTCCACCCTCAAATATGTATATAAAAGAACCAACATGTCATTGCTATTGTCACTGCCTCTATCTCTGTCACTATCATTGATACATCAAACTGGGTCCACACATAAACCCCAACAACCACATAGAACTTTGTGCAAAGAATCAACCTTCCATACTATAGTGAACCCATAGCAATGATCAAAAAATCACCATAAAACTAGAAAATATCCTTCATAAGAGCTCCTTATCCTCCTAGTTCCTTCACTACAAAACTTGTGCTAAGAGATCACAAGCTTAGATACTCTAAAAATGCGAAAATACATCATGTATTTATAGTAATTTTGTCCCTATTTTTAGTTTCTCGGGCAACCTGGTTGAACTGTCCTCAATTGTTTGGATGGGTTGTTGGGCAGAAAAATGCATATCTCCTCATTCATAGGGTGTTAGAGGGACTTCCATATAACATTGTAAATGTCTCAGAATAAGCTTCCCACCCATGTAAATTGTGCTTCCATTTGAGTTAGTTATGTAGGGTAAAAGTTCTCTCAAATATAGGGTATCCAAATTGACCACAAATAATACTTTAACCAAACTTGATCTTGGACAATTGTAGGTTTCTTGACTTGAATGTAGGGGATTTTTTACCACACATCTAGGGATTCTTTTGGGATTCTTCAAAGCATCTTCCCATGACATCCATGATTAAATCTACGCCATAAGAGGACCACTTTGGAGACCCCTTCAAGTAAACCCAGAGGCTTCCTAATGCTAATCACCAATGACTGACTTTGACATCAATGACAAAACCATTCAATATATTATACTTAGAATTTCAACTAATATAGATTAGTGTAGGTTAGGTAAGGCATTTTCATCCTACATGAAATTTGTATATATCTTGCATCATGCATTCATGCTAGCATAGTCTTGCATCTTATTGTATATATTTCATTTCACTTGTACATAATACATACATGTTAGGAACTTATAATTGATCACTATATATTGTTTCTTTATAATTTATAGTTAAGTGAAAAAAAAATCAACATGATTTGGATTTATCACTAACTCTTGTGGATCACATCCAACGACCAATACTTCTAAAGGGTGATGTTGTTTGAAGTGGGTGTAGTATTGCAGGTCTTTGACGACCAAATATGTTGAGGTTCTCATATGATCTATGGTGAGCACATGTACCCATTTTGGAGCTAGATGTTAGCCTCCCCCCATTCCTAGGGGTAACAAGAGGAGATCATGTCTTGTGTCCTACAATGGAGACAATGATCCAGACCATGATGATGATCAACATGTCCACAGATGGAATCCAAAAATCCCCCCTCATTTACCTTTACAACTATAGTTCAACCAAGACTCATCACATCCAAGCAAACCAGTGTATGGAAGATGGCAAGTTAGTGTCACCATGAGGTGTGTTAGTCCTTATTTCATGCAAAGTGTTGTTCTTAATTTGTTAGGCACGTGGATGAGTATATTTGGTTGAAGTTGGATAATGGATGACTGGATTTGGAAATTGTGTCAGTTGACTTGTTTCACCTTGGTGGTCAACTTCTATGCCCTAGTCTCATGTTGTCACCACCCAGAAAAAAGTGGTACTACTGGGGGAGGGGGCTCACAAGGATAACATTTTGTTCCCCACCATAATTAACACTTTCCATCCTAGATCCTCTCATAGTGTACTAAAATTTGTTAATGGGTCATAGTCCATTCTCTCAAGAGAAGAAGGGGTTGAAGGCCCTAAGGTTGATGCAACTGCTCTTTACATATATGCTATTGTTAAATGATAAAGTCCACCATAAAATCCTCAAGCCAACTTGAGCTCTACCTCCTCTAATGGTAATCGTTGATGTCCTTGTATGAATGAGCACAAATTATAAAGGACTATATCCCGGTAAAAAATGAAGGAATGATACTTGAAACCTTTTAAATGAGACTTGCAAATGATAATTGGGTATCAAAAGGAAAATGAGAGGTTCAAAATGAAAAAAATACCAAGGAAAGGGTATCTCAAGAAGCAAGTGCTTCGTCTATAAAGGAACTCAGAAATGGATTTAATGACACCACAAGCCATGAAATAAGTCGTAATCCATATCACTATCACACTTAATCTTGAAGGGTTTCTTTATTTCCCGCTTCCCTCGGGACATATCCCTCTACCTGAGTATTTTATTTCCTTTCTAGGTTGGCACACCTAATAGGTTTGGATGAAGACCCTTCCATACTTAAACTTTCCAACTCACATAAGGTCATGGGATAGTGTGATGCTTGAAGGGGATACTAAGGTGAATTTTTTTGCATGGCTTATATCTTAAGTAACAACTTACTTTGCATGTTTTAAGGACTAATATTTCTTGTGAATATTGGCTAATGTTGTCTTATACTCTGCTTTGATTTGGATGGCCCTGACATGGTTCTTTGAGGGACATCCTGGGATTGAACCCATGATGTTGTGTCTTTATTACAAGACTTTGGCACATGTGATGCAGAGAACTGAGTCATCCAGTGACTCACCACCTTCAAACATCGGTTCTTGCATCCTTGGAACCTTGGATGATGGACATATGTGATTGGTTTGAGCATATTTGACCATCATGGAAAACATATGGGTTGAAATTCCACAAGCTAGGAAGATTAACCTAGGGATTATTATTCAATGGATAAGGGATGTTGCAAATCCAAACACTATGAGGTGCAACTCCCTCCAGCTAGTAGCAGTACCTTAATCCCCTAACATCACCCTCCTTTGGCCATGATGTCATCATCTAGGGTTTGATGGTGGTAGGGTTTGGTGGGCACCTGGGGTACTAATGATGATTTGGAAAGACCATGATAGAGGAGACATACCTTTTATAATGCTCCACTTCCATATGATTCCATGTGGCCTTTGGAGGCCCTCTCTTAGACTAAGAAGGCTTGACATCACCACATGTGTGGCCATTTATAATGTGTATTTTGCAATTTAGTATTTTGTAAGGGTTAAATGAGGGATCGACCCCACTTGAATCAAATGTTATTTTATGTTTGTAGACAAATTAGCTAGGCTAGCCTCATATAAGAATGCTAACACTAGCCTTTTATTTCTCATCATCACTCCTTACTTTTGTGGGGTAACACTTTTAACATTTTCGCTATTTCAGTCATTCTTGGTCTTTTCTCTTGTGCACCATGCTTGAAGGATCTCCCTTGTGGATGTGTTTATTCATTTTGGATGGATATTTCTACAATTAGGGTTTTAAGCTCTTGATTTCTTAGATAAAGTAAGTAATTTTATGCAATTCTATGGTATTTTGTTGATGTAAATGGTGAAATTGCTATGCAAGAAGTCTTGTTTTGTTGAAACTCTAAGAGGAGAACATAAGTGCTTCTTCTCCTCATAAAGTTTTATTTTTCCAAGTTGGTGAAACATCCTTGCTAGGGTTAGAAGCCTAAATCCCTAAAGTGCTAACAGTTTAGGATTTTAGCCTTAGATCATTCATCTTTGACCTAAGTGAAGCTACAAGAAGGGAGAAATGATATCTAGGGCACAAACATGCTTGCACCCTAGATATCTTTTTCTTCAAATTCTAAATCTTGAGGCCCAAATGTGCTTTCACCTTAGGGTTTAGACTCTACCTCTTGGTTTCAATTAGATCAATATTCAATCTTATATGCATTTGAGACTCCATAGGGCATAGGATGAAAACGACATTGATCTAGAAGAAACCTAGTGGTGAAAGTAATTTTTAAAATCATTTTAATAAATATCTCAAGTGTCCTATTAACTCTACTAACCCTAACTCTAGAAAACTCACAATAATGATTGTTGTTGTTACAAAATTTTTCTACAGCCACTGAAGATTGTCTTAATTTGCTTCATACACCTAATTATAAATGGCTTAACTTGTTCAGAAATCATCTCTAGCAATTGGATAATATTCTATTGATTAAAAATCCTTACTTTTCATGGTCAATTGTGATGTTTTTGAGCATT
The DNA here is from genome assembly GCA_000966675.3 of Picea glauca. NCBI lineage: Eukaryota > Viridiplantae > Streptophyta > Pinopsida > Pinales > Pinaceae > Picea > Picea glauca. The sequence continues at coordinate 384,978 of JZKD02S1711868.1, read as the reverse complement.
TATTTTTGTTGATGTTTAAAATCATTTATTGTTGTTATATAACCGTTTACTGTTGCAAATTTGTGACAACGAATGCAATTTAACTTGTCTAGTGTCTAGAAAGGTCATGGTTGCATAATTTAGCTTTCTAATTGTTATATATATATATATATATATATATATATATATATATATATATATATATTACAAATTGTTCTTGTTCTAAGCAGGAACAACAATCACCTTACAACCTCCCTTTCCTTCCTATACCTAGACCAACTAGCAGGTGATCAATATAGGGAGCGGTAGGATTGACTATCAAACTTGTTATTAGATCCCTTGAGGTATGTAGGGAATCCTCCGTTGTGGTGGACCTCCTCCATGTCTAAAACAAGGGAAGATCCTACTTAAGTTACAGTGGTAGTTTGTTCCATTGTTACACAAGATTTGGGGATCTTGTGGTGGGATTTGCACAAGTACAAATCCTACTATAACAAACTTCATGGATCTCCATCTTTATACATATATCACAACTTGAAAACACAATTTTATTAACCAAATTTTTTTATAAAATAGTGTATAAAGATTGATTCTCTTCAAAAATGAAAATATCAAATTTATAATTTTTTTTGTATTCATATAATTTTCTCATTTTTTTTGTTTTATTTTTTACTTTGAATTTTTTATAACAAATAAAAAATCAATTATTTGGTTTAAAGAAAATGATTTTTTTTTCATTATTAATTACAACCGTTCCTTCTAAGAAAAGGTCATTGCCAACGACGAACAATATCCATCCTACTACGCAGCATTGAATGTTGCAATAGATGGATTATAGACCATCAGATCTGAATTGCTTTGAGATACGATGACCTTTCAAATTCGACGTTCGACGACCTATAATCCACCTGAACATTGTTAAATGTTGTGTAGAAAGATGGATATTGGCCACCCGCCCATTGTCGACCCTAAAGACTTTCTCATAATGCAGCGGTGACGCCGTCCCTTCCAAGAAAATGACCGTTGTTGACCACAAATAAATGACCATAAAAACAGAGGTATCTTCGTCGTTGCATACAATAATTAACCACAACCATTCCTTTATGATAACTATCTTCTTTGTTTCCTATAAAGATATATCACAACTACTCTATTGGAAGAAGTTTAAGAGTTCAAAGATTCTAAAATTTTCCAGCTTGTTATTATTAAAAGCTCATTATTAAATATCTATAAAAAAAATGTAATTTTGAATGGCTTAATTGATGATTTATTCCCCTTGTCTTCTGGGTTGGATGAATATCGCATTGATATCAATCCCTTCATTCCACCGCAATTGTAGATTCACCATGGCAAGTCTTCGGCTCTATGTAATAGGTAAAATTACGGTTTCTTCCTATTTCAGTTTCTCCTATTGAACCTCACTGTTAATTTGTATCTTGTTTCCATTATTCTGTTCGGGTTTGGACGTAGATAGCATTGCTATTAATCTCTTCATTCCACCACAGTTGCAATTTGCAACGTGGGAGCACTTCTTTTCCTAACAAGCACATTTATGATTTCTTCCTATTTCAGTATCGTCTATTGAATCTCACTTTCAAATTGTATATTTGGGGTTGACTAAGATTATACATTGATATCAATCTATTCATTCAACAACAGTTTCATGTTGTATCTGAGTAAATTTTCCCTTACCATTGAAACCACTATCTTGTTTCCATTATTATCTTAGGGGTTGGATGAAAATCACACTGATATCAATCTATTTATCCCTCACAGATTTTCTCCTCCTTATAGGAGCAGGGTTCTTCTTATGCTTTATCTTTTTCATAATACTCTTCACAACTTATCGTGCCTTCTTAAGAAGAATGTAGCTCTATTTCAATGGTGGATAAATTCCTAAGGGAATATTTTTATGAAATTCCAATGTCAACGAGATATTCACAGTCTCACCTCAAGAAGATCACAAACAATTTTGTAGAAAATTTAGGCGAAGGAGGTTATGGTGTGTTTTATAAGGGAAAGCTCAGGAATGGAACTCCAATGGCTGTGAATCTTCTTGATAGGGATAGGCACAGTGAGGCCCGATTCATGAATGAAGTGACCACCATTGGACATGTCCATCATGTTAATTTGGTTTGTTTGTTGGGGTATTTATTTGAAATCTTTACAAGCACTTTGGTATATGAGTACATGGCTAATGGATCTCTAGAGAAATTTATATTTGTCAAAAAATAGAAGGGGGAATTGTTGAGGTGGAAACAATTGTATTCAATAGATTTGGGTGTGGCTCGAGGAATTTCATATTTACACCAAGATTGCAACAATCTCATCGTACACTTCGACATCAAATCTCACAATATATTGTTGGATGCCAAGTTCATACCAAAAGTTTCAGATTTCGGTCTGGAAAAACATTGTGGGACTTGAAAATTGATATTGCAGTGATTGCACAAGATTACACAAAAAAATGATATTCGTATTATATTACCTTTCTGTACAATTACAACAAAATTATATAGTTGGATTCAGATCCAACTTATTCTAAACATAGAGAGGGGTAGAGAGAATCTCTAAACAACCTTCAACGGAGTCAAATCAAACTCAAACCAATTCTATTGTAAGCATTATCCCAACACTCTCCCATAATGCTTACATTACAAATATTATATCATAATTATAATACTAAAATTTCAACATATATATTTGTCTTGATATGGTCTTCATCAACATTCCTAATATAACAACGCTTATATGGTCTTCATCAACATTCCTAATATGGAATTCCCCCGAAGAACAAATTTCGACAGTTATATAAGATAGTTTTCAGCAGTCAATCATACAACTGACCTTCTTTAAACACATCTACAACAATATACACAAGGATAACCTGTGACTAACTAACTTGAAGCACCGAAGTACTACAAGTCCCACTAACATCTGAGAGAATGTAGACATAATCAAATTAATAATGTGTTATCTCGGCTAATTTTAAATTATGTACTTTGTTGTGCAACTGGTTCTTCATCATGTAAATTTTACACAAATTTAATAAAATTCCACAAGAAAACAAACATAACATATATATCCCTTTAGTGATTTGAGAGATTGAAACCCTCTGCACCTGGTAGCAACTGGTCCATTAACAACTCTGGCAGTAAATCTATTTAAATAATCGTATCTCCCTGAACGGCATCGGGCCTAATGGCGGCTTTGTCTATCAACCACAACAAAATGATTAGTAACCAGGTTATATAGCAGTGATCTCTGCACTCGTTGGTGACGACTCGACGACTCCTTCACTCTGGTAGATGATCATCACAACAAATTTATGTGCATCCTCCTTTGAATCATGCATACCCATCGTGATTGTCTCCAACATGACTGAGCGATTTGAATCACAGAATCGGGAGCATTGAAGTGCATGAATTTAAAGTGTGACGTTGGATTGGCTCATCAAGTTTGTAAGCAGGTCCCTTGACTTTACGAGAATTGGAGAAAGAAATCATCAATCAATAAAGGCCAATCCAATGCCTTGCCGAAATTTGATATCCTCGGAGCTCGTATCACTAGACTTCAAATATGCGATCCAATTGATTCTCACGCAAGCAGATAGGCGGTTCTCTTTTGTCTCACAAGGCATACGGACCAGAGCGGCCTTTCTCCTTCATCAATTTCTAATTTCACGGCTGCAGAAAACACTCATTTTATGTCCTCATGGCAGACAACAACGTCCCAAATTTCCAACCAATTTTATAACAATGAACAACATGCATATCTACGGCCTCTTGGTGGCAGCGATTTAGCGAAACAATAAGTGCAAACCAGCACAACTGACAACGATTTCATGTGTCTTCTCTATCACAAGAAGACAGCGCCTCTGTTACACACAGCTAAACAAACTAATTCCCAGCACACCAGTATATGCGGTTCCAATGCACAGTGGTGTCCACACAAACACACAGGAACACTCAAACCAACACTTCACTCCAACAATCACTCTCCTACATTAGGCTAATCTTACATATGTACATACCATCAACTATCAAGACTCTTACATATTTCTCGAGGATTGTTATTGAGGATTGTCCTGACTTTTTGAAGTGGGAAGAGAAGTAGTATAATATGGTGCATAAGAAGCCACACAAAGATGAGAAGAAGACTGAGGAAATCGATGTTTGGGTAGTAACTGAGGAGGAACAAAGACAGGAGTAGACTTTCAGCCTAGTGAAGGCTCAGGTCAGAAACAAGAGGGGTCGATAACGAAGACAACCTAACCCCCTTCGAAGTTTGATGTTGTCCAGCAAAAATAGTTTCTATGGGATGTGTAAAAAGCTATGAGAGAAGGAAGAGCGTGCGAACAACTGAAATATAAAGCAAATAACAGAAGCAATCAAGAAATCATGATGAACAGAGATAAATAAACAAAGGCAGAAAAGGCATACTCTATTCATCAACGCTTCTGTAAATCATCATGTACATAGATGTACATATATAATACAAAAGACCATAACTGTTATGTAACTGTATAACAGTTAGGTTAACTAACCAACCAACTTATGATTAGTGTTTTAACATCCCCCCTTAATCATAAGCTCGTTCTTGCCTGAAAAACTACCACTACTTGACAATCACATGTGTCAAGCGAATATTCAGAAAGCTGGCTGAAGATGCTCTCTGAACTCTAAAAAGAAAATAGCTGAAGTTGATGTCTTCTACTAAATTGGTGGTTTAAGGTTGACCACAAACTCATCTGGTGGTTTCAAGATAACCACAAACCAATCTGGTGGTTTCGGGATGACCACAAATCGAATGTCTAGCAGAAGCTGATTTCTTCTACTAAATGGCATGGTTTTAAGTTGACCATAAACTAACAAGAGCTCAAGGCTCAAAAATATGAAAATATAACAAGCAGAACTTCATGTCTTCTGCTCAATTAGTGGTTTTAAGCTGACCACAAACTATAAACAACAATAACAAGCAGAACTTTATGTCTTCTGCTCAATTGGTGGTTTTAAGTTGACCACAAACTATAAACAATAATATGTTCAAGAACAAGATTGCATACCAAGAACTAGGTTGCATACTTGATCATCTGTTCACAGGCTCTAAATCAAACTTGGAACCTGAATCAAAATCAAACTTGGAACCTGACTCAACTAGATTTCCCCCCTGTCAGGGACAAGTGGTTCCAATTCTCTTGACCGTCATTCACAAGTATGGCCAAAAAGAAATCCAACACCTATGTAAGCTACTGAGACAAAGTGTGTTCTTTCACAATGCATACACAGATGAAGATCAAAACACTGATCTTTCATATGTCCAACTTTATCAACGAAAAAGAGGGTTTCTTGCAATTCCACCCTTTTACAATAATCCAACTCGACAATATCAAATTTAAACTCAACAAAAAAGTGTTGACTTCAACTAGAAAATGCACCCAATTACAATTGCAAATCATACAATTTTGAATAAATACTAGTCCAGAATGCGGGATTTGAATGCAAAACCCGGTCTCTCTCCTCTGAAGTGGACTTCTTGGCAGGACTTCCTTCTTTTCTCCTCTCCTCCTCTGGTAATACCTAGCGACTTTCATATAATTGGACTCTCCTATTTCAGCTAATGGTTGATGTTCCACTTCAAAGCTTTGACAACGATCTCTTGCTCCATGATCCACACGTCTTGCTCTACAATCCACACGTTGCGACAACAATAGTGACAACGCTCCTCATCTTCATGGGCAAATATCTCACGGCCTTCTTGAAAATAATATATTTGCTCACAAAACCAAAAATTTTTTTTTTTTTGTGTTTCTTTTTTTTAAATGGTTGACTATTCAAACTTCTTTTAAAAAAATAACTTTTGTTTTTATAAAACCCAAAGAAATAAGTTTGAAAACTATATTTCCATATCATATGTTTTACTGACTCAGTCTCTCGCCTACTAAACCGATTTCAATATTGAACAAGTTTCTTCTTAACCCTCTAATCCAAGGTTTTCTTCGGCAGACTTGAGGTTGGAAGCAGTGTATCCAAATTTTCTAGTCTCCACGGGGAAATGCTCTTCGTAATTCTTGCACGATGCCAAAAAGATGGCATACCCCAAGCTGCAGCCATTACTGATATTACTGCTCTTATTATTGTTCCCTTGTTTTTCTTCTTCTAGGCTTGTCCGGACATCTTGACTTTCGTGCTCACGGTTAACACAGAACGCAGAGAACAGAGATCAATCTTTCTTCATCTACTTTGCCGCTAACTTTGGCACCTTCTGTGCTGCGCGAATGGGTTTCTCCCTCTCCTCGGGCTCCCTCAAATCGTGCGGCTCCTCTTCGTTGATGCAGGTGCATTCAACAACACTGCTCACAAATCAATCCTCCACTAGCATTCAATCTCCACCAAAAAATGATTATCGGATTGAGGCATTATGCTCTTCTTGGCCTTTGTTGTTGGACAACGTGTGAAATACCGGTTGATGGATAGCGAAATAACGAGGCCTCTTCTTTCTTTGGTTTCACAAACCAACAAACGGTTCGCTTGCTTCACATAGATCACAAACAGTCTAGCGACTTTCTCTTCCACACAACTTTCACATAGACTGGTGGCTCCTTCACTGGCTCGTGCAATCCCTTTAATGCCTCCTTCACTGGCTCGCTCCTTGGTTCCTCTTTTCTTCATCTACCATGGAAAACTACCATGGTGCTACCAGGCCCTAAGAACTATAGGGCTCTGATACCACTGTTAGAGTCATAACGAAGAAAATAGTGGAAACATAAAGCAAATAACTGAAGCAATCAATAAATCATGATGAACAGAGATTAATAAACAAAGGCAGAAAAGGCATACTCTATTCATCAACGCTTCTGTAAATAATCATGTACACAGATGTACATTTATAATACAAAAGACCCTAACTGTTATGTAACTGAATAACAGTTAGGTTAACTTGACTAACAAACTAACTTATGATTAGTGTTTTAACATCCCCCCTTAATCATAAGTTCGTTCTTGCCTGAAAAAACTGCCACTACTTGACAATCACACGTGTCAAGCGAATATTCAGAAAGCTAGCTGAAGATGCTCTCTGAACTCTGAAAAACAAATAGCAGAAGTTGATGTCTTCTACTAAATTGGTGGTTTCAGGTTGACCACAAACTCATCTGGTGGTTTCAGAAAAACCACAAACCAATCTGGTGGTTTCGGGATGACCACAAACCAAATGTCTAGTAGAAGTTGATGTCTTCTACTAAATGGCATGGTTTTAAGTTGACCATAAACTAACAAGAGCTCAAGGCTCAAAAATATGAAAATATAACAAGCAGAACTTCATGTTTTCTGCTCAATTGGTGGTTTTAAGCTGACCACAAACTATAAACAACAATAACATTTGTTCACAGGCTCTAAATCAAAATTGGAACCTGTCTCAAAATCAAACTTGGAACCTGACTCAACTAGATTTCCCCCCTGTCAGGGACAAGTGGTTCCAATTCCCTTGACCGTCATTCATAAGTATGGCCAAGAAGAGATCCAACACATCAAATTATCTTCCAGCGGAGTCTGAAGACTCGATCTTCAACTCAGAAGACTACATCAACTGGGCCCCGATCATACCCTAAATCATCAAATCTTGAAAAACATTCATGTCCATCAACTGTAGAAATATCTCCAATCAAGTACGACTGTACTTGTGTATAAATTCGACGATAAGACTGCTCCAATAATTTGGCTTCCAAACACCAACGCCAATTCCCTAACCATTCAAAATGAATTTGTTTCTGCTTGCGCTTTTGACACCTTACTGAGGGATGATTTGTCTTCCCACAAAAATTGCATGGGTGAAGATCAAAACAGTTTGACTTATCATGGCCAAACCGGTGACAGTGTTTGCATTGTATGGGTTCTTTATCTGATCGATTATCATGATCTGGAACAACATCATCATCAACAATATCCTGTACCTGTTTCTTACCAATATGCTCTTTCGTCTTGTCATCATTCAAAAAGCCTCCACTCACAAAGCAAACAGGTTCACTATAATTAGGAAAATGAAAAAGATTGTCAGCATCCTGTACATAACCTAGTCCATATCGATTTCGTTTAAATTGTAATTCTTCCCATGGTCGAACAATACATTTATCTGCAACTTTTTTTGACATAGGGACTTCATCTAACTGATCTTCATGTTTATGACTTTCATTACTAGTCAACTAAGCGTCTTCATTCTCATCCTTGATATCATTAAAATCACATTGTTGGTGTCGAAGCAAACTTAACTCATCAGACAACAACTTGTTTTGATGTTTGAACATGTCAATCTTCTTGTGCGTTACTTGTAAACAAGTAATCACGGTGTTGAGGGTGCACTTGTTTATTGCAATTGTAGATTCTGTAGTTGAGTTAATTAATGTGCGCAATATTGTAAATAGGCCTTCAATTCTTTCCATTATGCAGAATATGGAAGAGAGATCTTTGTTGATGCCACAAAATTCAATTTTGTATCTCGTTGTGCATGCGAAGAGTGATCGTCTGATGCATAAATGTGCCAAAAACTACAGGATAACCAATAACTCACACAAAGATCCTAAGACGGACCCCCCTTATTCAATTTCGGGTAGGTCTACCTTATAACTCCATTACAAAAATCATACTAACCAATACTCTTAACAATAGGTCTTATACCACCTCTATGAAAATAAAAACCTTATAACACCTTTACAAACACTCTTTAAATTGGTGATCACTTAGTTTTAACACTATACCCTTGAGAGTTGTAAAACCAAGCCCATACAATCAAAGGCTTAACAAAGACCCTAAAGACTATAGGGTCATCTTTTTAAAGACTTTAAAAATATATTTCAAAAATATTTCTGAAAAATCTAATAAAGATAAAGCATGGATATATTAAGGTCTAACTTTACCAAGTCAAGGGGCTTCCTTTTGCAATTGATGCACATCCACCCTAAAAAAATGGGACCACTCGCCACCAATATCGATCCTCCAATTTTCGCCCTAGAAACCATAAAAATAACAAACTTATCTTCCTCACCAATACCAAAACCTCCTCCAAAATGTCCAAAACCTCTTTACAATGCCATAACGTACTCTCACTAACAGGCTCTCACTAACAAGAACTTGCGTTTTGACAGCGCAAACTCCTCTCTGAATGCCATAATGAATTGCCCACTAAAACAGATCAAGAATATTCATGTTCTGGGGGATACCCAAATGTAGTGAAGCCGGCATGAAAACTCCCTGCATGCCCGTATTTTGTAGCTTGAAAGCTCCTCGTGGATAAACATATTTCGTTTTGACAAAATATCAACGTGGTCTTAGCGGCTCCTCACAAACTGAGGATCTTTCTTTAGTACGGACAATTCAAATGCTCTTCACTCATCTGTGCTCCTTTCGACTGCAAATCCGTTCCTTTAAACATATTGTGAATCAGGACCAATGTGAATGGCCAGTGCGTGCTTGTTATGCCCTGCATACATGACCTTTGATGCCAATCCATTTCAACATCGATCACTTATTTGGATGTGAAGGATTTATTCTATTGCCCACTAAATACACGCTACACCATCCATAAATCAAAACGGCTCAAATAAATGCAGGAATTCAATGTTCACCTGAACCAACAACCTCAAGCTCGATAATCTCGGTTCTGCAAACACTTGAAGGATTCATTTCTTCTTCAACGCATCTCTCGGACGTCTCTCATAGGCTCTTGGACATTACGCAGAACTGAACCTGCTTTCCTCCGCTGCATCTGTCTCTCTCCACGCACACAGACGGTATCTTTTCAATGTTCATCACCGGGCTTACGTGCTGGCTTCTCTCGGTTTCGTTCATATTCACACTTTTCACTAAGATCATAAATGGGCTTTGATAACCAACAGGCCTTTAAGATCATCTACATGCTCTGATACCACTGTTAGAGTCAAAATGAAGAAGACAACTGAAATATAAAGCAAATAACAGAAGCAATCAAGAAATCATGATGAACAGAGATAAATAAACAAAGGCAGAAAAGGCATACTCTATTCATCAACGCTTCTGTAAATCATCATGTACATAGATGTACATATATAATACAAAAGACCATAACTGTTATGTAACTGTATAACAGTTAGGTTAACTAACCAACCAACTTATGATTAGTGTTTTAACACGAGGAATTTCAACTGGTGACTCAAAGGTCAATTGAGGAGGCTCAGATTCGGGAAGAGATGCATTGCATGACACAACAGTCATTGGAAGAGACCAGGATCCATGAATAAATTCTGAATACAGCTCAAAAATTGATGGAGGAGGATCATGCCAAGGAGGAACTCTTGCATGAGATAAAACAAACATTGGAGGAAGCTCACGTGCGTGAGGAAATACAATGCACGACACAAATGTCAATGGAAGACGCACACAGAAAGGACGAGGTGCATCGCGCTGAGAAAAGAGTAATTGAAGAGCAACGCTTGGAGGGATTGCAATGCACAGAAGCTTTGCATGACTTAGCATGCAAAGAAGACATCAAGGATCAAGTAAGTACTTTCTTACATTGTTGTTTGCAATTGCTTAAAAATCCAAAGGATGCAAGTAAGTTTACCCATATGTTAGCTACTTGCATGAAATAACAAGGGGTATAAGAAACCATTTCAACCCCTCTACTAGAAAGAGATGTATGTCAAGTCAATAAGTAGAAGCATACTAGTGAAGAGTTTAATATGAAAGCAGAAGTAGGAGGCTATGATATAGATGAAGTTATGTTGGACCTAGGTGCCGACATGAATATTTTTCCAAAGAAATCTTGGGATGTTATGGGTAAACCAAAATTGGTTTGATTGCCCATCCAGCTCCGATTGGCCAATCAATACAAGATCTACCTGATAGGCTGACTCGAGCAAGTCAAAGTGAGTATAGGAGGAATGAAAACCAAGGACTATTTTGAAGTCATAGAAATTATGGATGAGTCTGATCCATATCCAACCTTTGTTGGCATTGATTGGGATTTTGACAATAATGTGATGTTGGATTTGAAGAAGAGACAGATGTCTCTTGTGACAGAAACCATGCGCATGGTTGCACTTCTAGATCCTTATGAGGGGGATCAATATAATGAGCCAATGGAAGAGGATATGTGAATATCTGTAATTGAAAATATCTATAGGGTTACTGGGCATAGGGGGGACTACATTAACCCCACTGTAGATGGAGAGTTGAGTTGGAGAAGTGTCAAGTATTATGACACAGATTCAGAAGCAACCATCGAAAGATGGCAGAACAATATCTATGAAGTATCAACAAGGATATGCGTGCACATCTCTGCAGAGGAGCGCAAGAAGGAATTTGGATCCTATCAATATAATCGAATATAACTAGTGGACACCTTCATGGTATGGATACAACAGATTCCTAAACATTAGAGAGTTTTCACTCTTGATATAATATTCATAGGCATTCCAATGCAATGGTGGGTTGCACATCGCGAGCCATTTCATGAATGGCCAACCATCAAAGCTTCCATGTTGAAAATATTTTGACTTGATGTAGACATTTATCGATATACTTTCCCTTGTGAAAGGCGGTGGATAGATAGACAACGATGCAACTTACGCAATCAAAATTGGCATATCTGGCGTGTACTGCCCAAGAAACATTCGATCTCATCACTTCCCTAGTTCTATAGTGAGAAGGGCAGGCACACCTCAACACCTCATGAAGAACTATCGCCATCACACCTTTTCCCCAACTCCATCCAACACGCAGAAAATTCAGGCATTACTCGAGAAGAAATGGTTAGTCAATGGATCTTACCAACACCCATTGAGCCTACACCCACACCTTGCCCACGACCATTGATGGGTTGCACCTATATGAGAATATGATGCGACCCACTTGGGTTCGGTTCATCTATCTAATTCACTAGTCTGATCCAGCTGGGGTGTATCAGAACATGCACCTCACCACCGACGATTAAATTCATGCATGTGTCACGCTGTATAAACTCATCTTTAATTCTCAAAGATATGGTGGAAGAATCAGATTAGTGCTTATCATGGTCGAAATGACAAATGGGTCTCACCTATAAACTTCATTTAGTTTTGGGAACGAAGACTCATTAACATCGCTTCTAGGAGGATGATTTGCTCGATTTAGAAGAAAGCTTCCATTTATTGCAATATTTGGAAAAAATATTAGCCTTAAGGAAAATCTACCAGCCATACCCGAACTGGTACCATCCCACTCAATGAGAAAATCACATAATCCCTTCGCATGCATGAATAACTAACCTTCATTATGACCTCATCTCATCAAGTAGTTTTCACTTAGTTCACCCTCTTACATATTCTCCTCGTATTGCATACGCCCCTCCCCCACCTTTTTCGTATAGCTTTCCTTGGTCTCAACCTCCCATTCCCTCTATAATAAGACAATTCCCTTGCCAACACTTATCTTACGGAATCAACCAACAAACCTAAAGCCCAACCAAAATTCAAGGCACACAAAAAATGGTCCATTCTTGAACTAGTGCTAGCCTTCGATGTTGAATTTGATGGCCTCCCATTCACAAAGGTATCCTACCTCAAGTTTGTCAATTATAACATCTAGGATCCCCATCAGTTCACAAATTGTAGACAAATAAATATACAAAGGTTATCCACCATGAAGACAAAACTACCAAAACATAAATGTAGGGATGGGAAAGACCATTAAAGAAATATGGGATCCTCTCCCTCCTGAAATCTACACATTTGGTTCCTCCTTACAAGAGTCTAGGAGGGATACCTTTGTCTTGATCAACAGTATCCTATCGATTTCATCACTATACATAGAGTCTCTGACCTACCCGTTTCTAAAGAAAACTCCACAAATTTCCTCAAGGAAAAATATGCATCGAAATATGAGGTCTATTCTACATATGGCACACGTCGAGGTACACACAATGTTATAATTGCAGAAATTAACAATTCAGTGGCTAGGTTTGCAATACAGTTGCTTTCATGCAAGCTTATTCATAAATTTTGGAAGGATGGATGCCCTCTCGGGGTCGTTCTCATAGCCAAGCACTGAGTGTATGGGAATCAAATGGTGTGGGCCCCTTACTTACTCCAAGAATTCATCAATGATTGCTTGGATGCACAAGACAAGGCCAAAGAATTTCACTATAGCTGGGTACTTTTCTTATTGGGTATGGTACTATGGAAGTTTCCCCATGGCTTTGAAATCAATATGAATATTTCCCCTTCATTTATAGTTCCCCAATTCCTAATAGTCCAGTACTAGATCCATGCTATATATTTCAACACGTTCTAACACCGGTACACCTAGTTGACCAATGCATCTGTTGAGTGAGTCTGCATACCAAAGCACATATTCAATAGGTATGAGCCTCATCTATTCTTTATGTGCAATGTCCATAATGTGGTAATATTTCCACATGAATCTATAGTTAGCACGAAGGTAGTGCTTCCCTTTGGTATTATTGAAAGGGATATTATAGTAGAAGTCGAACAATGGTTGGATGAATCTAGGCCTCCGTTCTCAAAGATTCAATTTGAATTCAAAATTGGGATGAAGACTTCTCAAGAACATCACAACAATGAGACGTAGGGAGAGGAAAAAGTGGCAGAGCATGAGACTGCAAAATCCCCTAGCTATGCCACCCCATCTCAGAATGCTAGTAGGACTGATGTCAACGATGTCATAGCTAAAAAGAGAAAGTGGTCGCCCCATATTTTGGCCACACCTCAGGTTGATATTGACTCTAGGTCTGAACAAGATCCCTATCCTACCCCCTAGCCAACTTTAGTTGACGAAGAAGCTTCGTTTCCCACATCTCAACCCAAACCCCGCTTGGGGTCTAGTATATGCCAATGTAAAACCTCACATACACACACCAAGGAGGTTTTCCACGGTCCAAGTCTCCATGTCACCAAATTATTGAAGGAAGTTTTTTCACAATTGGGAAAATAACAAGCCTCCCAAAATGAAATGATCAAGAAAATGCATATTCTGGGCCAACAATTTGCTACCTCTTCCCTACCTAAACTGCCATCTTCATCCAATCCAACCCTAGAGTTTCATGGATGTAGTCCACACCGATTCCTTAGTATCAACCCATTGATGGTCATCCCTTCACTCTCGGCCAAAACCAAATTGGATTTGTCACAAGTCCTTACACAAGAACTCCATAACTTTATAAATAACATGGTCCACGAGATCGTGGAATGCCATCAATCCATCAACCAAGAACATGCCTGGTTATGCCTCCTATATGAATAATAACTTTCCAATCATGATGTTATGCACTCCTAGTTACAACAGGAATCACACGTGCATCAGAGAATCGAAGAGGCTCGGAACAAGCTTCATGGCTTACATATGGACAAAGTCACGGTGCATGTCAAAAATAAGGGCCATTATGCGACCATTCTCACTAAACACACTAAAATGGACACTATTCTTAACAAGGCATATTCCTAGGTTTCCCAACAAGCCCAATGCAACTAGATATTCTTGCATTGCAGAAAATGCAAGTGATAACTGAGTAGGTTTGGGCTCTAAGTTCCTAGAATAGTGACCTCCATGCACGACTACAACAAGTAAGGACATGGAACTCCACACTCTAAAAATAGATCGCTTGGGACACAATAGTAATTCAAAAGTCTTGAACCTGTTCCAAAGAGTTCATCATGCTAATCACTCGAAGCTACAACATCTAAGACCACTGACATAGTCCTCCTAAGATCATTGATCTCTATGATAAGAATTGCATGGTATAAGATGCATTTTCACAACAACAACGCGATGTAAGTTCCCTGCCTCCCAAAGAATGAACTGTTGTGATGCTCTCCATTTCTGTCAGAAAGGACGAGATCAATATCGCTTGGGCCAAGCAACAAAGAATGCAAGATTTAATCACTTCTATGGCCAACAAGGTCTTGGAATGGTATACCTAGCTCTCAAACCTGTGGATTACGACCACCCCTCTCATTGAACAACTTAACAACAAAGACTTAACACTTTCTTAGGTCACAACTAGGGAAGTTGAGTCAGCTATTTGGATTACATTCTATCTCCAGGGCTACTTGAATGAGCCCAAGTAACAATATCTGAACTTTCTGCAAGACATCCAAAACTCGGTGCCATCCATTGCGACAATTATTCCATAAGGAAATTAGCCTGAGGACAAGCTAAATAATAGTGGTGGGGGCCTATTGGCTCCCAAATTTTTGGGTTTAAATATCATGCACACATAAACAAAGTTGTGCACACAAATTCCATGTTTTTTCCAAGTCATGCACAAAAAATAATCTAAAGTACACGTCGAACCAAGTTTTTTCAGTTGTGTGTTAAGATTAAAGGCTACAAAGTGTGTGTTGGATCGATTTTTGTTAGTTGCATCAGAAATCAAGAAGACTACCACCGCAATCAAGAAAGGAATCATCGGGAAATCTCTCAGAATGATTACTGCCAACAACATAATGAGATGTGGGACAACCAGAGGATGAGTTTGCCAAGAAGTTGAGATCGCCTTGATGAAGAAATACTATGTGAACACTATCCTGTACAATAATCATGCGAGGAATCCATCACTAGAGGGAGTGTATCATAGCAAGAAAAAGAAGATCTCTTGAGCAGAAGAAAACTATAAAAGGCAACAATTACACTAGAATTAGAGTTGGACAGTTCACTAGAAAGAGTCAGTGTGTCACAGGGATGATCATTATGCTCACTCTGAGCCTATTGTAATTGTGCATTGTTGTCTGAATACAGACATAGTCTATTATAAATCTGTAGTATGAAGGATTTGTGCACTGCACACTAGTTTGTATTACTAAGAAGTTATATGAAGAAGAACTGAAACTCTATTGTTGCTACTTATGGCCTCCTTGATGTATATTATATGTTTGAGTTGAATGGAATGAAAGGAATAATAATTTTGTTGTGGTTTTGATCTACTTGGTGTCTATTATGCATTGTTGAGTTATGTGTGTGTATAGTTTTAATTCTTAGTCCTTATGAGTTATACATGATAATATGCATGTGTACCAATTGAGATGGATAATCCAATGTTTTTTCTTTCATCCCCATCACAATACCTTATGGTCTCTATGATGTTCTCTGCTTATCGGGTGAGACCTTCCATGGCCCTGGTCGAGGATTGATATGTCGATGCTTTGGGGTTTTTGTTGGTCAAATATGAAGAAACCATGGGTATAAAACGCCCATCATGAGGAAGGATGTGTGCAAGCATGAAATGATCCAACCTCGATAAATCATCCAACCCAGATGGTTTTTCCAGTTCCTTTTACTGCTCCTTTTGGGAAATTATTAACATAGGTCTGAAAATAATGTTGCACTATTCCCATCAATCCATAAGGATAGGAGGGAGCCCAAAATACTCCTACCTTACCTTGAATCCTAAAGAAACTAATCCAACTTCCTTCTCCCAATTCTGACCTACATCTCTGTGCAACTCATCCTATAAAATCCTAACCAAAATCATAGCCACTCTCCTAAAAAGGGTCCTTTCAAATATCATCTCCCAAAACCAAGGTGGCTTCATGCAGGAATGAAAATTATGGACAACATAGTTCGCATTCAAGAGGTGATTCACACAAGCTATCAAGCCAAAGGAAAAGGTAT
This sequence comes from Picea glauca, assembly GCA_000966675.3. Taxonomy (NCBI): domain Eukaryota; kingdom Viridiplantae; phylum Streptophyta; class Pinopsida; order Pinales; family Pinaceae; genus Picea; species Picea glauca. Next base: position 368,362 of record JZKD02S1711868.1, on the reverse strand, counting down.
GGCCATCAAATTTGATATGGAAAATTCTTTCGATCATGTCAGACACTTGTTTCTTTTTTAGGTCATGGAACATTTTGGTTTCAACCAAAATTTTATAAGATAGATATCAACCTATATTAGCAGTCCATGAATTTCTCCCCTAATAAACGAGAAACCCTCAACCTTCTTTCAAGCAAGCAGAGGCCTTTGATAGGGCTATTGTCTATCGCCCCTTATTTTCATCATTGTAGCTAAATACCTTAGCAGAAATCTAGAGCAAGAGAGGGTGAATGGAACTCTCCCCAGTCTTCAAATAGTATGAGGATTAAAAAATGTCAATCATTCACAATTTGTGAAAGATACCCTCTTAATGGGGGGGAGCCTCAACAACCATCGTTGCTCACTTCAAAGGCATTCTCGACTCCTTTCTCAATGACTTAGGTGGAGAAGTTAACAAAAGGAAATGTCAAATATTTGGTTGGAACATCTCTCCCATAACTTCGAGAGAAATAACATGTGTCTTCCAATTCCCTTTAGTATAAAATAGATCATCCTTTAGGTATTTAGCGATTCCAATATCCTTCAAATCCTCGCACATGCAGATCTGGTAGAAATTCCTAGAAAATATTAGCAATAAGTTAACACATTGGGGCATTGATTTGGATTTTTATGAGCAGAACTAAATGAATATAGATCTATATTATTAACAAAGAGATACAGTAAAAATTCGCTTCTATTCAATAAAGAAATATGCTGAAACTGGAAAATGTAGATTGAAACAAGATTGCTAGAATGGTGGTAGCTTATCTCTAAGAAGAGATGTGATGGATGAACTCATTCACAAGAATATGAGTACAATGAGGCTCCAAAGGCCTTTTTACATCAAGCATGAATTCCAAAACCCTAGACATCCAAAAACCTAACCCTAGGAGATGAAGCACCAAAATTCATGTGGGCCCTATTGGGGTAAGTTGGTACATCAACTTCCTGAGGTTGTAAATTTTGCATACGATCTCCATTTTAGGTGTTCGATACCTCGTCAGAAAGGTCTACTGAAGAAGTATAACTTATGTCGAGGGCCTTTAAAAATCCAAAAAAAACTTTGTTTAGGGCCTCAAAATGGCCTCGGAAGTTTCAGACTTTAAAAACTTAAAAAAAATTGCCAAAATGAAAATTGTAACTGCCAAGATGAAAGTTGTATGTGAGCTAGTTGGAATATTTTGGTGGCCACCAATATCCACCTGGATCAATCATCCTTCATTAGGAAGAAATGGTCTCCATTGTGTTGAGTTCCCCCATCAAATGAGGAAATTTATGTTGAATCAAGTATTTAGGGATTCCAATATCCTTCAAATACTCACACATGCAAGTCTGGTAGAAAATCCTATAAAAAGTCAACAAGAAGTTAACACATTGGGGCACCCAATGGATAAACCCATCATCTTGAATAATCTTGATCAAAGTTGTTCTATCAGTGCTTCCTATTTACCAAATCCCTGTGCTTCTCGCTCCAAAATGCATTTCCAATCAAATAGCAAGAAGAATTTGTACACTTTTATGGAAAGAAGGGAAAACAACAAAAAATAAGTTTTACTTGGTAAACTGGAACCAAGTGACAAGTGAAAAAAACCATGGAGGTTTGGGCATTCGAGAACCAACTCTCAATAACTTAACAATGGGAGAAAAACTGCTATGGCATTTGATCACCGAAAAATACACCTTGTGGAAAAAAGCTCTCTGGCAAAAATGTTTTCAAGGGAACAAAAATACAATGCAGGCCTACAAACCAAAGTGAAAATCGTCTCTCCAATATTCAAAATTCTAATAGCTATTAGACCTCTAATATGTGCCAATATGAATTGGATACCAGCGAACAGGTGACGAATTAACCTGTGGGGTGATCAAATCATGGAAGTGGAGAGGCATCCCATAATTGAGCCACTTCATATTCTATGACCTTGGATGAAGAATCATGAATTATTCACCCTCTACGATATCTTTGTTTCGTCAAGAGACAAATTGCGGGATAGTTGGAAACCATTGCAAGCTCTTGCATACCTACAAGATTCAATCGACACCTTCCTTTAGTTGCTTCAGGGTTGCACCCCAAAAAGTTGACATCTCATTGACTCAAGAAGATGGGGGAGTGTGGATTACTCTATTAAAAGAGGGTATCATCACCTAGATAGTGAATATATTCAAACAATTATGAGAACATGTGCAATCCTCTCTAAATATATGAGGACCCAAATTCGTTGGAGAAACAAAACAATGGATATGCAAGAATCCAATTGGTCGGCCATCCTACAGTTGATGATATGCCAACAAACTTCCACCAAATATTTATCCAACACACCAAAATGGGTAGTATGTCTACCAAGAGAGAATTTTTTAGACTGGCGAATGCAGCAAAAGGATTAAATTCTTTTTTTCGATGGAGCATCTCAAAGAAACCCAAGGGTTGTAGGTGCAAGGGGGACAATAAGTTATCCCAAAGGACATATCATCTTAAATTTTACATGGGTTCTTGGAATAATGACCAATAATGAAGGAAAAACATTTTCTCTTTATGAAGGAATCAAACATGATATTCTGGAAGGGATTTGAAGAATCATAATTTGTGGCAACTCTATGATTCTCATAAGAACCATTATCAAACAAAACATAACTAGAATCAATATATACAAAGGTGCTCTCACACATATCCAAGATCTTCTCTTTCCATTTCAAAACTATTTATATTCCACATCAAGTGGGAGTTGAATATTGCGGTAGATCAGCTTACCAAGAAAGGATCCACCTTAAGGAAAGGTGAAATGAAGGTTAATGGAGATTGGAAATCCCATCCCATCCCTTAAATGTTCCATTTATTATTGCAATTAATATTGGTATAATGTGGCCTTGGAATATCAACCTCCAAGGACTACGATGTGACTCCCATATTCACTTATTCTTGTGTAAGAAAGGTTTTCCTCTCTTTGGCGTAATGGATAAGTACCAAGAGTTCACATGACTCTACACTTTTCATCAAGCCTGGAATGAAGGCATCACGATGTGAAAGAGTTTTATTTTGAAACACCACACTCCATAGGTAGAAAATGTTACTCCTTATGGTAAGAGAAACTTTCATAACAATTTTTATGTTTTTTCAAACAATTATGTCAACTAGAGATTGGGAAACCCACCTTCCCTAGGCATCAAGCATCGATGTACAAGAGCCTTTAAGGAGACTCGGACATTAAAAAAAAAGTGGCTAAGAAAACCAAATAACCCGCCCAATCATCTACAAGTCGATTCTATCTATCCCTTCTTCCTTTCTTGTTCACTTTACGATCTTACTTTGGACCACCCTGTTGGAAACAAACCACTCAAGGTTTCATGTCTAAATCCCCCCAATTAATTTGACCAAATTTATCTTCCTTTAAATTTTCCAATGGTGTCTATCTTTCCCAACTAAAACCATTACTTTGTTCACCTTGTCACCCTGTGAATTGGATATCAACAAAAAAGTGGGAATTACAAGGAAATTACAACCAATATACATCTGGAACAAGCTCCAACTACACCATAACAAGGTCGCTCTGGAAAAAATCATTGCCAGCGCTAGAAGCACACACCACATAGAGACAAATTTCAGGCATCCAACACACAGTGGTAAAATTTTGAGTGGTCCAAAACAAAGGCATCTCCAAACACAATGGACCCATCTTGGTCAGAAATTAAAAGAATTATGTTCGAAACACAGGTATTCCAACAAAGGATGAACACCTTTAGTAAACACTCACACAACCAGATCAAAGATCAATAGAATGATGTTTTAATGTGGTAAAACCCCTATGGGGAAACATCCATGGCCCCAGCCAACGCAACCACTTGGAACAGTTTATTAATGCAAAAGAAAATGATTATAGAGAAATTTTACAAGAGAGCTTCTCATAATTGATCATCAACAAATGAAACTCCATGCTCTTTAAATAGAGATCATGGACCAATCGAGTGTTAATCCATGGATCAATGGCCATTAAGATCGAGGAGAATGTGAACCGTCGGATCACTCTATGTTGAGAACATATCGTGACCCTCAAATTTCCTAACTACAAATGCATACTAATTAGACCAAGTAGATCCTAACTAGCTCCTAAGTGTCTAAATATCCTAACGTCCCCCCTTAAGAACAACTGGGGATAGAATTGAAGGATTTACAATAGTGACACAATAGGAGAAGGAAGGATGAATTAGAGCCTATCCCCCCTTGATGATAAATTCGTGAACTCCTAACATAGATCGAAGAGACTTTGTGAAAATGTCTGCAACTTGATCTTCTGTAAGGAAAAAGATCACTTCAATAGCTTGATCATGAATGAGCTTTCTGATGAAGTGCATGTGTATCTTGATGTGTTTTTTGCGCTGATGTTGAGTTGGGTATTTGGAGATATTGATGGAACTCTGATTGTCGCACCAAAGGATGGTCATATGATACTGTTGGAATCCAAACTCAGAAAGATTCTGTCGAAGCCATAAGGCATCCTGAATTGCATTTATCGTTGCTCAGTACTCTGCTTATCTGAAGAAAGTGCAATATCCTGTTGCTTCTTACAGGCCCAAGTGACAGGTCCTGAACCAAGGTTAAAAACATAACATGTAGTAGAATTCCAATCATCAGGGTCGCCAGCCCAATTTGAATCAGTGAAACCAACCAATAAAGGATCCCCCCTGAACTGGACTGTATCATAGACATAGCGAAGTATCCTCTTAGTTTCTTTCCAATGTCTTTCATGGGGTGTTTGCATATATCGGGAAACAAGAACAACAAAAAAGGAAATATTAGGATGGGTATGAGTCAAGTATAAAAGGCTACCAAGGAAACAATGTAAAAATCCTAAGTCTGTCATTTCAAGTTTCTTCTTAAGGCTGGTTTTCACATGGTTTAAAATTTTTGAGTCACTATCAGTAAGGATAAGGTCGTCAACATAAACGACAAGGATTATGAGATGGCTTACTACTTTCTTGGCATAGACATTAGGATCATAATGGCATCTAGAGAATCCAATGTTATTAAGAAATATGCCCAATTTTGACGTACCAAGCTCAGTGAGATTGCTTAAGACCATAAAGATATTTATTAAGGAGACAAACAAGGATAGATTCATTATGGACATAGCCAGGAGGTTGTTCCATGTAGATTTCTTCTTTCAAATCTCCATGCAAGAAGGCAGATTTAACATCCATTTGATGGACCTCCCATTTATGTGAGGCAGCAAGGGAAAGAACAAGGTGGATAGAATTCATTTTGGCAACAGGGGAAAATGTTTCATTATAGTCAATTCCTTCAACTTGGGAAAATCCTTTTGCAACTAACCAAGCCTTGTGTCTTTCAACACTTCCATCTGATGCATACTTATTTCTGTAGACCCATTTACATCTGACAAGTTTTCTTCCTTTTGGAAGAGGTACAAGATCCCAAGTATCATTTGCCATTAAAGAACAATACTCTTCATTCATTGTTGTATCCCAATCTAGATGACCTGAATCTTCTGCAAATGTCTAAGGATCATGAGTCTATGAAAATTGAGCCAAAAGAGAAGAGGCTTGTTGGAACTATGAACGTGTCTGATGTTGATCTAAAGAATCACTGACAAGATAACCAGTTGCTTCTCGTGTTGAATGGACCCATCTAGGAAGCGGTGGAGATGAAGTTGGTGTTGGTTCAAGTTCAAAGGACTCATCTTGAGGAAGGTGAGAAGGCAGAGGTGGATGCTCATCCTCATTGTCATCATTTGAAGAAGAAACCAAATCAGAAGAAGGCACAAATGTCGAATATGGCTCGTAGGTCGAAGAAGGCACAAAAGTCAAATTAGGCTTGTAGGCCAAAGAGGGCACAAACGTCGAATTAGGCTCGCGGGACAAGATATTTTCATCAAATTTAACATCTATTCTAATAATAATTTCATTACAATGTGGTTGAAGAAGTATATAACCTTTGGCATCTTCAAAATAACCAACAAATATACACTTCTCACTTTTAGGCTGCAATGTTTTCCTTTTCTCATCAAGAATGTGAGCCCAAGATATACTACCAAATACACGGAAGTGACTTACATCTCGTTTAATTTTATTCCAAGATTCTTCTGGTATATTTTTAAGAGCCTTTCTGGGAGTGTGATTTACTATGAAATTTGCATAGTTGATGGCTTCCACCCAATACTTTAAACTTAATCCCTTAGATTGGATCATTCAATTAGCCATTTCTTTTAATGTGCGGTTCTTTCTCTCAACAACACCATTTTGTTGTGGTGTATATGGAACAATGTGTTACATTTGGATGCCCTGTCTAGTGTAGTAACTTGTAAAATTATTTTTCACATATTCCCCTCCATTATCTGTTCTTAACCTTTGAATTTGATGTCCATATTACTTTTCTACAAGGGTCTTGTAGGCCAAAAAATTATCAAAAACTCTGCTCTTAAGTTTTAAGATGTAAACCCAAGTACATATGGAAAAGAAATCAATGAAAGTGAATAAATACTTACACCCAGAAAATGAAGGAGAAGAAAGTTGACCACACAAATCAATGTGAACAAGCTGCAAAGGGCTCGAGGCATGCCAAGAGGCACGTTTGTCAAAATTGTCTCGATGATGTTTTCCAAGAACATAACCGGCACAAACACCATCTCTGCATGAAACAGGAGGAAGACCAGTCACCATCTACTAATTACATAGTTGTTGCAATGAGCGATAGTTTAGATGACCAAACCGCTCATGCCAAAGTTTGCTCGAGTCATCGCTATGAGAAACAAAAACTGATGAAAAATATGATGACCCAAAGTTGTCAAACTTGTACAACCTAGTAATATCATCAACAATTCTAGTTGCAAGAACATGCTTAGGATCTTTTAGATCCTTGATTACAACTTGGTGAGGTGAAAACTTGATGGTTTTACCTTCCCCTGAATGAGTGATTTGATATATTGATAGAAGGTTCAAAGAAAGACTTGGAACACATAATACATCATTGAAATGACCATTTTCTACTTGAATTGTTCCATATCCTACAACACTAAGAGATCTATCATCACCAACAAATATTTTATTGGTGTTACATTCATTTAAAGCATAAAATATGTCTTTATCCTTAGCCATATGATAAGATGCTCCAGAATCAATAAGCCACTCATCAAAAGAAGAAGTAGAAGTTGTATTAAAGGAGAAACTAGAAGTAGAAAGTGCATGTATATGAGAAGAAGAAGAATAAATAGAATCAATATTGAGGTTGTTCTTGTTCATTGTTGCTTCTAAAGCTGTCATCTTCTTGAAACATTTGGACTCATCATGACTATCTTTATCACACAAGTTGCAATGTTAGTTAGTCTTATTATTCTTATATTTTGCTCCTTTGTCACCATTAGGAGCGGAAGTTGTCTGAGTGGGTTTGGGACTCTTTATGTTGCTTGTAGTTGTGGCGAGGATGTTTCTTCTTGGTATTCTTGGGTTTATGTTTATGATGGACGACTAAGGCTTTGTTTGAGGTACCTGCAGTGTTGATCACTCCAAGTTGTACAAGCTTATCTTTCTCTCTAATCAAAGCAACACAAAATGAATCAAGAGTGGATTTTTGATAAGTTGTCCCTAGAGCTTCTTTCATCGCATAAAAGGTAGATACAAACACAAAATATGCACTACCTAGCTTAGAAATAATAATATAGATGCAACGCTCTTAATCCATATTTATCTTACATCCTTCACATAAAATTATAAGTGTTTTAAACTTAGATAGATAGTCTTCAATGCAAGAAAAATCACTTGGACTTAAAGTTAGTACTTGATTTTCTAACTGTTGTGCTCGAATAATATTGTGTTTACCAAACACAGATTCAATCTTTTCCCAAGCTTCATTGGGTTTATCAATTTGTTAAAGGTGGAACCTTAAATCGGTAGAGACGGACATTCTGAATAGTCCACGTGTTTCTCCATTCCTATTATCCCATTTGACTTTCTTATCGGCATCAGTAGGTTATGTTTCATTTCTCAAGGTAATCCGGTACAAGCCTTTACTTATTAATAAATCCTCCATATGAGATTTCCATTGGAAGTAGTTGGTGTTGGTAAGAAAAAGATTACTTGAAGAAGCCATATTAAATATGTAGATAATATGGATTTAAAAACTGAAATTGATGATCTGGATGGAAATATCTCGAAAAATTAGGCTGTTTTAAAAAAAATCGGCACTGAAAACGGACTTCGGATGTGAAAGTTATGCCCTTTAAAAAAAAGGCATAAACAGTAACCAAATGACCACATGCTGGTGTAAGGTGCTTTATGAAGCGACCCACTTTTATAAAAAGAAGTGGGGATCACTTTTACAATGAAGTTACTTTATAAAAGAAAATTTACATGCAAAATAAATAACTCTAAAATAAAATATTAAAGATACTTATACTGATTCACTTTTATACTTGAAGTGAAATACACTTTACAATGGAGCATTAACTTAAAAAAAAAAGTAACAAAAAGATAAACTTGAACTCAAGACCCCTTACTCAATAAGGATTTTTTTTAACCAAGTGGGCTAACAAAACATATTGTATTGTTTAGCAAGAGGATTGTTGTTGTTGAAGACGACCTTCGAGAGCATGCTAAAAAAAACCTCTTTTCATACAAAAAAAAAAAAATCGCTTCTCAATGACAACAAGGGTTAGATCTCGGTTAGCTTACCCGAAAAATGCACATTTTCCTATTTGTTTCTGATTTTTTGAGATCGTACATGGTGTGGAGAAAATATAATATGTAGATCTAAACCAGTAGCAACCCAGAAACAAAAAATATAAAACCAAAATAATACTCTGCAAAAAAATTTAAAAGGGTGTATTCGGGCTTGATACCTCTGGATCTAGCTGAAATGGACGTATCTTGGGCAAACATAAACCTTTTCAAGTGAAACGAAAAACATTCCTAAATGAAACAAGCACTCTGGATGCAATGGAACAATCCTCTCAACCCATAAATGTATGAAAATGGCAGAAAATGGAGATGAGGCAACTCATCTTCACGATCTCGATCTACAATAGGAGCGGGTCTTCAAACAAGATCTGATACCATGTTTGACAACACAGGTATTCCAACAGAGGATGAACACCTTCAGTAACCACTCACACAACCAAATCAAAGATCAACACACTGATGTTTTGATGTGGTAAAACCCCTACAGGGAAACATCCACGCCCCCAACTAATGCGACCACTTCGAGCAGTTTAATAATGCAAAAGAAAAAGATTACAAAGAGATTTTACAAGAGAGTTTCTCACAATCGATCATCAGAAAATGACTCTCTGTTCTCTTTAAATAGAGATCATGGACCAATCATCTGTTAAGCCACAGATCAAAGGTCATTAAGATTGAGGAGAATATGAACCGTCGGATCAATCTATGTCGGGAATATATCATGACAGTCAGATTTCCTAACTACAAATTCATACTAATGCATATTAAAGAAACACAGTAAGAAACACACTTTTACCTAGTAGATCTTAACTAACTCCTAAGTGTCTAAATATCCTAACAAATTCTAAGAAGACACAAGGACATGGAAGAGAGAAACAGATTGATCCATGCTCAAGTGGAAAACAAGGTAAATCAAATTGGTGCCAAGGTTAATGGACATGAACAAGTAATTTGGAGTTGCGTCAGTGAGTGGAAGAATTAGAAAAAGAAAAAAATGATATAGGTGAACTAAAGCAAGTTGTAAAAAATCTCATGCAGTGAGTGGAGGCTTTAGAACTTGAATGCCATCAACTAGGAGCATAAGCCTTGCCACATCATTTGAATATTGGTTCCAATTCATAGCAGATAACAAATTCACCATCGAAAGAACAAAATGGAACTCTGGGAGACAGAGACACTGTATCTATGGAAATCGAAGATCAGGAGCCAAATCAAGGAGAAATCAAGGCACTACGAGTTAATGAATCTATTGGATAATTATGTATTTCTGTTGCATTTTTATTTTAGGATAGTCTATTAAAATTTATAACAGTACTGCTCAAATTTATGTGAAAAAAGACTAGTTTTTTTTTTAAATAGTTTCATAGTAATGAACTATCCTTGCATGGAGTCGGCTTTTGTATCTAAGCTTCAACACGATTTTTTTTATATATAAAAATATCTTCAATTCCTTTTTTTTTTTTTTTAATAATTAATTTAATTTAATTTTTATAATATTATTTTATTTTAATATACATTAAATTTTTTATTAATATGTTTTTAATTTTATATAACACGATATTGTATATCTAGTTTGATGAAAAAAAATATTAACATATAAAGGTGTTAGTGTAATAAGAAGGTAGTGTTCATTGTGTCAATTGGGTGTAGCTTGGATGGTTGTGAGGAATATTATCTTCCCCACATGACATGAATATTCTCATAATGACATGAATGAAGCTCATAATGAGCATGTTGTAATGGCTTTGAGCTTATATATATTGAAAAGGTACCTTTGATTCAAAATCAAATAGCAAAGCAACTGTTATTTCTGAAGAAAAAAATATCTTCCTTGTGAAAAAGAAAAAGGTAGTATTCATTCTAGCTCTCTATCTTCTTTATAATTATATAAATGTATATGAATAATTACACATCTAAGGGAACGATAATTATATATATATATATATATATATATATATATATATATATATATATATATATATAAACACTCGGAATTACTTTGAATGGACTAAACATCAATAATACTTTTCAAATATAATATATACGCTAACCCTAACCCTAATAAAACTACACTGCTAGATGATTATTATTTAACTTTTAAGTTGCTCCAGAGAAACGCTCTAATGGAGTGCGCTCCAACTTAAATTTCAATATGATATGCCAGAAGAAGCATCCCAAACCTGTTTCTTTCGCCCAAAATTCCGAGTTTATTGTATATTTCTAGAGCCGTGAAGGGTTAATAGCAAATCCGAATTCTATGGAATTTCAGGAGACTTTGACTAAAAGGAAACCGAAAATACATAATATAATAATAAAATAAATTATGTATAATAGCATTTTTTTGTTACTATTGGTTTATTGCAGAGTTATCACTAGATGATTTCCACACTAATATAATTTTATCTTTTGAATAAAAAATTTCCAACTGGGGTTTTTCAAATTGTATGAAAAGATGGCAATGACATAGAATTCATTGCATTTGGTATATGGATATAGTGCAACAATAACAACAATTTGGTATATGGACATAGTGAAACAATAACAATAAGCTTTGAATTTATGATTATGGGAAAAATATAGTATATGAAAAATCATTAATAAATTGAAATATTTTTTAGAACAATAACGAAATTTCAAATATGGGTGGAGTGCAATTATTAACAAACTTTGAATTTTTTATGAAGTAAAAAATACAGTATATAAAAAATCATTATTGAGCTAAATTTTTTTCCAAACAATGTGATTTTTTCAATGCCTTAGAATTTTTCAAAAATCCTATAGATATTTGAACCCAAATATTTTTAAAATACATCTATCCTACTTACTATATAATCTGATTATTTTTTATATAATTTTATTTTATTGGAGAGAGATTAATATGACATTTTACGTTACTATTGATTTATTGGAGTCATCATTAGATGAAAACCACATTAATATAATTTTTCTCTTTGAATAGAAAATTTCTAACTCATCCAGTTTTCCAAATAGTGTGAAAAAATTCCAATGGCTTGTAATGCCTTGCATTTAGCATATGGACATACCACAACAATAATTACAAGCCTTGAATCCATTAGTAGGGAAAAATATAATATATAATAAACCATTAATGACTTGCAATATTTTTCCCAATAATATGAAAAATTTCAAGTGGCCAAAAATGGTTTGCATTTGCTATAAGTGCATCATTAACAAACTTTGATTTCATTAGTATATAAAAGAATTTGTTTTCCAAACAATATGAAAATTTGTAACGTCCCAACCCAACCAAGCCGAGACATGCTATTGCAATTAGCGCTATGATATATATATATATGTGTGTGTGTGTGATTTTAAACAGACACATATTCTATTCATACACATTTCATGTGGAAGCGACAATAATACATGCATGCAATAAACACAGACAATACTGGTAACATTATAACACAAGTACACCATACACATCATACATAGAACAAATATTTGGCACTTGTCTTTTAATAGATGACAACCAACTACGTGCAGGGATTCCATGAACCTCCCAGCCTTAGACCACGTTGCTCATCACACTCAGCAGTGGGTCACCCCCGAGCTGGGACTAAACTCCTCCTAGGGAAAAGGAGTCCTAGACCTAGGTTGAGGCTACAGAAAACTGCACTGTACAACTGGAAGGATTCTCTCCAAGGAGCCTACTTAGGCCCACTTCTCACAGACTCTCATTCCCCAAATGTATGTCCCACCCCAGGAATATGCACTTTCACTATTCCACAATCCATTGATTGCTTCACTTCCCTTCCAGGGCTTCAGCAACAGGTCAGATCAGGGATTCTCAGAGCTCCCTAGCTGGTACTGGGCTCCCTCCATGATAAATCACTTCCCAACAAACTCTCTCACCTAGAGAAAGTTGCTCATAGGCCTTACAACCTGCTTCTTCAACCACGGGCCCGACAACTCGCCTCTTCAATCCACAACCACCAAAAATCTGGTAAGGCAAGGGGATGACTCAAAAATCTATAGAGGTTCACAAAGCGAAAATAAATTTGTTTGCGTACTTGTTCAGTGCGTGCGTGAACTTCCCAAGGTATGGCCAGCATGTTGAGGATGAACTCGTGGAAAACTAAATGTCTGGACTGGTCAAAATGTTGAGAGCAAGCAAGGAAAACGGTGAGAATGGTCAGCTTGCATAATTGTGAGAGAGTTGCAATTGTCAGAGTGAACTCCTCAGGAAGGTGGCAAGAATGGTTCATGAACCCACAACAAAGGTGGAATTTTCACATAAATATGCATGCACCCTAGGTGACACTTGGCTTTCCAAGAGAACGCTCCTCTCCACTTGGAGTTTGTTCCTTCCCTCAAAGGAACTTAGGATAACTAGGTTTATTTTCCCAACTTTAGTACTTTTCAAGAATACATTATAATATTCCCTTGGGTTAAGCCCTCAATCTTAGCCCCTCTTTCCTAGCCTCTCAGCCCCATTCCTTTCCCTACCTAGTGGAGCTTAGTCCCCCATAACTCTTTCTTCGTGGTCGGTCTACACGCAACGATGTATTTTATTAATAATTTGCATAATTACATATACAAAAATCAGGCACACTGACCTTAGCATCTAGGCCCTTCGGCCTAATAAACATATAATCCTACCATCTTTTAATTACTTGGCTCACCAGCCTACAAACATCATTACATTTCAAAGGGGCTCAGCCTTGGGGTATTACAATCCCCTCCCCTTATTTTTGCATTGTCCTCAGTGCAACTCATTTACATAATATCAACAAGATTTTCAAAATGTTCAAAAATGTGTCAGTATTCTACCCGCATAGCATCTTCATGCTCCCATGTTGTGTCCTCAGGACCGTACCAGGTCCACTGAACTTTTACAAGCCCTATGGAATACATCCTTAGCATGTCCTCTATCACTTGGTTCACCCTTTATGTTCGTGATCCAGATTTTATGAGCAGAACAAAATGAATATAGATTATTAACAGGTTCTTAATACAAAGTAACAGAGATACAGTAAAACTAGTTTTCTATTAATAAAGAAATAAGTTGGAAACTATAAAATGCAGCGGAAACAAGCTTGCTAGAATGGTGGCGGCTTATCTTTGAGAAGAGATGTGATGACTGCGCTCATTCGTAAGAAGATGATTAAAATGAGGCTCTGAAGGCCTTTTTACAATAAGAAGGAATGTCAGAAACCCTAGAAATCCAAAAACCTAACCCTAGGAGATGAAGCACCAAAAGTCATGTGGGCCCCGTTTGGGTAAGTTAGTACATCAACTTCCTGGGGTCGTAACTTTTGCATACGATCTCCGTTTTAGGCGTATGATAGCCCGTTGGAAAGGTATCATCGAGGAGATTCATTTTAGGCACAATATTGAAAAAACTTATATTTTGCAAACCTGTTTTCCAAAAAAACATCGTTTAGGGCCTCAAAAAGGCTCCGGAAGTGAAAACTGCTAAAAATAGTAAATTACCAAAATTGACAGAAAATTGTTTTGAGCTAGTTGGAAAAGGTGGGTGGCCACCGATATCCATATGGATAAATCCTCCCTCCTTAGGAATCAATTGTCTCCATTGCGTTGAGGTCCCCCATCAGATGAGGAAATTTCTGCTGAATTTGGCTCCGGGTGAGCCACTTGCCTTGGTGCAAGAGCTACCCTACTTTGACGACTTGATAAAGTTGGATCCTTTGTTGTCGAGTGCCCTTCATCTATGTGTCCACAATTCGATCATTGAATGCCTATTGTATGTAGTCAGGGTTGAAATCTGTTGGTGTCATTTGTTCTGCTACTTCTGAGGCATCCAATAGTGGTGAAAAATAAGGGCGAAGGAGATCCACGTTGAACACTGGGTGCAGGCCAAGGAAAGGAGGAATGTTGAGCTCAAAATAATTATCCCCACGGCCTTGGTCATAGTGTACTAACCATAACGGAGTGGGCAAAGCTTCCAATGGGCTCCTGTAAGGCATTCTTTCTGCAAGTGCAACCAAACATTGTTGCCCACTTGAAACTTATGTGGCACCCAATGTTGATCATGGCGTTGTTTGTACTTGTCATTGGACTTCTGTAGGATATCCTGAACCTGTTGGCGGATGTGATGGATCCTCTCAATGAACCAGGTGGCTTTGTCAGCTTCAATTGGAGTAGGAGATGAGTCAGTCGAGGTGACTGCAGGGGAAGAGCAACATCTATGGGACCCAATGGATGGAATCCCAACCCCACCTGAAAGGGGTTGTGGCCGATTGAGATATGAAAGGCTCAGTTTTAGCTATGTTGGACATAGGGAAGGCTCTCATCCCATGGGCGGGAGTTCTTTGAATTATACATGTGAAGGATATGCACAATCATTCGATTTACAACCTCGGTTTGGCCATCTGTCTGGGGGTGGAAGGCCATGGATTTGGTGAGATTGGTCTCTAGAAATGACCAGAGGCTCGACCAGAATGTGCTGAGAAATCAACTATCCTGATCTGAGACAATGGTCTTTGTGTTGGTAAATATGTAACAGACAGCGAATGGCATGAAGAATGTACAGAGGATTGTTAGCATATTTATAGGCAACGTATACTTGTCATTGATGGAAAGTACAGTTGTGGTTTCGGTGATGGCTTGAGTACAACAGCAATGAGTAGCAGCGCAGCAATAATCGGGAGGAGAAGAGCCAGTAACCATTGGATCCCATTCAAATTTCTTGAAAGAACGAGGGCCATCAAATCTGAATGAAGACAAGACGAGCACACTGAAGAGGAGGATAGAGATCAGTCGTTAGATCCAAGCACAAGACCCAACCATCGTTGGATCAAGGATAACATGCACGCTCTTTAAAGTACAAGGAGAAGCGGGAGTAATCGCGATTTGCAAAATCGCGACCTAATCTGAGCCATCAAGATCTAGGTTGATCTGAATCGTTGATCACAGCCCGTATCGGAGTTTCGAGAATTGTGATTTCAAAAGGAAAATAAACAAATGCAACAAGAACCCTGATTTCGCGATATGCGATATCGCGACTCGATCGTAACCGTTGAGTTAAGATCATACCTGGACTGTTGATCACAGCCTGTATCGGAGTTTCATGAATTGCGATTCCAAAAGGAAAAGAAACAAATGCAACAAGAACCCCGATTTCGCGATATGCGATATCGCGACTCAATTGTAGCCGTTGAGTTAAGAAGTGATCTAGACCGTTGATTTTCTTCATGGAGTATCGGGGATCATGACTTTGAAGTGACAAGGACACTTGACATCAAGGATGTCAAATTTGCGATATGCGATACCGCGATTTGATCGCAGCCGCTGAATAGAGATCAGATCTGGACCGTTGATTTAACTCATTATCGGAGTTTCGTGAATCGGGACTTTGAAGTGACAAAAACACTTGACAACAAGAATGCTGAAATTGCGATATGCGATATGGCGATTCAATCACAGCTGTTAAATCAAGCTTGGATCTGGACCGTAGATGTAACTTCTTCATGGAGTTTCGGGGATTGGGATTTGTCAGTGACAAAAACTATGAACGTCAAAAGTGTTGAAATCGCGATGTGTAAAATCTCGATTGGATCTTAACCGTCAGATCAAGAAATGATCTGGACCGTAGATGTAACTTCTTCACGGAGTTTCGGGGATCAGGATTTGTCAGTGACAAAAACTATGAACGTCAAGAGTGCCAAAATCACGATGTGTAAAATCTTGATTGGATCTGAACCGTCAGATCAAGTATTGATCGGAGGGTTGCTGTTCTTTCTCACAGATTAACTTTTCAGTTACAAATCCGTTAGTGAAATGGACTCCTGATTGCCAATCAGTTGGTGTTTCAGTTGCTTAGACAGTTGTCGTCATTTTTGCCGAAGGAGATGGGAAGCTGAACCATCGTGTGGGTGAATAAAAGAAAACGAGACAGGTTATGTCTGGCTGGCTGTTCTGGAGGAAAAAGTATGAAACTGTAAGAATAGAGATGAAGAGGATGCGCAGGTGGAATTTGAGCATATGTGAAGGGTGAGATGAAATGCAGAGCATAATGACAGAGATTTGAAGAAGAGCAGAATGAGAGCACTAGTTGATGCAGAGCATACCTGCTGAACAAACAGAGAAAGAGTAGAGCTGCAGAACAGTGTGCAGAAGACCAGATTTACAGAACAAAGAAAGATTGGTAAGACCTGATTTATCTGTAAAGTTGAATGTTTATTTAGCCATTTTTATTCTAGGGAGGTTGGGAGGTGCTCGGGAGGATTGTTGTCCTCAGAGGTTCAAGTGGGAGCTTGAACACAAGAAGTTGTAGCTTCCATCTGGTAGCAGCCAAAGAAACCAGGGTGGCAGGGAGGTGCAAGGGAGAACTAGTGTTCTCTGTTATGCAGGTTGGAGCCTATGTAACTGGAAGTTGGTGCTTCCATCCAGTTGGTGTTGGAATATTCAGGGAGTTGGTGCTTCCTTCTAGTGGGTGCTAGAGAAACCAAAGAGTTGGTGCTCTCAAACAAGCTGCAGCTTGTAAAACAGAGGTAGCAGCCTCACATTGAGTTGGTGCTCAATTGTAAATGATGTACAGAACTGAAAAAGACTGCCTATCATTTCGAAGAAGAAGAAGTTTTCTCCCTTTATGGTTTCCTCATGAAAATATGACTCTGTGTGTACTTTATGTGTGACCGATGGTCTTTACTTTTACTGTCCATATGTTGTATATTGTTGATGATCAATTGAAGGAAGATTAATAATATTTAAAAGGTATAAAATTGTTTAAGCTCATAAAATAATTGATTCACCCCCCCCTCTCAGTTATTTTAGTATTTCCAACAATTGGTATCAGAGCGGGTTCCGTTTATTTAAAGGTAGATCTGTAAGCTTAAACATGACAAGTCATGAAGGGACTTCAGCCTCTAAGTCCCCTCTATTTGATGGAACAAATTTTGCCTTCTGGAAGATTAGAATGAGA
>JZKD02S1711868.1:311944-344466 GCA_000966675.3 Picea glauca | reverse complement strand
GTCAGCGTTTCTTAATGGAGATCTAGAGGAAGAAGTATATATGGAGCAACCTGAAGGATTCTCATTGACAGACAATCCTAATTATGTTTGTAAGCTGAAGAAGGCCTTATATGGAATCAAACAAGCACCACGAGCTTGGTATTACAGACTGGACAAATTTCTACAAGGCAAAGGGTTCAAGAAAGGTATTGTTGACAGTAACCTATACATTAAGTCTGAAGATGATAATTTACTAGTTGTTTTGATTTATGTAGATGATATTATTTTTGGATGTACTATTGAATCATCTGTCCAGTGGTTTGCTAATTCCATGAAAACAGAATTGGAAATGTCCATGATAGGAGAACTGTCATATTTTCTTGTCTTACAAGTAAAACAAAGCTCTACAGGAATCTTTATTTCACAAGAAAAATATTTGAAAGAGATATTGAAGAAATTTCAGATGGAAGATTCTTCTACAGTCAGCACACCTATGGTGGTTGGTTGCAAGCTAAGCAAAGATGATATCTCACTTGATGTTGATCAAAGAACATATCGTTCAATGATAGGAAGTCTTATGTACATCACAACATCTCGTCCTGATATAATGCAAGTTGTTGGAATGGTAGGTTGTTTTCAGTCTGCTCCTAAACAATGTCATTTGGTAGCTGTAAAAAGAATATTCAAATACCTTAAGGGAACAATGACATATGGACTGTGGTACCCTAGAAATCAGAATTTCCAGTTAATGCCTATTCAGATGCAGACTGGGCTAACTGTGTTGATGAGAGAAAGAGCACCAGTGGAGGAGCATTTTTTCTGGGTGACTCATTAGTTGCAGGACTTAGTAAGAAACAAGGATCTATTTCATTATCAACTACAGAGGCAGAATACATTGTTGCTGCTACTTGTTGTACACAAATCTTATGGATGATACAACTCTTGCAGATCTGAAGGTAACTTACACTAATCCTATTCCAATTCATTGTGATAACACAAGTGCCATTAGTGTCTCCAAGAATCCAGTTCTTCATTCCAAGACTAAGCATATTCCAATCAAGTACCATTTTCTCCGAGAACAAGTTACAAACAAAATTGTTCAGTTGAATTATATTCCTTCCAAAGAACAGATTGTTGATATCTTTACTAAACCATTAGCAGCGATCCCTTTTGGATACCTTCATCAAAAGTTGGGGGTTATAATCTCTGGTGTTTAATCTGTTCACCTAGTCAGGGGGAGTACTTATTGAATATCTGGTGAATTTCCTAAATGCTTATAGACAACAGGGGGAGTCTGTTTTGCAACAAGATCAGAGGAAGAATGTTTCTTCTTTGACATTGATGTCAAAGGGGGAGAAAGGAGTTGAGTTCGAAATGTTTCAGGAACAGAGTCGAGTCTGAATGGCCGAATGCAGAGGGGAGTCCTGAATGCAGAGGAGAGTTGAGTCTGAATGCAAGTGGGTGGATTGCGTTGCCATCAATGCCAAAGGGGGAGATTGTTGGTAAATATGTAACAGACAGCGAATGGCATGAAGAATGTACAGAGGATTGTTAGCATATTTACAGGCAGCGTATACTTGTCATTGATGGCAAGTACAGCTGTGGTTGTGGTGATGGCTTGAGTACAACAACAATGAGTAACAGCGTAGCAATAATCGAGAGGAGAAGAGTCAGTGACCGTTGGATCCCATTCAAATTTCTCAAAAGAATGAGGGTCGTTAGATCTGAATGAAGACAAGACGAGCACACTGAAGAGGAGGATAGAACTCAGTCGTTAGATCCAAGCGCAAGACCCGACCATCGTCAGATCAAGGATAACCTGCATGCTCTTTAAAGTACAAGGAGAAGTGGGAGTAATCACGATTTGCAAAATCGTGACCTAATCTGTGCCATCAAGATCTAGGTTGATCTGAGCCGTTGATCACAGCCCGTATCAGAGTTTCGAGAATCATGATTTCAAAAGGAAAAGAAACAAATGCAACAAGAACCCTGATTTCGCGATATGCGATATCGCAACTCAATCATAACCATTGATTTAAGATCATACCTGGACCATTGATCACAGCCCGTATCAGAGTTTCGTGAATCGTGATTCCAAAAGGAAAAGAAACAAATGCAACAAGAACCTCGATTTCGCGATATCCGATATCACGACTCAATCGTAGCCGTTGAGTTAAGAAGTGATCTGGACCATTGATTTTCTTCATGGAGTATCGGGGATCGGGACTTTGAAGTGACAAGGACACTTGACATCAAGGATGTCGAATTCACGATATGCGATACCGCAATTTGATCGCAATCGCTGAATAGAGATCAGATTTGGACCATTGATTTAACTCCTTATCGGAGTTTCGTGAACCGGGACTTTGAAGTGACAAAAACACTTGACAACAAGAATGTCGAAATTGCGATATGCGATATGGAAATTCAATCAGAGCCGTTAAATCAAGCTTGGATATGGACCGTAGATGTAATTTCTTCACGGAGTTTCGGGGATCGGGATTTGTCAGTGACAAAAACTATGAACGTCAAAAGTGTCGAAATCGCGATGTGTAAAATCTCGATTGGATCTGAACCATCAAATCAAGAAATGATCTGGACCGTAGATGTAACTTCTTCATGGAGTTTCGGGGATCAGGATTTGTCAGTGACAAAAACTATGAACATCAAGAGTGCCGAAATCGCGATGTGTAAAATCTCGATTGGATCTGAACCGTCGGATCAAGTATTGATCGGAGGGTTGTTGTTCTTTCTCATAGATTAACTTTTCAGTTACAAATCCGTTAGTGAAATGGACTCATGATTGCCAATCAGTTGGTGTTTCAGTTGCTTAGACAGTTGTCGTCATTTTTGCCGAAGGAGATGGGAAGCTGAACCGTCGTGTGGGTGAATAAAAGAAAACGAGACAGGTTGTGTCTGGCTGGCTGTTCTGGAGGAAAAAGTATGAAACTGTAAGAATAGATACGAAGAGGATGCACAGGAGGACTTTGAGCATCTGTGAAGGGTGATATGAAATGCAGAGCATAATGACAGAGAGTTGAAGAAGAGCAGAATGAGAGCACGATTTGATGCAAAGCATACCTGCTGAACAGACAGAGGAAGAGTAGAGCTGCAGAACAATGTGCAGAAGACCAGATTTACAGAACAAAGAAAGATTGGTAAGAACTGATTTATCTGTAAAGTTGAATGTTTATTTAGCCATTTTTATTCTAGGGAGATTGGGAGGTGCTCGGGAGGATTGTTGTCCTCAGAGGTTCAAGTGGGAGCTTGAACATAGGAAGTTGTAGCTTCCGTCTGGTAGCAGCCAGAGAAACCAGGGTGGCAGGGAGGTGCAAGGGAGAACTAGTGTTCTCTGTTATGCAGGTTGGAGCCTGTGTAACTGGAAGTTGGTGCTTCCATCTAGTTGGTGTTGGAATATTCAGGGAGGTGGTGCTTCCTTCTAGTGGGGGCTAGAGAAACCAGAGAATTGGTGCTCTCAAACAAGTTTCATCTTGTAAAACAGAGATAGCAGCCTCACATTAAGTTGGTGCTCAATTGTAAATGATGTACAGAACTGAAAAAGACTGCCTATCATTTCGAAGAAGAAGAGGTTTTCTCCCTTTATGGGTTTCCTCGTGAAAATCTGACTCTGTGTGTACTTTATGTGTGACTGATGGTCTTTACTTTTATTGTCCATATGTTGTATATTGTTCATGATCACTTGAAGGAAGATTAATAATATTTAAAAGGTATAAAATTGTTTAATCTCATAAATAACTGATTCACCCCCCCCCCTCTCAGTTATTTTAGTATTTCCAACACTTTGGGATTCCAAAATGTACCCAGACACATTCAAAGAAGAGCTTGGCAGTGGCCTCTGCTGTGATTCTCTTCTTGCAGGAAACCAGAATCACCATCTTAGAAAAGTGATCAACAACCACAAAAACAAAGTCATTTCCCTGCTTGGTGGATGGGAGGCCCGACATGTAGTCCATTGAGATGGATTCCCATGGCCTGTGAAGAGTAGGAAGAGGGGTGTACAGGCCCTATTTCTTAGTGGTCGGTTTGGAAATAGCGCAGGCAGTGCAGGACCTGATATACTTGTTGACCTCCTATCGAAGTTTTGGCCAGTAGAAATGTTTCTGTAGCATCGCCACTGTCTTTTCGACACCGAAGTGTCCTGCCACCTGACTGTAGTGGGCTTCCCATATCATATTTTCTCACTCGTTTGATGGAACACAGATATGGCCCAGATGACACAACAACCCATCCTAAAGATGGAAATTATTGAAAACTTTGTTTGCACCCAACATTTGGTAGGTGGTGGAAAAGTCAAGGTCTATCTCATAGAGTTGGGGCCATCCAAAGGTCTCATGGCCACATGATTCTAGCACCATGGTGAGTGTCACGACTAGTGGTCTGCTGAGGAAATCAACGATGCAATTAGTGCTTCCTTTTTTATACTTGATATTGAGGTGGAATTGCTACAATTATGTGGACCACTTTTGATGGCGGTCATTGTATAATTTTCTCTGTGTCTGCATGAACTGCAATGGCTTATGATCAGTGTGGATGATTGTCTCCTTCCCAAGAATGCAATTTCTCCACTAGCAGAAGGCTTGCACAATGGAGTACATTTATTTGTCGTAAGTATTGTACTTACAGACAATATCTAACAGTGTCTCACTATGATAGGCCATGGGGTGGCCATGTTGAGTGAGAATGACGCCCACAACATAGTCTGAAGCATCTGTCTCGATCTCAAAGGGATGATGCAGGTCTGGTAGTGAAAGTACTGGGGCTGAGCACAAGAACTGCTTCAAATCATCGAACTCTTTTTGTTGGGACTGGCCCCATGCAAATTTCTCCTTACCACCACCCCTGTTTATTTGGTTGAGGGCCCATGCAATATGGGAGAATCCCAGCACGAACCTGCAGTAGAAATTGGCAAGGCCTAAGAAGCTTTGAAGCTCAGTGAGTGTGGTTGGGGTTGGCCAATCATGGATGACTTGGATCTTGGCTAGATGCACATGTACACCATGCTAATCAATGATGTAGCCCAGGTAATGGACCCTGTCCATGCCGAAGGAGCATTTTTCCAAGTTGGCAGATAGCTTGTGCTATTGTAGGGTGTGAAAAACCTGTTGAATATGTTGCAAGTGTTCGGCCCAAGTCTTGTTGTAAATTAGAATGCCATCCAGATACACCACTACAGAAGTATTGGTGAATGGTCACAGGATATCGTTCATCATCCTCATGAAAGTGGCTGGAGAATTTTTCAAACCAAAGGGCATGACCAACCATTCAAAAAGGCCTTCCTCTGACTTGAAGGCAGTCTTCCATACATATGTATGTTCTATCAGGACCTGGTGGTATCCAGACTTCAGATCAATCTTACTGAAGTATTTATCCCCCGTGAGTTGATTAAGGAGGTCATCAATTCGGGGAATCGGGTGCTGGTTTCTGACTGTGATTTTATTCAGAGCCTGATAATCAATACAGAGTCACCAGGTTCCATCTTTCTTTTGTACCAGCATGATTGGGCTCCTACAAGGTGATGAGTTGGGATGGATGTTCCCCTTGTGGATTAGTTCTTGGATCTGTCGCTTGATCTCCTCATTCTCTAAAAAAGAGTGAAAATAGACTGGCCCATTGGGCAATGGTGCACCAGTGGTCAGATCGATGGGGTTCTTGACCTAGCAGTG
Source organism: Picea glauca (assembly GCA_000966675.3). Lineage (NCBI taxonomy): Eukaryota > Viridiplantae > Streptophyta > Pinopsida > Pinales > Pinaceae > Picea > Picea glauca. The sequence goes on along the minus strand of JZKD02S1711868.1, from coordinate 338,803 downwards.
CAAAGGTACCCCTGTAGGTGAGGAGAATATATCCAAGTATTCTTCCACGACCTTATCTACATTCTTTTGCTATGCGGAGAGGTCGGACGCAGAGACCCTAGATGTGGCTGTGATCTTTCACTTATTATGAGAGTGAATCACGAAGAAGACAATCTTCCCCTTCTGAGAGATGACCTTCTTGCATTGCTTAGTAGAGATCAAGAAAATAACACTAGGTGTGACTGTCTCGGGTTTCCTATACAATTTCCTGTTCAAAGTAATAATAACACTACTATGACTAGACTCATATACAACATGATGTTTCCATAAATAAGGTTGGCCCAAAAGAACATCAAAAACTTTGAGATGAGCAACATCACACAATACCTCATCTTTGAAGGGTTGGATGCCATACGACAGTCAGCACTGTTGGTTGACGCAGAGATCTCTCCCTTGGTGGAGCCATCCAATGGTGTATGGTTGTGGGTGCGTAGTTGTTCGTAGGGCTAGACACTTGACGACCTCTGCTAAGATGAGGTTCTTCTGGCTACCTTTATCAATGATGAAGTGTAGCGAGGTGCCTTTTACCCACATCCGTGAATGGAAGAGGTGCTCTCCTTCTTCTGGCTCGTCTGGCTCACCAGGTCGGAGCTTGGTGGTAGAAACAATGGCACTAGGTTCTGCGTCAATGATCCATGTTCTCCTTTCTGGTTCTGGCTCAGAGTCAGAATCCACATCTGATTCAGAGGATTTTACTTTGGCCACCAGTGACTGCTTTGAGCGGCAGTCAACAGTGTTATGCCAAGGGATCTTATGGTAGTCCCACCACTTCTTGGTGTCTTTCTTTGTCTTTCTGGTGTCCTTCTTTTCTTGTGGCTTGGACAGGTTGTCCTGATACTGTCCATCTTTTCTCTATCCTTTGTTCTGTGAGTTGGGGCTACCCTTTCCTGGATTTTTTTTAGGGGTTCCCAGGCCCAAATAACTTCATATTTTGTTTGAGCTTCTGCTCGATTTTGACCACATATCTGTAGGTCGTGTCCAAGGATGAGATGTCCAGAAATTCCATTTCAGTCTGGATGTATCTATGCAGAGCACCGTAATACTTGAGCACCAGATGTCGCTCTGAATCTTTGATACCCAGCTTGGTGCACAAGGTATGGAAGATATTTGTGAAATCTGGCACTGCTTGGTCTCTTTCTTGCCGCAATGTGGTCCATTTGGTATACAGGTCATCATAACTTCCGACAGGGTAGTATTGTTCCTTAATAACATCCCTAAAGGATTCCCAAGTGGTCGTGACTGAAAATAGTGAGGGTTCCTCTGTATCATTTTTCTCACAGAAAGTTTCCCACCAATCTTTGACATGGGGAATAGCTTTGAGGAGTACAAAAGTAATTTTTTCTCTATTCAAAAAGTTATGGATAGAAAAATACCCTTCTAGTAGATTCAACCACTTGTCTACAACATATGCATCTATCTGACCTTAAAATATAGGAATATCGAAGTTTATTTGTACCTTGAAGGGGGCGGCGCCTCCGTTTGAAGAAGATGCATCGCCTATTGGTAGCCATCGAAGGATTTGCGTGAAACTATCCATCATCTCGTTCCTCTATTGCATGAAGGCTTCCTCAATAAATAGTTTGAAAGGATCTCTTGTTACGTCATCTTTATTTTCTCCTACCATGAGAGTTCACTTGGGCGTGCGAGAGATTTTTTCCTCAAGAGAAACAAGCTCGAGACCCAACTCTTTGTACTCTGACCTCGTTGGGGACAGGCATTAAGATGACAAGGAGAAAACCGCTCTGATACCACTGATACAGATTTTATGAGCATAAAGAAATGAATATAGATTATTAATAGGTGCTTAACACAAAATAACAGAGATACAGTAAAACTGGAATAGTAAATTACCAAAATTGCCAGAAAACTATTTTGAGCCAGTTGGAAAAGGTGGGTGGCCACCAATATCCATATGGATCAGTCTACCCATCAGACTTAGGATGATAAGTAGTGTTGAAGTTCAGATTTGTTTCAAACCCTTTGAATAACCCCTTCTAGAACTTTGACGTAAACTTTGGGTCTTTGTCAGTCACAATTGTCTTGGGTATGCCATGCAAACATGCTACTTCCCTCATATAAATATTAGCAACATATGATTAGTCTTTATAGGAATGAAATGGGTAACTTTAGTAAGATTTTCCACCACTACCATGATTGCATCATGTTGATTTCTTGTTCTGGGCAATCCTATGATGAAATCCATTGTCACCACTTCCCATTTCCACTCAGGAATAGGTAATGGTTGTACTAACCCAACTGGGTTTCTATGCTCAGCCTTGACCCTTTGACATTCCAATCATTTAGCTATGTATTCAACAATCTCCCTCTTCATGCCAGGACAATAATATTGGCTCTTGACTGTTGAAACTGTTGTCTGATATCATGGGTGTCCTACATAAGGCACATTATGCATTTCTTTTAAAATCACACTTCTCAATTCTGGAGAATCTGGTACATAAACTATGTTTTTGTACAAGAGAATTCCATCAATTCCCAATTTATAATCTTCAATTTTCTGCTGCAATTTTGTTACCAATTCCATGTACTACAAATCTGCTTTTGCAGCTTCTGAAATTCTGATAGTCTAACAAAACTTGGTTGACTGCACATTTTGTAGAGTTAACTATTTTCAGAACTGAACTAAATTGTTGCATAGTGTAGAGAAGTGGGGAAGGCACAGGGTGCCTACCTTTCGAAAAATAAAGTTAGAGGAAAGGATGTCCATTTAGGAGTTGAAGGATCGACCTCCAATGGTCATGGAGAAGAGTTAGATAAAGAAGGAAGCATGATGAAAATCATTGAAAAGTTGCAGAAAGATGTCCAGACTCACCGAGAAGATAACAAAAAGCTCATGAAATCTAGGGACCAACAGGGAGAATTCAACATAAAGTTGATTCATAGCCTTTTAATAATAGAAAAGAAATTGGATAAGGAGAGTGGCTCAAGCAAATCAAGGAGTTACAGAAGAACAAAAAATGATACCAAACATCACCAACACTCCCCAAAGAATTCCAATAAGAGAGAACACACCATCTTAAGTCCATCCCCTGTTAGGAAGAATAAGAGGTTTGGGGAGGATGAGCTACGAGGTGAAATGAACAAAACCAAACCTCCTACATTTGATGGGGAGCACAAGAAGGATGAATATGCAGAGACATGGCTAGTGGGCATGAGAAAGTATTTTCAATTGCATAATTATTCTTCTCATGCAGAAGGAATAATTGCCATATACCAACTTAAAGGAAAAGCATCCATGTGGTGGGATCATCTAGTGCAAGTACAACACCTCAGAGAGAAAAATGTGACTTGGAAGGATTTCAAGAGGCATTTTGAGAGGAAATACCTGAACAAGAGGTATTATGATAGAAAGATGAAAGAGTTCTTTGAACTTAAACTGGGCAGCATGGTTATTGACAAATATGAAAGGAGATTCTTAGAGTTGTTGAAGTATGTCTCCTTCATCAAGGATGAGATAGTGAAGATTCAGAGGTACCTGAGTGGGTTGCCATATTTCATCAGTGATAAAATCCAATATGATGATCCCAAGACACTGGAAGAAACTATAAGGAGAGAAAAATTCTTATATGATCATAACAAAGGAAAGCCTACTTTCTAGAAGGCTTGGGAGAACAAGAAGAATTTCAAGAAGGAAAAGAGGAAAAAGGGAAACAAGACTCCATTTTTCAGAAATAATCCTCAAAGACGACCATCTATTAGAGAGCATAGAATGGCTGAGGTAGGAGGCCAGAGGTCAAGGCAGGAACCCATTCAATGTTAGGGTTGTAAAGGAGACCACAAGTATAGATATTTTCCTCACAAAAGTGACAAGGTAAGAGATGTCCACAATGTACAGCAAGCAGAAACGGTGGAGGACATGGGTAGAAGAGTACCAAGGATCTATGCAACCCTGGACAACAAGCAAGATGAGTTTCAATCACACATGATTGAAGTTGAAGGTATGATCAATAACCATGCATTTACTATTTTAATTGATTCGGGGGCTAGTCATAGCTATATAGACCCTAAGGTAGTGGAAATATTTATTTTTCCAAGAAGCAAGCATGGTAAATCTTGGTTGGTACAACTAGCTATAGGAGCCAAGAGAAAGGTTATTGAGTTGGTTAAATCGTGTCCAGTGGGCATGAATGGACTATGTACCAAGGCAAATTTGAACATCTTTTCGTTGGGATCATATGATTTCCTAATTGGTATGGATTGGTTGGACCAACACCATGCCATCTTAGACTTCCATAACAAGGCATTCACTTTCTTGGATGAGGAAGGAAATCGGAAAATAGTCTAAGGAATTCCCAGGGAAGTCACTGTCCAGGAAATCTCATCAATGCAGTTGAAGAAGTGCTAAAGGAAAGGCTGTCAAATATTTTCATCCCATATGGAGGAAGCATCTAAGGATAAGGTGTAAAATTTGGAATATCATGTAGTCCTGGAAGATTTTGAAGATGTGTTCAAGGAGGTACCAAGACTACCTCCAAAGAGAGATATTGATTTCTCTGTTAATTTGATGCCTGGAGCAGCTACAGTATCAAAGACTCCTCACAAAATGAGTACACAAAAGTTGAAGGAATTGCAAATGTAGCTTGAAGAACTTATGAAGAAGGGGTATATACACACAAGTGTGTCACCTTGGAGTGCCCCAGTCTTGTTTGTGAAAAAGAAAGATGGGACATTGATATTGTGCATCGACTTCAGACAATTAAACAAAGTAACTATAAAGAACAAGTATCCTCTGCCAATGATTGATGATCTCTTTGATCAATTGAAGGATGCAAAGATATTTTCCAAGATAGATCTTAGGTCAGGATACCATCAGGTAAGGATTAAGGAGTAGGATACCAACAAGGCTGCCTTCAGGACAAGGTACGGTCATTATGAGTTCACGGTGGTGCCATTTGGGTTATCAAATGCACCCGTTGTTTTCATGTGCTTAATGAATGGTGTTTTCGGAAAATATTTAGACAAGTTTGTCATTGCCTTTTTGGATGACATTCTTGTATATTCCAATTCGGAAAAAGAGCATGAGAATCATTTGAGGATGGTGTTGAAAGTGATAAGGGATCATCAGTTGTATTCGAAGTTGAGCAAGTGCTCATTTTATCACAACATAATTCACTATTTGGGGCATATCATGTCTGAAGAAGGTATAGCAGTGGACCCTGGAAATATTGAGGCCATTAAAGGGTGGAAAACACCTAAGAATTTGACAGAATTTATATCCCTCATGGGTCTAGCTGGCTACTACAAAAGGTTCATTGCAGGGTTTTTGAGAATAGCTCACCCCATCAACTCCTTGCAAAGGAAGGGGAAGAAGTTTCAATGGATAAAAGAATGCGAAAATAGTTTCCAACAATTGAAGCAGTTGTTATCCAGTGCTCCAATTCTGAATATCGCAGATCCGAGTGAAGATTTTTTGGTTTTCACAGATGCATGCAAAGAAAGAGTTGGTGGAGTCCTGAGCCAGAATGGGTTTGTGATATGTTTTGAGTCTAAAAAATTGAAAGGGCATGAAAGGATCTATGCCACTCATGATTTGGAATTGGCAGCCATAGTGCACGCTTTGAAGAAGTGGAGGCACTACCTCATCGGAAAGAGATTTAAGCTTAGGACAGACCATAACGGTCTGAAATATTTGTTTGATCAACCTACTTTGAATGCTAAGTAGAGTAGATGGTTGGAATTCCTCTGTGAGTATGAATTTGATATCAAGCACATCAAAGGAAAAGAGAACAAAGTGGTTGATTCACTCAGCAAGAGAGTGCATGATTTTCATGCTACAACCATTAGCATGTATCAGACGAATCTTAAATGCAGAATTTTGGAAGCTACAAAAGAAGATTTGCATTACATGGAATTGGTAACAAAATTGCAGCAAGGTAAAATGCAGCAGAAAACTGAATATTATGAGTTGGTAATTGATGGAATTCTCTTGTACAAAAACATAGTTTATGTACCAGATTCTCCATAATTGAGAAGCGTGATTTTAAAAGAAATGTATAATGTGCCTTATGCAAGACACCCAGGATATCAGAAAACAATTTCAACAATCAAGAGCCAATATTATTGGCCCGACATGAAGAGGGAGATTGTTGAATACATAGCTAAATTCTATGAATGTCAAAGGGTCAAGACTAAGCATAGACACCTAGCTGGGTTACTACAACCATTACCCATTCCAGAGTTGAAATGGGAAGTGGTGATAATGGATTTCATCACAGGACTGCCTGGAACAAGAAAGAAACATGATGCAATCATGGTAGTGGTGGACATGCTTACTAAATTTGTCCATTTCATTCCTATAAATACTACTCATAAGGAAACTAATGTTGTTGATATTTATATGAAGGAAGTAGCACACTTTCATGGCATACCCAAGACAATTGTGTTTGACAGAGACCCAAAGTTTACATCAAATTTCTAGAAGGGGTTATTCGAAGGGTTCAGAACAAATCTGAACTTTAGAACTACTTATCATCCTAAGTTTAATGGGAAGATAGAAAGGGTGAACCAAGTGATAGAGGACATGCTAAGGATGTATGTGATGGAAAAACCATCTAAATGGGAGGATTATTTACACTTGGTAGAATTTACCTACAACAATGGGTATCAAGCATCACTGAAGATGAGCCCTTTTGAAGCACTTTATGGCAGAAAGTACAACACCCCAGTAAGTTGGGACAACCCAGTTGATATGGTAGTGGTTGGGAAAGAACAAATGTTGAAGATTAACCAGAATTTGAAGGTTGCCCAAGACAGGCAGAAAATTTATGCTAATAAGAATAGAACTCATAGGGAATTTAACGTAGGGGATCATGTATTCCTGAGAGTGAAGGCCAACATAATCTCCCTGAAGTTGTGAAATTGTTCAAAGTTGGTAGGTTGATATTGGGGGCCATTTGAAATCCTAGAGAGGATTGGTTTAGTAGCATATAAGCTTGTATTTCCTGCATGCATGTCTATATATAATGTATTTCATGTGTCATTTCTTAAGAAGTATGTACCTGATGCTAATCATGTAATTGATTGGAATGTGATTTAGGTGGAACAAGAAAGTGTTTTTCATGTGCATCCGGTGATTATACTGGATCAAAAAATTAAGCAGCTCTGGAATCGAGCCAGAAAGTTTGTAAAAGTTCAGTGGACCTGGTATGGTCCCGAGGACACAACATGGGAGCATGAAGATGCTATGTGGGCAGAATACCCACATCTTTTTTAAGATTTTGAAAATCTTTTTGATATTATGTAAATGCATTGCACTAAGGACAATGCAAAAATAAGTGGAGGGAATTGTAATACCCCAAGACCGAGCCCCTGTGAAATGTAATGATTTTTGTAGGCCAGTAAGACAAGTAATTATAAGTTGGTAGGCTTATGTGTTTATTAGGCTGAAGAGCCTAGATGCTAAGGTCAGTGGGCCTAATTTTTGTATATGTAATTATGCATATTATTAATAAAATACATCATTTCATGTAGATCGACCATGAAGAAAGAGTTATGGGGGACTAGGCTCCACTGGGTAGGGAAAGAAATGGGACTGAGAGGCTAGGAAAGAGGGGTTAAGCTTGAGAGCTTAACCCAAGGGAATATTATAATGTATTCCTGAAAAGTACTAAAGTTGGGAAAATAAACCCAGTTATCCTAAGTTTCTTTGAGGGGAGGAACAAACTCCAAGTGGAGAGGAGCGTACTCCTGGAAAGCCAAGTGTCACCCAGGATGAATACATATTTATGTGGGAATTCCACCTTTGTAGAGGGTTCACGAACCATTCTGACCACCTTCCTGAGGAGTTCACTCTGACCATTGCAACTCTCTCATGATTCTGTAAGATGACCATTCTCACTGTTTTCCTTGCTCACTCTCAACATTCTGGCCAGTCCGGCCATCTAGTTTTCCACGAGTTCATCCTCATCATGATGGACATTCCTTAGGAAATTCACGCATGCACTGAACAAGTATGTAGTCAGAGTCATTTCTTCCTTGTGAACCTATGTAGATTGTTGAGTCATCCCCTTGCCTTACCCAATTTTTGGTGGTTGTGGATTGAAGAGACGAGTTGTCAGGCATGTGGTTAAAGAAGTAGTTTCTCATGCCTGTGAGAAACTCTCTCTAGGTGAGAGAGTTTGTTGGGAATTGATTTCTCCTAGAGGGAGTCCAGTACCAGCTACGGAGCTCTAAGAATTCCTGATCTAGCCTGTTGTTGAATTCCTGGAAGGGAAGTGGAGCAGTCGGTGGACTATGGAACAGTGAAGGTGCATATTCCTGGGGTGGGACAGGCATGTGGGGAATGAGAGTCTATGATAAATGGGCGTAAGTAGGCTCCTTGGAGAGAATCCTTCCAATTTCACAGTGCAGTTTCCTGTAGCCTCAACCTAGGTCTAGTATTCATTTGCCCTGGGAGGAGTTTAGTCCCAGCTCGGGGGTGACCCACTATTGAGTGTGATCAACAACATGGTCTAAGGCTAGGAGGTTCCTGGAAGGCCTGCACGCAGTTGATGGTCATATATTAAAAGATAAGTACCAAATATATTTTCTTTGTATGATGTGTATGGTGTACATGTGTTATATATATATATATATATATATATATATCATAGCACTAATTGCAGTAGCATGAATCGACCTGGTTGGGTCGGGACGTTACAGATTGGTATCAGAGTTAAGAAACATGTCCAAGAAGTGGCGTTTCCCGGCCTGTTGGTGATATGAAATGTAAATAGAAAAAAAACATTGCAACACAAAAAGTGAAAATAAAAATATTTAATATCAAATTTGTTGGAGTAATTAACTCATACTTTTCTTATTGTTAATGTGGTATTCTTCATAATGTGGTTTGGTAATTTATTGTTTATTGTAATGTAGAAATTATTCTCTATTGAGTTGTTTGAGTCTATTATGTAGGAGGTTTATAGCTAGTTGGTTGTGAGAGAGTCCAACTTAATCTCCTAGTTTGGTGTGTAGTTGAGATATTTTCTCAAACTCTCCTTCTATATTGGGAATAAGTTAGATATAACAACTTGTGAACTCTATATAATGGAGTCACAATATATTGTAAATAATTCAATTATTCAATAGATTTTTGTTTGTGTGTGTAATAATGTCTCATCTCTCATATTTTATCTTGGTATTTGACTCCCTCGTGTGAGGGCCCAGAAGATTATTTGTTTTGTGAGTAATTGATGGAGTCTGTGTTCAGTGTGAAGATTTATATGTGCATGTGTGAGATATTTTCCCACATATTTTCTTGCCATGAGAGGTCATGGTGTAAGATTAACTTGGATACATTTAGTATCTAGACTATTTCCTAGAGAATTTCCCAACATCATGGTTGGGTACCTAGGTGTCTCGGTAGATGGAAGTATTTTCATAGGATGACCAATTGTTTAGTGTTTGAAAACAAATTTGAATTGATTTCTTGGTTTGAATGGATCAAATAAAGGTAAAATCTCAATATGGATACTTTTCCAGTTAGTTTGGGAGTTGTGGATCTAGGGAGCGATCTCTCATTATTTGTTGAAGACATGTGAGTGGTCTTCTAATGAGGTTACACGACATGCAGGTGTGTGAGTTGTTGTCTAGTAATTGATTTGGGAGATCCGTTCAAGAGTTCAGGGAGGGAACTCAAAATTCAACTTGGGATCTACACATTAGGCAACTAAGAATTCAACTTGGGAGCTACACATTTATGAGGGTTAAGAGAGAGCTTGATGGAGTTAGTAGCCTGGAATATTTCGAAATGGTTAAGGCATAATGATGAAGACCATACCTAAGAGAGATCAATACAAGTACTTGTTAAGGGAGGGGTGGCATGATTAACTCCTACTTGTCTTATTGTTAATGTGGGATTCTTCATAATGTGGTTTTCTAGTGTATTGTTTATTGGAATGTAAAAATTATTCTCTACATGGATTTTTTGACTCTATTATTTAAGGAGTTGTTAGCTACTTGGTTGTGAGAGAGATTCTCTCCAACTTAGTCTCCTAGTTTGATGTGTATTTGAGATATTCTTTCAACCTCTCCTTCTATATTGGAAATAAGTTAGATCTGATAACAAGTTGTAAAGTCTAGATAATGGAGTCACAATTTATTGTAAAGAAATAAATTATTTGAGTTTTGTTTGTATGTGTAATAATGTCTCATCTCTCATATTTTATCTAAATTATCACTTATTTTTATATTCTTTAAATTCAATTGTTTTCACTCTCATTTAAATATCTTTTATGTTAATTGTATATTGAGAGTTATTGTAAATAATCTTATTCATAAGTATTAGGAAACAACATTGTTTATACCTCAATTAGATCACAATAGGTTCAATAGACCAATTCTAGTCTAAATGGATCATCTTCATCATCATCGTTGTTATTTTATTTTTAATTTCAAAATTTAAAACTAATATAAAATTTATAACATAGTATAGTTTATAAAATTTTATTAATATTAATTTATTATATATCATTTTTAAATTAGCTCCATCAAAAATGAAGCTGTGAACATTATCACATTAAGTGAAAATTGGATTAATGATTATATATCTTCCATAGAATAACTTCCTGGATATCCATTTTCACACACATCACGACTTAAAAACACAATTTTATAACGAGTCTTTAAAATAGTGTGTAAATCTTGATTCTCTGATTATAAGTGAAGAATGAAAAAACCTATATTGCGTACAACCCTTTTAAGGGATTTTGTCCTCTTATTATGGTGCCACCCCTGTACTTTATACTTTATATTTGTATTCATATCATTTTCTCACTTTGTTTTGTTTCATTTTTCATTGCGAATTCAAGTATTTGGTCTTTATAACGAAGGATGTAAGACCCTTGGCCATATTAATTGCAGTCATGCCTCCAGGAAAAGGCCATTGTCTTTTTTTTTCCAATAGAAAATTTGCCCAATTATATTAGAGATATAATTTGTTTACATATCAGATCCAAGACTAGGATTGGTACAGGCGACAGACAGTCCCAAAAAGATACCATGGAATCACACTCCCAATACAAAGAAGCAAACAGAGCTGGAATCCAAAAAGGATCAGGAAAAGATCGGCAAAAAGACTGAAAATTGTAAAGTACTTGGAGGGATAAACCTCCAAAGGAGATACAACAGAGGAAAGTAGAAACATAACATATTGTCTATATACAAAAAACCAAGACAGAAAGAAATGGGGCTAATAAAGACTAAGAAAAAGCTTGGTGCCTTCTACCCCATTTGTCCACTGAGAAAAGGTTATCCGGCCTTCTCGTTCCTGTAAAGACATCTTTGAGAGATGATCAACTTCAACATTGTATTCCCTGAAGGCGTGCCCAAAACTTATATCTAGAAAGGATTTTATTAATTCCTTTATTCTAGGCTTCCATGCATCAATGGTACTTGATTGAAGTCTATCTCTATCAGAGATCCAATCAATTACTACTTTAGAATCCCCCAGGACTTGGAGTCTGTGGAAAGATATATGTAATGCCAACCTGAGCGTAGCCCATACACCCATTAATTCAACTCTGGTATTTGTTCCTCTCCCACAATTAAAAATCCATTTATAAAACGTCCAATATGGAGTTTTAAAGACACCACCAACTCAACACATTTGGCCATCCATCTGAGCAGCCCCATCAAACCAAGCTGTGATAATATTCTTTTTTTATTGGATCATAATAGAATGCAAAGGCGCAGACTTCTGAGATTTCAAACCACAATTTTGAAAGCCTAAAGTTTTAAAGATCATTGTGTGAATAGATGGCTTTTTCTCCTCAAAGATAGGTGTGTTTCTTTCTAACCATATAAACCAGCAAGTGTGCGTTGCAACCAAAGTTGGGACAAATTTATCATTCACCCATAAATTAAAACAATCATTCAAGGTATTTCCTTTCCAACAGTTTTTGAATTTTAGAATCGTAGCCAATCTTTCCCAAACTGATATAGCAAAGGCATAGTGAATAAATAGATTATTAGTTCTTTCAAAATCTTGAAGACAGAGGTAACACCGAGACAGTCCTTCCCATCCTTTGAAATTCAGGTTTTCCCATGTTAGGATATTGTTCTTGGTGGCCAACCAGATGAAGCATTTTATTTTGAGTTGCAAGTCCCATTTCCATAAAGCTTGTCTCCATCCCAGTACCTTTTTTAAACCATGTGTAGATAGCAATGCCAGATAAGTATTCTTAATAGTGATGATTCCTGAGTTATCACTGTCGGTCCACAAGAGTTCATCTTCTATGTCTTGGAGAAAGGAACCCAAGTCAATGAGGGCCCTCCAGAAACGATTCCATTCATATCCTAAATCACCTGAAAGTCCTAAATCCGAACTGGAAAACCACAAAGAAGAAGAGTGATCGTCCATTCTCCTCCTCTCTTGCAGGAGAGAGGTGATATTTCGATTTTTTTAAGAAGACAAAAGAGGAGGTGAGATGAAGGAATTATCACCCATTCCAAGGATCCTATCTCTACCAAGTGCTATGATGTGACCCAAACTCGACAACTAGCTTAACCAGTGTGTGATCAAATGGATTGATTTCGGGAGACCTCTCCAAATCTGGAAGCCAATTTATGAAGGAATGAAGGAGATATGAGCCAACTTTTAACCGTAGTGTGTGGCGGTACTTATCAATAAAAAAATTATGCCAAATACCATCACACATCAGGACATTCCAGAGAGAGTTTTCCACCAATTCCTTGTTGAAATCAAATAAATTATGCATACCTCGCCCTCCAAATTTGGCAGTGTTAGAAGGTCCCATTTGCACAAATGATAATGTTTAGTTTCACTGTTCCCTTTCCAAAGAATGTTGAAAAAAGTCTTTCTCAGATTGTTTAAAACAGTGTATGGAATGATCTCAAGAGACATCCAGTACACCAGTTGGCATTCTAAAACTCATTTTAATAAAGTAAGGTGACCTCCCAAAGAAATCCACCTATAACACCAATTCCCATTCTTCTTTTCAACTTTATGCAACATCTAGATCCAATCCTCGACACATTGCACCTCGATTTTCAAGTGATACCCAAGATATATGAAACCAACAGAAAGGTCAGAGAAATTGAATGGAAAAAACAATTTGTAAGGATCAAGATCCTGAGTTGATAGTCCTTCATGGAGAATTGTCGATTTTTGAACATTTACCTTTAAACCAGACGCTAAACAAAATAGTTTAACAATCTTGTCGATCTCCCACCATTCACTTAAAGTAGCATGTGAAATAATAATAAAATCATCTACAAACATCATCATCTCAAATTAAAATCCCATAATTTGAGATTTTAATAGTTTTGGATACTTTAATACCCGTCAGCATGCCATCGCTTTGACTCTCTTTTAGAAGAAGGTTGAGGCCTTCCATGACCAATATAAATAAAAGAGGCGATAATAGGAATCCTTGGCGGAGTCCTCTGCAAATTTTGAAGAAATCAGTGGCCTCCCCATTTAATAAAACAACAAAGGATGAGGAAATTACACAACTCATGATCCAATTAGTCATGTCAATACCAAGGCCAATTTGAATTAAAATTATCCTTAATAGGTCCCAATTGATGCAATCATAAGCCTTCTGAAGATCCAATTTTAGAACCATAGATTTTGACTTCTTCCTTTTAATACTATGAAGGCATTCATGAACCGTCCCAATAGCATCCTGAATATGACGACCTTTCAGAAATCCCATCTACTCATCCAAAACTGATATGGAGAGAAGGGGTTTCAACCTGTTTGCTATGATCTGTGTGATTATTTTATAACAAAGGTTACTTAAATAAATAGGCCTATAATCCCCAAAGGTTTGTGGTTTATTTACTTTTGGAATAATGGCCGAGAAAGTTGAATTTATACCACCTGAGATAATACCTTTGGTTCTTTCTTCTTCCACCATTTCTAAAAGGTCTTTGCCTACCAGATCGAAGAAGTGTATGAAGAAATCTACCATCCAACCATCAGACCCTAGGCTCTTGTCACACTTAAATAAGGTTAAAACCACTTTTATTTCACTTAGAATAATTGGACGATATAATGTCACTGCTTCATTTTCAGTAATAAACCTAGAGAAGAGACTAACCACTTTGACCTGATCCATAGTCGGCGGAGGATCCTGTTCTCTAAAAAAACATTTGAAATATTTTGTTGCTTCTATTTTAAGATCTTCTTGACCACTGTGCAGAATGCCTAAATAGTCTCTTATTTCCCAAACAAATTTACGATTTCTTCTGAAATTGGCAAAGTTGTGGAAGAACTTGGTGTTTTGATCCCCACTTTTGATCCATATGGCCCTACTCCTTTGATGCCAGAGTTATTCCTTTTTCCTTTAAATACTTGTTTCTACTTTGTTCAATATTGTTTAGAATTAAATCCTCCTGTCATGTTCTCGAAATTCCCGAAGAGGGCTGAAGCAAGTCTGTTATATATTTTTTGATCTTCAATAGATGGGAGTTTTCCTTAATGGTGCATAACTTTGCCCACTGCTTTGTTTTGGATTTCAAATTTTTAAGTTTCCAGACCATCCTTTTTTTCTTTCCACTCTCACCAAGGAATTTTGGATCTGTCCAGAGATTATGGACCAAAACAGTTAAATTCTGATCAACCAACCATTGCGAGTTAAATTTGAAAGGGTAGGCCTTAAAGAGAGGAGAGATTTATAGTTGTATAATCACCAGATCATGTTCAGATACAAATGTATATTCCACCCATGATTTATAAAGACCAACGCTTGATAGAAAATATTCAGACACAAGGAATCTGTCTAGTCATTTCCAAATAGCATCTGAACCAGAACACATGTTCCTCCACGTTGGTACAACCTTTCCCATCTCGATATCAATAAGATTTTTGTTTTGAAAAAGGGCTTTGAAAAAACCATCCAAGGATCCTACTGAAGCCTATCCACCCCAAGATTCTCCCAAAGATAGAGTAAGATTCAGATCCCCTGCAATAATTAGATTTTTGATATATAATAGTTTGGAATCCACCACAAGGGTCTAGAATCTTCTTTTATCCACACAAGGGCCATATCAATTTAGCAATGAAATCTTCCTTTTGCTAGATAAACAAGATCCTATCAATAAAATTCCACCAAAAGTGATAAAAGGAACCAAATTATAAATTCTCGTATCCCAAGAAGCCAATAGACAACTGAAAGTACTAAAATAATTCACTGCACAAAAAACCCAGTGCGGGCGAAAGGCATGCATGAAGGATTTGGATTTATGAGACGATATCAAAGTTTCCCGAAGAAATACAATGTCAGGTCAAGTTTAGTCCAAAACACGTCGAAAGGAGGCCAATTTTAGGGTGCCTTTGGTCCCTCTGAGATTAAGAGAGAGAAAAACCATTACTTAGCATGAGAAAGGGCCTTCATTGCTCTAAGTGCCCTGCTGTCAGTGGATGGACGAGAATCAGGAATCAAAGGAGTCGAAACAGTAGAATTTTTCCTTGCACTCCTCGTTTTTATAGGTGAATAATCAATACCTAAACCCCTAGACCATGCAAACTCTTTCCCAAACCCTTCAACATGTGAATTGGGCTTACTAGACTCACCAGATGTAACACCAGGGTCGATAACAGAGTTTCCAAGGTAGACAGGTAGTTGAACCAAAGAGTTAGGGTCACAGATGAAAGGTAGTAAGTATTGCAAGACCACATGAAGTGAAGGCTCATCATCTTCCAGTTCATGGTAACCCAGGAGAGTAGGTGACCCAACAATCTACAGGCTAGAAGGAAGGGGGATATCAATATGATTAGAAACTGACTGATAAGTAGATGGAACTGACTGTTGAAGATCAGCTAAGGATGAAACCAAACCAGAAGGCAGAGCTTAGACAACCATAGAAATATCTGAAAATAAACCCTTGTCTAGAACACTTCTAGACTCAACACCACCACATTTCTCCAGTACTAAAGAAACATCTACATTAATAGTTTGTTTTTAAGCCAATCCGATGCATCCAAAGCATATTTTTGAAACTGAGACAAGGTTGGGTAAAGTACATGGAATAGAGTTTTCAACTTACCCATCGTAGTGCCTTTCGTAACTAGAAAATCAGAATCTTCCCGTGGAAAATGAAAAGAGCTTAGACCAGTGAAATCCACACCCATAGACAAGTCCGATCAAGGTTGGTGGAGAGAAACGTCTTTGGATTCATCCTCCTCCACTACTAGACCTTTACAATCACGTCTTAGGTGGTCAGTGCTCCTACAGAAGCTACATCTAAAGGGTAATCCTAAATAATCTAGTCGCTGATGAAAATGTCTTCCTCTCCACTCAATCTCCAACACTTCAGGAAGACCAAAATGTATGTCCATTTCAACCAATATTTTCCAAATTGTTTGCGATGCAGCCGAGAGTGAAATCTTGTCAACTATAATGAAATATCCCAAGGAGTTCTTGATTTCTTGTAGGGATCCTTCATTCCAAAAATGCAAAGGTAAACCGGGCAGAAGGACCCAAAGGTGTTTGTGCTAGAAATATTCTATAACTGGGTCGTACGCTAGTCTCCAATGTTTCAACATAAGGTTTCCCCCTCCAATAATCCATTTAATTTCCAGTAAGCGATAATCATCTTGAGGTGAATTACACATAAAACCAAACCAACCTTTATTTAATGTCAAAAGTTCGAGAGTGTAACCTAAAAGGGGAGTCCATACTTTCTCAACCCACATGGGGAGCGTTGAAATGCTTAGGTGCCTATATGAAAGTCTCCCTACGAGACCGCACATTGATAACCTCCAAGTCTCGTCCAGACCAACATCAGAGCGTAAAACCATCTTTCTCACTGCCTTGTTTGGCCTCCACAAATGGCAACCACCCCGAGGGGTAATAGTCGGTAACCATTCATTGTTGTGGGATCCTGTAAAGGCCCGACTCAGCTTCTCTCTGAAATCAGTAGAAGGATAGCGAGGGACCGCATCCGAGGGGATTTCTGTTAAACCTGGCAAAAAAATGTTATGTTGAAGAAATTCTTTAGAGGTACGAATCTTAGGATGAGAGGCAGGGGAAGTCAGAATAGTTGGAGTGTGTTTAAGTGAGGTAGTACAAGTACTCAGGGTGTCCAAAGAGGTGAAAATACCCTCTGCCTGCCAGACTCCTTCGTCATCCACTCCCATGAGAGCTTGGACGTCAACATTAATAACTGCCAGCCTAGGCGGGTCCATGATTAGGCCACCTGGGCTCCACTAATAAATAGAATGCTTGGAAGGTAAGGATGAACAGTTACCAAGAATCCACCTCAGATGCACAATAATTGAAGAGTAACTCCTAAATCCGTCGAAACCAGTTTCCAAGAATAGTATTAAATGTGAAAATAAAGAATGGAGATTCTCCAATTGCAGAAATAACACCTACTAACCACTAAACTCTACCAAGGCGGACTAGGGAAGGGCACCTTCACTCCACTAAAAGTAATCTAAACATGGGAATCCACTAAAAGGAGGACAAGTAACTTACAAGAGCCTCTAAACAAGAGCCTAAGAACGTAAGGATATAAACTAGGTAAAGGAGAGTATGGTTACACCCCCTGGTAAAACCAGGGGCATACCAGAGTGCACCAAGGCTCGGCTCTAGACCCATACAATAGTTCCCTCTCTCTGTAAATTCAAAATATTCACCCCAAGAAAAAAAAATGGCATTTTCGACACCACAAACTTTCTCATAAAGCATTCATGACGCCGTCTGTCCCGTCTCATAATGTCCCAAAAAAACATGATCATGACAGAAGCTTTGGTATCTTCGTCGTTGCATACAAGACTTAACCACAAGCATCCCTTTATGATAACTATCTTCTTCATTGCCTATAAATATCTATCATAACTATTCTTGTTAGTCCCTATCGAAGGTGTAGAGGGACTATAGTGATCAATAATTCGTTGACTTCATATTAATATGTCCTTTGACTATAAATTTTCACATCGTAACTATTTTTCCAACTATAGAACTAAAAACATTATTTTTTATATAATAAAAAAAACCTTATATGTCATCATCTCATTGAAGAATATAATGGAAGTCTTATTTCCATCTTTACTACTCTCGTTTTTGTAAATGTTTAGATATCCAAATTTTTGAGGATGGACACTCTTTTTTAATTTTTTAATTTTTATTGAAATTTTTACATACTGAAAGTTCTGAGCATCGACATTATTTTTTAATGTTTTTATTATTTCTATTTGTATTGAAATGTTTACATACCGATTTTTTTTAGCATTGACACTCTTTTTGAGGTACTTGAATAGGCCTGACAACTTAAATGTTTACATAACGTGAGGCCCTTAAACATGCCTATAACACCCCAGGTTTTTGAGCCCCCATTTTAAATAATGTATTCTTGCAATGTTGAGAAGCCAGAGTGCCCAAACAATTATTGAAGGGCCAGCATGCCCAAGAAATGTAATTTTTTGATCATTAATAATAATACATACATTAATCACTGCTAGATGGATAAGGACTAGAGTTATAGGGGGCTATAATTCCACAAGAGAGGGAGATTGAGGGAGCAAGTGTTTATTCCTATTTTTTTCTTATTACCCTTTTTGTCTAAGAGAGGGGATCAGTTACATGAACTTCTTGGGGAAGGCCAAGAGGTTATTGTTTTCCCCATGAGGTTACTTAAACCCTCCTCTGGTCTGATGGGGGGGTTGGACTAATGAATTGTTCACTGTTTTCCCATTCCCTCACTCATTACTCCCATGTACACAATCCCATTCACCCCCCCTTGACCCGTCCATTGATCCATCATCACCTGCGTCTTGGCTTGGCAAAGGAAACAGAGCTGCTGAAGAAATTAGCCATGAGATAGTTGGTTGTAGTGGTCGCTGGTGTGATCCAGCCATGACTTGGGGCCTGCATGTCTGAAATGCATTGGCATGTGCCCTTTTTTTCTCACAACTGCGAGTCTTGAGAGTTCCAGCATTGAGATTCTGGACCAGCTGTGCTGGAAGCCTTAGAAGGAAGGAGAAGGAATACCTGAGGGACTGCATGGAAGAGAAGGGTGGAGATCCATTCTCTCGGGTGGCACAGGTTGGGTAGAAGAGAGCTGGGTACTTGGATTGTTGTGGGTTTTGGGAAACCTGTGAGAGCTTGAGAGCTGACTGGTTTGGGAACCCAATTACACTTTGGAACTGTCCTTGTGGATTCATAGCCCTGGCTCAGGGGTCACACTACTGTTGGGATTTAGAGCAGCGATGTCTATGGTTGGGTGGAACGTCCTTGGTCTGCAGCCAGTCGGTGTCGTCTTTCATAAAGATAAGTTCTCTCTATCGTGATATTACTATCTGTGTATGAAAGTATTCCGCTATGTAGTTTAATTGTCATTTACATGTATATGAATGTATTTTTGTTGTGTATATTTAATTATCGTTTAACATAATCTTTAGATCTTGCATGCTTGATGAATATTGTTGTGCATGTCATTAAATCTATTATCTTATGCATCCTTAATAAATAAAGAAGGTCATCATGAGAAAGAAGTCCAAGGGTAGACTTGCAGGTACCGTACCCAGCCTATGGGTGGCTGGGTATGTTACATATTGGTATCATAGCTTCTGGTTGAAACACGGGGCCGGTATGGGCCGGGTCTGTTGGTCAGAATAACGTGGTCGAGATCGAATGGTGACCATGAATTTGAAAATTTCAGGAGGAATGGAGTTGCAGATGCTACGCAGGAGATGGAATGTCATAGAACCTATGTGAGGGTTTGAAGGATCATGACTGTTCCCTTTTAATTCAGGAACGATCGCCACGGTAGGATCGGGGAGATCCGGGATCATTGGATCAGAGGACAGGTAAACAGGGGTCATTCGATGAAAAGGAAGAAAGGTTAAGGTCATGATCGTTTGATCCCATTGGAGAGAGAGATCAATGACCAACAAGCATTGTGGCGGACCGAGTTGCATGGGAGATAATTTCCCAAGGTGGTCCCACAATCCAAACAATGGTTTACCTAGGGGGGTTACATGTCATCATCTGGAGAATTGCGAGGAGAAAAGCGGGTTACTCCAAACCGTCGATGCATTCCCTTGAAAATTGAAAGACATGCAATGATGTGACAGGTAGGGCTCAAACATCGAAACTTCAAATAGCCGAAGTAACTGGGGGTCGTCAATCCATAGGAGGACATGCATGAACCGATCATGTACTCTAGGTGAAATAACTCTGGGAAAGAGTGAGTGAGGATAAGTTGAGATTTGAGACTCTCGAAGCCTGGAGAGCCGGAGACCCAAAGTAAACATCGACTGTCGGATCATCCGAATTAGATTCTGGTCGCCGATATCCTAGAGGTTATGTGTCAACATATTAGCAACTCTGGAGGAATCTGTTCAAGAGACTTTCAGTTGAGGTTTGAGACTCCCAAAGCCTAGAGAGCTGGAGCAAACCTTGACTGTCTGATCATCCGACAATATCGTATCCATTGATCTTTTGAGAGACACGCGTCACCAGATCCATGACTTCGAATAAAATCCAGTGGGGCCAAATAAGTTTAAAATTTGAGATTTTTGGATCTGGAGTCCCGAAAGGAATCATGGTCGTCGATCTGCATGGGACACGTGTCATAGGATCGAGAAATTCAGATAAAAATATTTTCAAGAAAAAAGGTTGAAGTTTGAGATCTCTGAAGTCCGGAGCCCCAAAGAAATCATAGCCGTCGGATTGAGGAGGACACATGGAGAAGATCTGTGGTCTCTAGGTGAAGACCCAAAGTGAAACCTAGTCATCCGATCCAGGAGGACACGTGGTGACAAATTAGCCAATTCGGGAGAATTGGAAGTGTGCTAGTTTGAAAACTCCCGAAGCCCCGAAGCTCGAAGAGCCGAAGTGATACGGCACGATGACGTCACTGGGGATGACATGGAAACATGGGATGTGTGCCATGTGTCAGTAATTTTTGGGCATTTGGAACATTGAAAAGTCGATTAGAATGTGACACGTGTCACTCACTCGATTGGGCCACGTTTCCGCTTCCAACATTTCACCATGTGGCGACAGATTGTGCAGTCTAAAAGACCAGGCACTCTAGAAGGAAAGGAGGTGACAGGTTGGTTGGTTTGAAAACTCCCAAAGGATGAAAGGCCAGAGTATATATCGACCATCTATTCTAGAGGACATGTGTCGAGGGATCGGCGACTGTAGGTAAAAGCACTCCGGGAGAAAGTGCAGGAGGGAATTTTGAAACTTCTGAAGCCCGAAACGATGAAACGATTCATAGTCGTCGATATGTGGGAGGACACCTGTTAGCAGATCAGGAACCCTGGTTAAAGGTGTATGGGGAGGAGTCAAGCAAGAAAAGTTGAGACTCTCGAAGTGCAGAGTCTCGAAGAAGATCTCGATCATTGATCGTGAAAGAGGAAGAGGATCGTTGATCTGGTCCTAGCTAAAGCTCCGAAGTCCCGAAGATCTGGACAAGAACTTTTTCAACTAAGCGTAGGGTCATGGCCTTGTTCATATGCAGGTTAAGAGCTGAGGAAGGAAGGTTAAGGGCCGAATTGGTTATCTCCGATATAGAAAAGTGATAAGGGAGGATTTAGTCGCGGTTTCTAGTCGTGGTCACTTGGGAGGTGGTTTTAAGGAAGCGCCTACGCAGGGTGAACTCTGTGTCAACCAGGGATAACATGACACTGCTATTTTTGGAGAGTGGGGATATGATCTCCATAAACAAGAAATAGACTTGTAGAATGATTTGGAAATTTTGTCTATCATACGCATAATTCTAACAAAATGGTCACTTGCACACTTTGCAAAATTAAGAGGCTTAAGCGCATCAGCTCAGGATGTGTATTGAGGAAATGGGAGAAGGCGAGGGAGCCTCCAATCATGAAAATGAGGCCGAAGGCCAGAATACCAGAATTGGTAATGCAGAGATAGATTCCAACGGATACAAGGAAAAAGGAGAACAAGAAACTTTGATAGAAACAGTAAGAATCTTGAAGATGAAAGTGCAGAGCTACAAAACAGACAATGACAGATTGATGAGAGAGAAAAGTAAAATAATTCTCGAGTGTTGCATATTTTAAATCAATTGCAGAGGCAAACGAAGAAGGAATCAAACTCAAGACAAGAGGAAGAAGGTAGGTTTCAGGAAAGAGGAGATGCTCGTGGAAGAGTTGGTTATTCCATAAGTGCTAGTAGATCTCATGGATGCCGCTCACTTCCTTACTCAGGAAGGAATTTGTATGCATCTGATGATCTCGTAAGCAACCCATAAGTGTCTCCTGTTAGACACCAGAGAAGGAAACAAGAGATATATAGTTTTCAAGGAGAGTTGAGAAAGCTCAAGCCACCTTCCTTCAATGGTGAAAGAGAAAGGGAAGATGATGTTGAAGCATGGTTTCTTGGGCTCTAGAGATATTTTCAGTTGCATAACTATTCATCAAACCTGGAAGCCAGGATTGCCACCTACCATTTACATGGGAAAGTTGCAGTGTGGTGGGACCAACTGAAGCAAATGGAACATGTTAATGAAAGTAGGATCACTTGGAAACAATTCAATAAGTACTTACCGAAGGAGTACCACTCAGAGAATTTCTATGACAAGAAAATGCGGGAGTTCTTTGAACTCGGGTTGGGAAGCATGACTATGGTAGAATACGAGAATAAGTTCTTGGGATCGTTAAAGTATGTCAGGTTCATTGGTGATGAGAAAGTGAAAATGCAAATATTTCTAAGTGGATTTCCATCCTTCTATAAGGAAAAGATCAAGTATGATGAACCAAGACCTTGACTGAGGCCATCAGGAAGGCTAAATACTTGTATGAGCAAGTCCAGGGAAGAGAATCCCTGCAGAAATATTGGAAGGACAAGAAGAATGTGAAGTCCAATCAGAGGAGGAAAGGATTCAAAGCTCCCTTCAATAGAAATGAGCCTAATAGAAATCATCAAGATCAGTATGCTAAGGAGGATTTCAAGAAGGAAGAATCCTTGGGAAAAAGGGGAAGACCACCAATCCAATGCTAGGGATGCAAGGAAGATCACATATACAAGGATTGCCCACATAGAAAGGACAGAGCGAAGATTGTGCACAACATCCAAGAGGCTACAACAGTCGGAGATATGGGGAGAATCTATGCAGCTTTAAATGATCGACAAGCAGAGTACCAGTCCAATCTGATCGAGGTGGAAGGTAAGATCATAAATCAATTTGTTTCTATTTTGATTGATTTAGGATCAAGCCATTGTTACATTGACCCTAAGATAGTGGATAGATTACATTTGGAGAAAAGTAAACTTGGAAAAACAAGTTTGGTTCAGTTAGCCACAGGAACCAAAAGAAGAATCCATGATATGGTCAGAAGTTTTTCCATAAGACTTAATGGTATGAATACTAGTACTGATCTAAATGTCATACCATTGGGGTCTTATGATATTCTGATTGGGATGGATTGGTTGGACAAACATCATGTTATCCTAGATTGTCATAAAAAGACATTTTCATGTCTTGATGGAAATGGAAAATAGAGCACTGTGAAAGGATTTCCAAGACCCATCTCTATAAAGGAGATTTTGGCCTTACAACTGAAAAGGTGCTTTAGAAAAGGATGTCAATTGTATGCAGCCCATGTGGAGGAGCCAGTTGATACAAAGGGGCCAAGCCTTGAAGATTTCTTAGTGCTACAGGAATTTGAAGATGTATTCCAAGAAATACCTGGATTTCCACCAAGAAGGGAGATAGATTTCTCAATTGATTTAGTGTCAGGAGCTACCTTGGTGTCAAAAACACCTTACAGAATGAGAACACAAGAGATAAAATAATTACAAATGAAGTTGGAGGAATTGTTGAGGAAATAATACCTCTGTCCAAGTGTTTCACCTTAGGGAGCACCAGTATTTTTTGTCAAAAAGAAGGATGGAACCTTGAGGCTGTGTATTGACTTCCGACAACTGAACAATTACACTATAAAGAACAAGTATATTCTACCCCGAATTGATGACCTCTTTGATCAGCTAAAGGATATTTTCAAAGATTGACCTGAGGGAAGGATACAATTAGGTAAGAATCAAGGAAGAAGACATTCATAAGACAACCTTTGGGACTAGGTATGGGCATTATGAATTTGCAGTGGTGCCTTTTGGACTGACCAATGTACCAGTTGTCTTCATGTGCTTAATGAATGACATATTCATAAATTATTTGGACAAGTTTGTGATAGTATTCCTAGATGACATACTTATCTATTCTAAGCCTGAATAGGAACATGAACATCACTTGAGATTGGTATTGCAAGTGCTGAGAGAAAAAAGGTTGTACGTCAAGTTGAGTAAGTGTTATTTTTATCAAAAGTAAATCCATTACTTGGGACACATTATTTTAGAGTAGGGCATAGCAGTAGATCCAGAGAAGATTGAAGTCATTAGAGGATGGCCAACACCCAGAAATGTGTCAGATGTAAGATCTTTTATGGGATTAGCCGGCTACTACAGAAGGTTCATAGTAGGCTTCTCTAAGATTTCTCACCCCATCACCTCTTTGCAAAAGAAGGGAACTAAATTTGAATGGACACTCAAGTGTGAAAATAATTTTAATCTTTTGAAGGAATTACTTACTAGTGTGTCTGTGTTAAAGATTTTCGACCCAAATGAAAGTTTTGTGGTATGTATAGACGCTTGTAAGGAAGGACTTGGGGGCGTCCTCACACAAAATGGAAATGTCATTGCATATGAGTCCAAAAAGCTTAAGGGACATGAGAGGAACTATGTCATGAATGAATTGGAACTTGCTACCATTGTTCACGCCTTGAGGATGTGGAGGCATTATCTCATGGGGAAGAAATTCGAATTAAGGACATACCACATTGGTCTGAAGTATCTTTTCGAACAACCTACCTTGAATTCCAGGCAGACAAGATGGATGGAATTTTTAAGTGAATATGACTTCGATATAAAGCATATCAAGTAAAGGAGAATAAATTTGCTGATGCACTTAGTAGGAGAGTGCATCTCATGCATGCTATTGCCGTCAGTATGCATCAGTCAGACTTGAAGAGAAAAAATTTAGATGGACTTGTTATAGATCAGCATTACCTACAAGTAAAGGAAAACTTACAACAAGGAGATGTACAACAGAAAATAATGGAGTACGAGATAAAGGAAGATGGATTTCTCATGCATAAAAATAGAATCTATGTTCCCAGTTCTAGAGAAATGAGGAATTTGGTACTGAAGGAAATGCATGATGTTCCTTATGTTGGACATCCAGGCTACCAGAAATCAATTACAGTAGTAAGAAGCCAGTTCTTTTGGCCAGGAATGAAGAAGGATGTTTCTGATTACATCGCTCGATGTATGGAATGTCAGAAGGTGAAGGCCGAGCATAGCCACCCAATAGGTTTGCTACAACCATTGCCAATTCCAGAGAAGAAATCATAAGTGATCACCATGGATTTCATCACAAGTTTACCCATAAGGAATAAGAAACATGATTCAATCATGGTGGTGGTTGAAAAGTTAATAAAGGTTTCTCATTTTGTGCCTATGAAGACAACGCATAAAACAACTAATATTGTAGAAATTTTCATGAAGGAAATTGTTAGGTTGCATGGGATACCTAGGAAAATTGTCTCGGATAGAGATATGAAGTTTACCTCCAATTTCTGGAGGGGATTGTTTAAAGGATTTGGCTCAAATCTAAACTTTATCATAGCATATCATCCCCAGATAGATGGGAAAACAGAGAGGGTCAATCAAATAATTGAAGACATGCTGAGAATGTATGTGATGGATAAGCCATCTAAGTGGGAAGATTACTTACACTTGGTTGAGTTTGCATATAACAATGGGTATCAATATTCAATGAAAATGAGCCCATTTGAAGCCTTGTATGGTAGGAAATGTAATACTCCAGTGACCTAGGACAACCCAGTAGATAAAGTGGTACTTGGGCCGGAGTTTCTCAAGGACATGGAAGACCAAGTGGTCAAGATTAAGAAAAATTTAAAGGCATCTCATGATAGACAAAAAAATTATGTAGACAAGAACAGGGAAGTTAGAGAATTTAAAGTAGGGGATCATGTACCGTTGAAAGTGAATCCCAAGAAAAGATATTTGAAATTGGGTAGTTGTACAAAGATGGCAACGATATTCTATTGTTCATTCGAAATATTGGACAAAATAGGGCCGGTTGCATACATGATTGCATTGTCTGCTTCCATGAATGTGCATAATGTATTTTATGTATCTTTACTAAATAAATATGTACATTATCCTAACCATGTTATTGATTAGCATCTGATTTAGGTAGATATGGAGGGAGACTTTCAGGTTCAGCCAGTGCGGGTGTTGGATATAAAAGTCAAAATGCTCCAAAATCGAGTTATAAAACTGGTAAAAGTTCAATGGACCTGCTACGGTCCTGAAAATTCTACCTGGGAGCATGAAGATGCCATGAGGGCAGAGTACCCGCAACGTTTTTTGAATAAATTTGAGATTTTGATCTCTGTTTTGTATATTCATTGAGGATATTGCCAAAATAAGGGGGAGGGGATGTAACACCCCAGGTTTTTGAACCCCCATTTTAAATAATGTATTGTTGCAATGTTGAGAGGCCAGAGTGCCCAAACAATTATTGAAGGGCCAATATGCTGAAGAAATGTATTGTTTTGATCATTAATAATAATAAATACATTGTTGGCTACTAGACGGATAAGGACTAGAGTTATAGTGGGCTATGATTCCACAAGAGAGGGATCTTGAGGGACTAAGTATTTATTCCTATTCTTTTCATATTACCCTTTTTGTCTAAGGGAAGGGATTGGTTACATGAACTTATTGGGGAAGGCTAGGAGGTTCTTGTTTTCCCCACGAGGTTACTTACACCCACCTCTGGTCTAATGGGGGG
>JZKD02S1711868.1:299407-311894 GCA_000966675.3 Picea glauca | reverse complement strand
TTATTGAAGGGCCAATATGCTGAAGAAATGTATTGTTTTGATCATTAATAATAATAAATACATTGTTGGCTACTAGACGGATAAGGACTAGAGTTATAGTGGGCTATGATTCCACTAGAGAGGGATCTTGAGGGACTAAGTATTTATTCCTTTTCTTTTCATATTACCCTTTTTGTCTTAGGGACGGGCTTGGTTACATGAACTTATTGGGGAAGGCTAGGAGGTTCTTGTTTTCCCCACGAGGTTACTTACACCCACCTCTGGTCTAATGGGGGGGTTGGACTGATGACTTGTTCATTGTTTTCCCGTTGCCTCACTCATTACTCCCATGCACCCCCCTGACTCATCCATTGATCCATCATCACCTACGTCTTGGCTTGGCAAAGGAAACAGAGTTGTTGAAGAACTTAGCCAAGGGATAGTTGGTTGTAGTGGTCGCTGGTGTGATCTAGTCGTGACCTGGGGCCTACATGTCTGAAATGCATTAGCATGTGCCCTGTTTTGCTCACAACTGCGAGTCCTTAGAGCTCCAGCATTGAGATTCTGGACCAGCTATGCTGGAAGCCCTGGAAGGAAGGAGAAGGACTGCCTGAGGGAATGCGTGGTAGAGAAGGGTGGAGGTCCATTCTCTTGGGTGGAACAGGCTGGGTAGAAGACAGATGGGTACTTGGATTGTTGTGGGTGTCTGGAAACCTATGAGAGATTGAGAGATGACTAGTTTGGGAACCCAATTACACTCTAGAACTGTCCTTGTGGATTCATAGCCCTAGCTCAGGGGTGACATCGCTATTGGGATTTAGAGCAGCGGTGTCTACGGTTGGGTGGAACGTCCTTGGTTTGCATCCAGTCTATTTCGTCTTTCATAAAGATAAGTGCTCTCTATCATGATATTACTATTTGTGTATGAATGTATTCTGTTGTGTAGTTTAATTGTCAATTACATGTATATGAATGTATTTCAACTGTGTATATTTAATTATCGTTTAACATAATATTTAGATCTTTCATGTTTGCTGGATATTGTTGTGCATGTCGTTATATCTATTATCTTATGCATCCTTAATAAATAAAGAAGGTCAGCATGAGAAAGAATTCCAAGGGCGGGCTTGCAGGTAGCGTACCCGACTTGTGGGTAGATGGGTATGTTATAAGGCCCGACAGCTTAAATGTTTCTATAGCGCGAGGCCCTTAAACAGGTATGACAACCTTAAATTTTTACTTAAATAGGCTTCTCACGGTACATTTTTCCTCGAATTTTTCCATACAATGTTATAGTGAATTTGGACAATATTGTTTTCCACCTCCACTTACATAGCCATCATATGTTTTATACTTCTTCTATGCTTGGAATTCAATTTAGTCATCATTGAAGATACATATATTTTTTATTGGTTTACTGGTTGGTTGTTGTTCACTGGTTTGTTGGTTCATCGATTGCATCTTGTTGTTGTTTGGTTCAACTTTGTAGGGTTGAGGTCATGCACCTACAGTTGGACCTGTTGGTGTTTCTTTCTTGTTTTTGTCTGCTTCAACTTTGCAAAGGTTGGGGTCCTTCACCCACAATTGGAGTTGTTTCTTCACTTTATGGGGTTCAATTCCTGCACCCACAATTCGACATGTGCTTATGTCGTTCATCATTGTCGAGTAAGTTTCGATACTATAGTTTCATTCATATTATTTCTTTGTTGTTTAATTTTTGCAGTTTGCAAGTAAGAATGTTTAAGTATTTCCACTCGCATTGTCATCATATGTTTCAGATTTCTTCTAGGCTTGGAATGCAATTTGGTCATCATTGAAGATGCATATATTGTTTACCGGTTCACTGGTTGCTTCTTGTTTGCTGGTTTGTTGGTTCGTCGGTTGTTGCTTGTTATTGTTTGGTTCAACTTTGCAAGTTTCAGGTCCTGCACCTGCAGTTCAATATGTTGGTTATTTCTCACTAGTTTGTTGATTGTTGCTTTCTTTTGTTTTCTTCGAATTTGCAAGGTTTGATTCCTGCATCGGCAGTTGGAGTTGTTTTTTGCATTTTGCAGGGTTCAATTCCTGCACCCGCAAGTGGACTTGCGGTTCTATCATTCATCATTAATGAGTAAGTTTCAATAGAATACTTTCATTCGTATTCGTTGTTTACTATTCGTTGTTGGAATTTTTCAAGTAAGAATGTTTAAGTATTTATTCATCATTCTTATCATGCATACTTTCCATAGAGGTTGGCATATCTTTTTTCATTTCTCTTAAATTTTCCTCCGAATTTTTCCCAAGGCTCCACACCATGTGCATGCCAATGTCGTGTGCACAAATCCAGCTGTCATTTTTTCTAGCATTGCAAATCTCAGTCCTTTGTCATGTGTGATGAAGTGGAAATCTAGCGCCTACCTTGTATCTTCCTATCCCATAGAGGAATTGAACTCATGTCTTTCGCATGAAAAATACGATGTCAAGCTTGTTTCCTTTACAAGATGTTCTTGTAGAAGAAAACTGCAGGTAGGTGTAGAAGGGATAGGTATGGTACAATGGTGCCTAGGATGCAACAAAATTGCACAAACTTGGCATATGTTTCCCTCTTGCTCTTAAATTTTTCTCCATTTTTTTCTCCAAACTCTGAACCATACCTACATGCCTTTGCAAAATGTTCTTGTAGAAGAAAAAAGATGTTGAGATGGTGCTAGAAAGAGCAGTATTCTGTGGATTGCAAATTGAAATATTCAATATCTATGTCACTCTGTGTGAAACATTGCTAAAATAATAAATGTTTTCTCAAATGCATCACACCATTTACATTTGGACGAAACCATTATCATTCTAGGATACTTCAGTGTTGGCATGCTACAAAATAATTCCATAAAAAAACAATCGGAAAACTACATGTGCAATTACAATGTCCTCTATCTTTTGGTTAAGATAAAACATGTACAAAATGAAATGGAGACCATTACTTCCTAAGGAGGGAGGATTTATCTAGGTGGATATCGGTGGCTACCCACCTTTTCCAAATGGCTCAAAATAGTTTTCTGGCAATTTTGGCAATTTACTATTTTTAGCAGGTTTTAACTTCTGGGGCCATTTTGAGGGCCCAAATGAAGGTTTTTCGAGATCGAGGTTCTCAATGATAGCCAAAGGCATGATTGAGCCCCCAAAATAAATATCCTCGACAATACCTGACACAACCTCTCCTCAACCCGCGAGACGGAAGGTCCACGTCATCAGGATCTTCTTCCTTTTCGGCTCGAAGAACTCTTTTGAACAGTTCTTCTATTTCCCCGTTGGGAAATATGCACCCACAATTCACCTCACGAAATTCCCCCTTTGTACTTGGGAGAAATCGGATTTTGTACCTTCACGAATCCAATGGTCATGCGCTCTGTCCTTGAATCTCCGAACATCGACATCCGTCAACACTGACCCTTTCTTTTTCCCTTTCAGGATTTTCCCTATCGCGATGGCGAGCAGTTCACCTTTCCAACTCCTAAACCCCAATACGCTGAAACATCGATGTGTTCATGCAGTTGACTTTTCAACGCCTTACTCCCCATCGGGATTTCGGACTTCGCGATATTGTGAATCCTGATGCTATGTGTTCGGAACTTCATTCCACGAGATCCTGAAATGGTCAACGGTCCTTTGACCCCGTGCCGACAAATGTGCCACCTGTCTGCCTCGTGACTCCTGGCACACACTATCCTTCCTATTATCGTTACTTCGCGTTTCGCGGTTTCGTGGTTGCCGTTGAAAAGTTTACAGGACTTCCACTTACGAAACCCCGATATAGAATGTCACGTGTAAATCCAATGGCCCTCGCTGCCTTGGATCAACAGTTCTATCCTTCCTGAGCTTTGAACCTCCGGGAATACCTGCTGTATCTCCCCTTTTCTTCTGCGAGATCTAACGGCTCACGGGATATCATGAATCTTGTTCATAGGATTCTGACTATCCATTCCTCCTCGACGATTCCTGCAATTGGACTAAGTGTTCCTCCACAATCTTGTCTGCCTACATGAAAACTTACGACACCCTCTTGAATCTTTTAGACCCAACTTCCCTGCGTGGTCCTTCATGGATTTTGAAGGCCTTACCCTTCCTGAGATTTTCCACGACCTTCGAGTCTCCGGGAAAAGAAAGCCTTTGCACGCACTCCTTGCGGCAACCTTCGAATACGTTCAAGTGTTGAATTCTTCCTCCGACTCTGCGTACACCTACATCATTAGTCTTCAAGTGCTTTGCTCAGGTTCGCGACCCTAAGACTTTACCCAGCCTGTGCACTCCTTGCATGGCTCCTGCGTCTAAATACACTTCTATGCACATGAGAACAATAGCTAACTGTCTGAGTCCTCTATCGACGCACTCCTTGCGGACAATTTAACTGCACTCCTTGCAAGAAATCTCTCACTCAGACAGAAAAACAATTGAAACTCATCCTTACTTCCTCTCAGACTTCAAACATTCAACATATGAAATCACATACACAACATACAAAAGCAAATGTATAATAGGAAGTAAACATTCATGAGCATATCAATCCACATACATACACATAGAATAACATGACGCCATGAATTTGAATCAAACTCTTCTATTCATTCAAATATCTGTACATGGGTGTTTTTACACAGTTCTCTGCATGCTCTATGCTCTTCTCCTCTCTGAATGTTCTTCTCTCTCTGTGAATGTTCTTCTGAATTCTAATCTTACAATAATACAAGTGAGGGTGTCTATATCCCATTTCCCTCTTGTGCTCTCAAGCTATCTAATCTATACATTAATTCCTATCTACTTGCATTAACTATATTAAATGCCTTCATCTACTAAGGACGAGAGAAAATCGCTCAAGGTCCGTTACATTTATACAAGTGCACCTTCATTTAATTGCCACATTTAAAATAGGCGCATTAATCTTTAAGGGAAATTCAAAATGTGTGTTGGGCTTTGTCCAGCTGTCTTTTGCTTCCACAGTGGCTCGCTTGATGTTGGCGATGCTCCTGCATCATACTCCCTCGCTTGAAAAATTTCATGGGCCCATGTCCATGAGCTCGCGCACGGTCTGTCCATGCTTCTATATTTCCGTTTCATTTTCCCAGCTGGCATCTTCAACTGGATGGTCCTTCCACTTGACCAGATATTCAAAATATTCATTCCTTATGGTCTTCTTACCCACTCTTTTGTCCAGTATGCACTCCATCTACGGCTTATCTGCAACTGGCATCTACTTTTGCCATTGAATCTCTAGCTGCTCATTTTTTGTCCCATCTTTCTCAGCCTTATATGGGTATAAATCCGAGACATTGAATATCGGAGAAATTCCAATCCCATCGGGTAATTCAATCTCATAAGCATTCGCCCCAAATTTTCTCAAGACCTTACATGGTCTGATTTTCTTCATCTTTAGCTTATTGTATGTTCCTCTTGGGAACCTTTCCTTTCTCAAATGTGCCAGAATCAAGTCACCAACCTCAAACTGAAGTTGTCTTCTATATTGATCTGCTCTACGCTTATACTCCTGACTTGAATTCTGCAGTCCCTCCTTCACCTGGTTGTGAAGTTCCTTCATTGCCTCTACAAAATCTTCTTCACTAGCGCTTCTAGTCACAGTCTATTCTGAATCCCTCAACTCAAAAAATCCTCTCGGATGAATGCCATAAACAATATGAAATGGACTCCTCCCTATGCTTTTGTTAACCAAGTCATTATAAGCAAACTCTGCCTGTGGTAATATATTATCCCACTGGCTGCGGTGTTCGGTCACCAAGCTCCTCAGCAAGTCTCCCAGACTTTTGTTCACCACTTCTGTTTGTCCATCCGTCTGAGGATGATAAGCTGAACTAAATGACAAGTTAGTTCCTAGCTTCTTCCATAAATTTCTCCAGAAATGCCCTACGAACTCCATATCTCTATCAGAAACTACGCTTCTTGGTAAGCCGTGAAGTCGAATGACTTCTTTGAAAAACAGGTTCACAATGTGAGTTGCGTCACTGGTTTTCTGACATGGGATAAAATGTGCCATCTTGGAAAATCTATCCACCACCACAAATATCGATTCAAACCCTCTTTGTGTCCTCGGCAATCCCAATATGAAATCCATGCTGATTTCATCCCACAGCTTCTCAGGTATGGGCAATGGTTGATAAAAACCTGCATTTTTCCTCCTTCCCTTCGAATGCTGACAAATCCTGCATCTGTCCACAAATATCTTAACTTCTTATCGCATTCCTGGCCAAAAGTATGATTCTCTCAGCTTTGCGAATGTCTTGTCATGATCGAAGTGTCCACCCAATCCTCCACTATGTTTCTCTTTCAACAAGTTCTCCCTCATGGAGCATTTCAGGATACACAGTCGATTGCTCTTGAAAAACAATCCTTCCTGGATCATGTATTTGGCCCACTGGCTCCGATCTCTGAGAACTGGATTCTCAGCTGCTTCATATGCTTCCCAAAAATCTGGATCATCTGCATACATGTCCCTGAGATCATCAAAACCCAATGTTTTGAATTTGAACTGCTGCAACAACAAACACTTCCTACTCAAAGCATCAGCCACTTTGTTAGCAGTACCAGAAATATGTTTAATCACAAAAGTGAAATTATGCATGTACTCAACCCACTTTACATGTCTCTGATTCAACTTTTCTTGTTGAGTCACAAACTGCAGTGCATGATTATCACTGTATAGGACAAACTCTTTCGGAATCAAATAGTGTCTCCACTTCTTCAGTGCCTGAACAATGGCATAGAATTCCTTATCATATGTGGAGTACTTCACCCTTGCTTCATTCATCTTCTCGCTGAAGTAGGCTATCAGCCTGTCATCTTGACTCAAGACCGCCCCTATTGCAAATCCACTTGCATCGCATTTCACTTGAAATTTCTTTCGGAAATCCGGCAACACCAGAACCGGTTGTTCTATGATCTTCCGTTTCAATAGATTGAAACTTCTTTCGGCCTCTTCAGTCCAGTGAAAGGGTTTATGTCTTTTCTTCACTGTGTCCATCATTGATGCACTAATTCCACTGAAATTCCTGATGAATTTTCGGTATAAACTAGCCAATCCATGAAAACTTCTCACCTCAAAGATATTCTTTGGTGATGGCCAATTTTTTATCACTTCCACCTTATCTGGATCCATCCTCAATTTATCTACAGAAATAACAAACCCCAGATAAATGAGCTTCGTCTTCATGAACGAATATTTCTTCATGTTTATCAACAACTTCTCCTGTTGTAGCTTCTTCATCACTATAGCCAAATGCTTCAGATGCTCTGCCACTGTTTTACTGAAAATCAGTATGTCATCCAAATACACAATGACAAATTTCCCGATCAATTCCCTCAGGACTTCGTTCATCAACCTCATGAAGGTACTTGGTGCATTTTTTAAGCCAAACGACATAACAATCCATTCATACAATCCTTTGTTTGTCTTGAAGGCTATCTTCCACTCATCACCTTCTCTCATGCGAATCTGATGATATCCGCTTTTCAAATCAATCTTTGAAAAGAATTTTGCTCCACCCAAGCAATCCATCAGATCATCCATTCTCAACAATGGAAATCTGTACCTGATGGTTATCTTGTTGATCGCCCTCGAATCAGTACACATCTTCCAGCCTTCGTCTTTCTTCGGACTGAGTACTGTTGGAACAACACATGGGCTCAAGCTTTCTCTGACCAACCCTTTGTCCATCAAATCCTGGACTTGTCTTCTGATTTCTTCATTCTCCTGCGGTGTCAATCTGTACGCGGCTTTGTTTGGTAAACTGGCCCCTGGTATGAGATCTATATGATGACTCACACTTCTGATCGGTGGCAACGAATGAGGTAATTCGTCCACAACTATATCAGCGAACTCTTCCAGCAGTTCCTGAATCTCTTCTGGTAGATCATCTACCCTCGTGCTAGTTAAAACAATCTTCGGTTTCTTGACCACAATGAATTGCGGTTCTTCTTTCTTCTTTACCTCGGTAAGAAGTTCCTTCCCACTCATGAGAAGTACCGTGTTGCTTACTTCAGGTTTCACTTCTTTATCCTTGATTGGAAACAACATGTGAGTTCTCCCATTCTTCTCTAGGGTGTATGTGTTCATTCTCCCATCATGAATCACATTTCTGTCATATTGCCATGGTCTACCCAGCAATAGATGACAAACATCCATAGGAATAACATCACACAAGATCTTATCATTATATCCTCCTATCTTGAATTCAACTAAACATTGTTTAGTGACAGTTACCTGGTGTCCCTTCTGTAACCAAGAAATTCTATATGGGTTCGGATGATCAATCGTCTCCAGCTCCAACTTTTCCACCATCTCAGTCGAAACGAGATTATCGGTGCTTCCACTGTCTACAATGACTTTGCATACCCTGTCCTTGGTTTTGCAAGCAGTCTGGAAAAGCCTGTTCCTTTGGACTGAACTCTCCACCTCCTTCTCTGGTGTCAAAAGATCTTTTTGCATCATCAACGATCTTCCGCCTGAACATCCAGCCTCTGTGCTTCCGTGATGTGAGCTTCTCCTCCTTCTTTCTTTTTGTATGGAAACTCATAAGACTTGTGCCCATTCTTTCCACATGTGAAGCATTTTATCACTCCAACTCTTCCTCCTCGTCTACCTCTGGTACGAGGAAAATTATTGTTATCAGCATAATCTCCTCTCTGTTCGGTATGATGTCCCCTATGTTCATCATATTGCCTTTGTTGTGAGGTTCCACCTCTCTCAGTACGAGTTTGAGGTTTCTTCCATTCCTCCTTAGGCTTCTAATTTTTATCTTGGACAACTGATTTTCCCCTGGCTTGACTTCTGCCTTGGCCTCTTTGACTCTGCTTTCGGCTCAGCTTCTCTTCCACTTTCAGAGCCATCTGATAAGCATCTTCCACCGCTCGGATGGTTAACATGCTCATCTCATCCCGAATGTTGTATCTCAGACCATTCATATACCTTGCTGCCTTTTCATCGTTTCTCTCGCGATGACCTACTCTGATGTTCAGTCTGTAGAATTCTTTAGTGTATTCCTTCACTGTCATCAGCTTCTGTCTCAGGTTCTGCATCCTCCTGAACAAAGTAATCTGATAATCCCTGGGGACGAATTTTTCCTTCATCTTCGCAATCATCCTATCCTAGCTTTTGATCTTTTGCTTGCCTTTGCAATGCCGGTCAGCTTGCAGTTCATCCCACCACAATGCTGCATGTCCTTTCAATCTTGTGACAGCATGCTTGAATTTCTTGTCTTCTTCGACATCTTCATAGTCGAAGTATGTGTCTAGAGCTCTAATCCAGTCTAGATGTTCCTCTGCATCCAAGTTTCCCTCATAAACTAGAATGTCCATTTTCTCTTTTGCACCCATCCTTGCAATAGCTTTAATCAAGCGTTCATTTGTTGCATCTTCGGCTGCAACCTCTTCTTCTTCATGTCCATCTTCAAATTCACTTTCGGAATCACTGAGATCCCCTGCATTAGTTTTACGCCTTTATGTTGTTTCCATGTCTTCGAGTCTAGCTCGTAGATCACACATCTATCTCTCCATCTCTGGATTTTGCATCTGCCTGCCCCTTCTTCTCGGCATTTCCCTCTCCTCTACTAGATCGGGTGATTGTCTATCTCTCCTTCTTGGTGGCATGATGAATCCTTCTCTTCTTTACTACAGAAAGCAAAGAGTCTTTCTGAGCTCTGATACCACACCTGAAGCAGCCCCTCCTCAACCCGCGAGATGGAAGGTCCACGTCCTCAGGATCTTCTTCCTTTTCGGCCTGAAGAACTCTTTTGAACAATTCTTCTATTTCCCCGTCGGGAAATCTACACCCACAATTCACCTCACGAAATTCCCCCTTTGTACTTGGGAGAAATCGGATTTTGCACCTTCACAAATCCAATGGTCACGCGCTCTGTCCTTGAATCTCCGAACCTCGACAGTCGTCAACACTGAGCCTTTCTTTTTCCCTTTCAGGATTTTCCCTATCGTGATGGCGAGCAGTTCACCTTTCCAAATCCTGAACCCCGATACGCCGAAACACCGATGTGTTCACGCAGTTGACTTTTCAACGCCTTACTCCCCGTCGGGATTTTGGACTTCGTGGTATCGCGAATCCTGATGCTATGTGTTCGAAACTTCGCTCCACAAGATCCCGAAATGGTCAACGGTCCTTTGACCCTGTGCTGACAAATGTGGCACCTGTCTGCCTCACGACTCCTGGCCCACACTGTCCTTCCTATTATCGGGACTTCGTGTTTCACGGTTCCTATTGCAAAGTTTACGGGACTTCCACTTACGAAACCCCGATATAGAATGTCACATGTAAATCCAACGGCCCTCGCTGCCTTAGATCAACGGTTCTATCCTTCCTGAGCTTCGAACCTCCGGGAATACCTGTCGTATCTCCCCTTTTCTTCTGTGAGATCTAACGGCTCACGGGATATCGCGAATCCTGTTCAGAGGATTCTGACCGTCCTTTCCTCCTTGACGATTCCTGCAATTGGACTAAGTGTTCCTCCACAAACTTGTCCGCCTATGCACAAACTTACGACGCCCTCTTGAATCTTTCAGACCCAACTTCCCTGCGTGGTCCTTCACGTATTTTGAAGGCCTTACCCTTCCTGAGCTTTTCCATGACCTTTGAGTCTCTGAGAAAAGAAATCCTTTGCACGCACTCCTTACGGCAACCTTCGAACACGTTCAAGTGTTGAATTCTTCCTCCGACTATGCGCACACCTGCAGCAGTAGTCTTCAAGTGCTTTGCTCAGGTTCACAACCCTAAGAGTTTACCCATCATGCACACTCCTTGCACGACTCCTGCATCTAAATACACTTCTACGCACATGAGAACAATAGCTAACCGTCTGAGTCCTCTGTCGACGCACTCCTTGTGGACAATTTAACTGCACTCCTTGTAGGAAATATCTCACTCAGACAGAAAAACAATTGAAACTCATCCTTACTTCCTCTTAGACTTCAAACATTCAACATATGAAATAACATACACAACATATAAAAGAAAATGTATAACAGGAAGTAAACATTCATGAGCATATCAATCCACATACATACACAGAGAATAACACGACGCCATGAATTTGAATCAAATTCTTCTATTCATTCAAATATCTATACATGGGTGTTTTTACACAGCTCTCTACATGCTCTATGCTCTTATCCTCTCTGAATGTTCTTCTCTCTCTCTGAATGTTCTTCTGAATTCTAATCTTACAATAATACAAGTGAGGGTGTCTATATCCCATTTCCCTCTTGCGCTCTCAAGCTGTCTAATCTATACATTAATTCCTATCTACTTGCATTAACTATATTAAATTCCTTCATCTACTACGGATGAGAGAAAATCACTCAAGGTCCGTTACATTTATACAAGTGCGCCTTCATTTAATTGCCACATTTAAAATAGGTGCATTAATCTTTAAGGGAAATTCAAAATGTGTGCTGGGCTTTGTCCAACTGTCTTTTGCTTCTGCGCTGGATCGCTTGATGTTGGCAATGCTCCTGCATCAATACCTTTCCAACGAGCTATCACACGCCTAAAATGGAGATCATATGCAAAAGTTACGATACCGGGAAGTTGATGTACTCACTTACCCAAACGGGGCCCACATGACTTTTGGCGCTTCATATCCTAGGGTTAGGTTTTTGGATGTCTAGGGTTTTTGCCATTCCTGCTTATTGCAAAAAGGCCTTCAGAGCCTCATTGGAATCATCTTCTTGCGAATGTGAGTAGTCGTCACATCTCTTCTCAGAGTCAAGCTGCCACCATTCTAGCCACTCTGTATTTTTACAGTCTCTGTACATTTCTTTCATTAATAGAAATCGTGTATTACTGTATATCTGTGTTTATGGTTGCATCTCTGATACATTTATGTTATATTATTGAATATCTATGATATCTATGTGCACTTCTTTATTATATCTCCGCTCTCATTTTGTGCTAAAAATAATCCAGATCAAAAAAGCATTCATTTTTGGAGTAGAAATAACTCCAAGTCTTTGGCAAATATATTCAAAGGATTCCCATGGAAGTGGTTTTGTAAAGATCTCTGCCACTTGTTCTTTTGTGCCCACATACTCAACTCTGATGTTCTTTTTTGCAACCTATTCCCATAGAAAGTGATACTTGATTGGAATGTGCTTCATCTTGGAGTGCATCACCGTGTTTTTTGAGATATTGATGGCACTTGTATTAGCACAATATATTGGAATGGGCTCATCATACTTAACCTGTATATTTGTCAAAGTTTGTTTCATCCAAAGAACCTGTGTACAACATGTTGCTACTACAATATACTCTGCCTCGGCTTTAGATAGAGATACCGATGATTGTTTCTTTCTTAGCCATGATACCAAACACTCACCTAAGTAGAACGTTGATCCACTGGTGCTTCGTCGGTCATCAATACAACCTTCCCAATCTACATCTGTGTAGGCAATAAGTGATAGATATTTTCCTTTTGGATACCATAATCCAAACTCTTCTATTCCTTTGAGATATCTGAAGATC
>JZKD02S1711868.1:228455-279596 GCA_000966675.3 Picea glauca | reverse complement strand
ATGACATATGAGGGTCCTCCAACTTCGTAAGGCCATAACTCTCAAACCGTGAGGAGTTATGTGACGTTCCACATACCACCAGAAATGGAATGACATTTACTATCCATATAGAATAATATTATCTGAAAATATATCATGACTCATACCATTATCCATCAAACAAACTTGGGTCAATTACCCAAACCTAGGGTCTCCAACTTCTCATGGACATAACTCTCTAACCATGAGGATTTATGTCACATTCCACGTACCACCGGAAATGGAATGAAAAGAACTATCTATATAGGATAGTTTACCTGACAAATTCATTGTCCTTCATCTCATTATTCCACAATTAAGCATCAGTTCTCTTACTCCGCAAAGCATCTTCCCATGAGGGCTTTCACCATAAGGTGACCACTTTGGAGTTCATCCATATTTACTTATTATCAACCATGACAAGAAATTAATGAGTCATATTTACATCAAAAAATATTGGGTCCATTACCCAAACCTTTGTGCTGCAGGGCTTTCTTCAAGGGTTGACATCAATGACAACCAAGCTTAATAAAAAAAAATATCTTTTGATACTCTGTTGTCTCTAAGAAGTTCTATTTAGGGTTTTACTTCACTCTTCCTCCAATTTCAATAACTAGTTGATCCTCCTTTGCATAGGTGAATTGTATTTTTCGTCTTCTGTATTAACCATAAAAGCCAAAGCATTGAGTTCGAGGCTAATTGGCATTTTTTCTTCTTTCCCATAAACCAATGTATATGGAGACATCCCAGTGCTGTCTTTCAGAGTCATTCTGCTTTCCCACAAAGCATCATTCAACTTTAAATGCCAATTCCTTTGGTTCTTGTCAATATTTTTCTTCAATATTTGGATGAGTGTCTTATTAGTGGATTATGCAAGACCATTCCCTTGTGGATAATAGTTTGATGATTACCTCATAGTAATTCCATATTCTCAACAAAATTCTGTAAATTTTGAACCAATGAAAATCGAACCATTATCATTGATGAATTTGTCTGGGACACTAAATCTTGACAAAATATTATCTTCGAGAAACTTAATTAACTCTTAAGAATCAACCCTTTTTAATGTCACTTCGTAAAATAATCTCTAGCGGTGAGAATATACATATGTCCCTTGCTTGACTTTAGATTTATAGTCTCGACGACATCAAGTCCCCATTGGGAGAATGGTTGTTATGCATATATAGGTTTTCATGACATTGCATATTTCTTCATTTCCTCTGAAAATCGTTGGCAAGATACACACTTCCTTATTCTGGCATGAGTCTGTAAAAATTGATGGCCAATAAAACCCAACTCTTATTATCTTATGGGTGGTGGTGGTAGGTGCAACATTTCCACTACATATTCTTTCATGGAATTCCCTCATTAGTTCTTGGGATTTGTTTTCATCAACACATCTCAGTAATATACCATCATAGTTCCTTCTGAACAATATATCAACAATCAACACATATTGATTTGACTTCATCTTCAATGTTCTTTGCTCTTTAGGGTTCATGGTGGCTGGAAACTGCCCAGACCGCAAGTAGAATACAATATCTCTATACCATTATGAATCAGCCAATGGTTCTCCTATTGAAATTGAAATCATTCCATCCAAAGAATCACTATTTTCAATGAGCTTACATAAACCTTGTCCTTTGATAACCTTTAAAGGTTTAATTTCAATATCATATTATTGAATCTTCACTACCGAGTTAGCCCATTTTCCTTCTCTCAATTATTGATTTAAAAGCATCTTCACTAGTGAGGATGGAACAAAAGCAATGACATGAAAATTTATTATGTAAGTCCGAAAGTGCACCACTGCTTTCATAAGTGACATGACTTGTTTTTCCAATTCTGAATATCTCAATTCATAATCATTAAGGGTTTTGCTCATGACGCTGGTTGGGAGTTCTTCACCCTTGGTATTCCTCTGAGTAAGAACATATATGTTTATGTAGCGAATGAATAGATGATGAAGTTCCTTTGAAAGTCCGGGCTAATGAGGACTGGAGCCATAGTGATTTCCCTTTTGATATTATTCAAAGATTCTTTGTGTATGTCGTCCATTCAAACCTTTGGTCCTTTCTCAAAAATAAATTGATCGGCTTCGCAATACTTGCATAGTCAGGAACAAATCTTTGCACAAAGTTGATCTTACCAAAAAATGATTGAACTCCTTTCTTAGATTATGGGGGGTTGAGTTTATTTGTAGCTTTAACTCTTTATGGATCTATATAAATCCCTTCCTTGCACACAATATGACCCAATAGTTTGCCTTGAGTTATAACAAATAAATATTTCCTGGGATTTAGGGAAACACCATATAATCTGCATCTGTCAAAAACTTTCCTCAAGTGATGAATGTGATCACCCCTTGTTTTTTATTGTACTATAAATTCATCTTGATAATCCACCATGAATTTTCCTATCAACCCCTTAAAATCATGATCCATGGCCCTCTAAAATGTGGCTCCTGCATTATTCAAACCAAAGGGAATCCTAGCATATGCATATGTCTCCCAAGGTGTTATGAATGATGTCTTTTCTCTATCTTCCTCAACAACCAAGACTTGATTATATCTAGGAAAACCATCTAACATGGACATGCAACATGATCTCATGACTTGTTGGAGGATAAACTCCATGTTAGGTAAAGGATAATTATCCATTACACTTTCTTTGTTAAGATCCCTGAAATCTACACACATCTGAATCTCCCCGGTCTTGTTTCTTACTATCACAGGGCTTGAAATCCAATCAGAATGCCTAATGGGATATATTATTCCATCCTTGTTTAATTTCTCCAACTCAACCTTTACCACATGTTTTAATTTGGGGTTCATCATCCTTATTTTTTTCTTGACCGACTTTGCTTCTTCTCTCAAAGGAATAATATGTTGAAATATTGTTTTATCATAAGCTTTCAAATCATCATAAGTCTGTGCGAACACGTCAATATATTCTTTAAATAATGCAACATATTGATCAACTTCCTCAATGGTGCAATCAACACCCAAGTTGACATATTTTGGGGAACTGTCAGTTCCAATATTGATCTTTCTTGTTTCTTGAACCTTTCGGAGTGAAATTTCTTCCAGTAGATTCTTATCATGATCATCTTTCATAAAAAGAGACTCAAATTGAATACAATCCTTTGGGACAACATATATGTGATTGTCATCATCATCATCATCATCATTCAATTTTTTTTTTCCAACTGTTCATCATTCTCAAATACTTTTAAATATTCCAGTTTATCAAGTACAAAAGGTCAAAATATTGTTTCTACTTGAAAATATGTTTTTCTTTGAATATCATCCGAGTTTGACAATGAGGCTGCCAAAGCCAATGAATCTTCCTTCTGATTCTTGTCCCTTGGAATGAAATAAATGTTGAAAGAGTTGAAATATTCCATCAATTCGTTAACTCTTTTGAAATATAATTTGATTATTTCCTTTTTTATTTTATACCTCTGGGTGACCTTATTAATTACTAACTCAGAGTCATTAGTCAATGTTAGATGTTCTATATTCAATTATTGTACAAGAATCATTCCCTGAATCAAAGCTTCATATTCTACCTCATTATTGGTACATGAAAATTCAAGTCTGATAGTTGTAACATCGCTATTTCCCCCAGCTTGTAATTAATCATTAAAAAGGATCACCATGCTATGGCATGGGAACAATGTAAATGTATTATTGTGTGAATTTCCAATAACTGAATGTGGGGGTGAAGCCTTGAAGTATTGGCCATGATATCACTAGATGAAAGGATGAGAAAACTATAGAAATCAGTTAATAAGAAAAGGACTGGTGGTTGAACCATCAGCCACCCCAATGAATGGAAGCATGGAGGGTCTGGCTGGGGTGATAGAAAATAGTCAGCTCAAAGTACCACAGGGTGCAGTTTTCCTGCCCGCCCAGATTGACCCGAGTTTCCTTATGATAGAAGGAACAAGACAAGTCGATAACATTCCCAAGGAAGAGGCATGACCGGGGGGGATATGGAGAAGAAAGGAAGAAGAGCACGTGAGGCTTTCTAGCTGATAAGAAGAGAAGAAAGCTTGTTAAGCTGTTATGGTTACTAGAGAATTTGCAAGAGAACATGATCTGAATAAGAGACAGTGAGCTTGATGTCGAGGAGGCATATGATAAAACTCGCAGAGACCATGACAGAGAAAGAACCTTTGAGAAATTACAAGAGTTCCCTAACGATATCATGGCTTGGCATGGGGGTGGCCAGAGTGATAAGAATGAATTCCTTTGAGCCTATGGTTGGGTGGAGAGGTGGATACCCACAGTCGGTTGGTTGGTTGTATCTTGTAATAGATAAGTATTCTCATAACCTGTAGAACTGAACTGTGATAGTAAAATAAGGCTGAATATCCTGTGAATCTTTCAAGGATGTGCATGTTTGTTTGATGAATTGAATGTATTTCTCTTCATTTCACCTGGTCGTTTATTTCAGTAATTAAGTAACCATATGGTCGAATGTGATTTGTACACGTAAGTAATAGAGCTTCCTGTAGTGGCTCGAATTAAAGGAAAAAGAACTGTGACTTTGATAACCATAGGCCCAATTTTCATATGTGCATATTTACACTTCCAGTCATTTGGACCTCATGAAAAGGTGTCTGCTAATATTAGGAGAGGTAGTGAAAAGGTGTGCAAAATCTTGGAAATATGTGCAGGGATTAAGAAATATTCAATTTCTAAAACTTTGGGAGAAGCGCGAGGAGTATTCCCGCACCTCATTTGAAGTATTTGCAAGCTCAGGAAGTATAACTCTTGTAAAATGCAACCGAGGGTCGTACCCTTCAAAACTTTCACCTGTGTGACCAAGGGCTCATTCCCATGGCCTTAACAAATTCCTAGCCAAGATTTAAGTTTGTAGCTATGAGGATTTTCGGAGGACCCATATCACTAAGGTATGGAAAAATTGCACTAGTAAGAATGGTGCTAAGTTATTATTATCTTTGAGGCTCTGGGAGGCGGCAACTTCACAATTGCCAAAACCCCCGAATACTGGAGTCGCGAAGTGACGTAGGCTATAGATTTGAGGAATCCTAGGAACTATCCCAACCATTAGATATACATTGTAGTCAGTCCAACGTTGACCACTTCAGGAGAAAAAAGGTGTTGCAACCCAAAAACCTTTGAATGCCAGAGTTGAAAAATGTTGTGAGTCGTTGATCTGGGGAGTCCATTAAGGACCCTTCTTAACTGTCCGATCA
Organism: Picea glauca; assembly: GCA_000966675.3. NCBI lineage: Eukaryota > Viridiplantae > Streptophyta > Pinopsida > Pinales > Pinaceae > Picea > Picea glauca. Next base: position 274,351 of record JZKD02S1711868.1, on the reverse strand, counting down.
ACCAGTGGAGGTTTTTTCACATGGTACTTCAACGAAGTTCCACTTAGGGAGAATGGAGTTGTTGTAGCGTCAAAAACTCTAACCGTCGAACCCATGATGTAATGAGAGTCGTCAATCCGAAGGAACTTCAGGACCACTTGTGACTATTTAATCTAGATGGTGGTTAGTTTGGCACTGACCTAAACAAGAGTAAGGATAGGATTACACCATGAAACCCTTGAATTTCGAATTCATGAAATGATGTTGACCATCGATCCTCGAATCCCTCGGGACCCTTCTCAACCGTTGATCTAAGGACTTTTTTGATAACCCCTCTTAACTGAAAAACCAACCAGGGCACATTGTGGGAGTGACACGTGACCCCCTTGTCCCTTGTCAAATGTCATCCATTGGACCTGAGTCATTGCACGAGAGGCTATGTGGCAGGAGATCCTATAGTCCGGAGACTTGGCACTTTGGAGGAACTTGGCCGAGAGTCATCAAAGTGTGAAAAATATTGAAGTCACGAACGACAGAGTAAATCTCAACCATTGATAGGTAGAGGATGTGTGGTGCCAGATCCTATATTTCAAAGACTTGACACTCTCGAGGATATGAGATATGGTGTTTTGATAAGCTCCGAAGCCCAGAGTTTCAAAGAAATGGGAGCTGTGGATCTATGGATCTGCGTGGATAGATCTTGACCGTGATATATGAAGGACATTATAAGGATGCTTATCTGGGGTTCTGTGATATATGAAGGACATTAGCAGGATGTTTATCTGGGGTTGACGTGGCTCACTGACATCATCCAGGGTGACATGGACTCGCAACTAAGGTGCCACGTGTCACTGAGATATGGATGTTTTGAAGATCCCTTATTCATATTAGAGCATGACACGTGTCACCCCCCTGATGAGGGCATGTGTCACCCCTGGCCCTTGCTGCGTGTCAGCCCCTAGTATGTGCTCGCCTAGCCAAAATGGTTGGTGAAGTGACCGAGAGTTCGGGAGTTTGGGAGTTCGGTACTTTAGGGTATTTGGGGTGTAGTATTGTAGAGAGACTGAAAGGTTCGAAGGCCGGAGCCATGTGTCAAAATTTGGGACTTCAGAAGTTTGGGACTCCGAGAGGTTTCGTGCATAGAAAAAAAAGGGGTGATCAGTGCTGAAGCACCGAATGTTGAATTATCCTTAGGCATATTCCTTAACAAGGGGGAAGATCTGTCATCGGTTTTAGTGGTGGATGGATCTCCACCATAGATACAGGAGCGCTCGGAGCTCCAGGATTTCATGGAATTTTGGATGACATGTATGAGATGGACCCGCGTGGATGCCACGTGGCCCTTGAATAATAACGCCCGAAGAGCTTCATAAGGAAATGACTTGCAAACCAAAACTCAAATTTCAGTATGGTGGCGACCGTTAGAAAGCTCGTGGTGACCAGAAGCTGATGGAGATCCCAGAATTATGATTTGCGATTGTTAGGAAAATGAAATTATGATACCCCACCACTTACAAAAAATTTAGGGGTCGAGTGTGTTACAATAGCATGTGGATGCATAATATTCCTTGGACTTACAAGGACAATTCCAACTCCACTCCTGGAGGTTGAACAAGCTCCATCGAATGACATCCTCCAATAACCTTCAAATGAATGCTCTTGATTCTCTGTGTCTTGAATTTTCTCCAGGATTTCAATGTGTTCCATGTCTAGGATACCATAATTTTTTATCCCATCATCTATATAATCTTCCATTAATTCATTATCCTTCTTTTTGAAAGAAGAGGGTCTCATGGGTTCACATGGAACCTTAATCATTGCTCCTTCTTTACCTGGAAGCATCATGCAACTTCCATCATTCATTATGTATCCCCCGATCATGGACGACCAATCTCTTCCCAAAACAAATCCATATGTCGGAGGAAGGTCTACCACAATAATATTGAAAACTGTAATAATATGGGGAGCCATCGTGATCCAAGCATAAAAGTCCTTGATTTCTCCATAAGATGGCACTTGTCTAGAATCAATTGCATATATACTTTCACCAGTCTCGTAATATTTGGTAAAGTTCATGCCCAATGCCTCCATGACTGCTAGTGGAATAATATTATTGGTTGTGCCAGTATCAACTAAACAATTATGAAGTGCAACATCATCATTTTCAATTGAAATATAAAAGGAGGGATTTGACCTCTCAACTTGACGGATGATTTGTTCTGGCTTTGTTTCAAACTTGTAACAACAACTTCTACTTTTTCAGATGGATCATCCAATAATCTCAAAATGTTTTCCCTTTGTTGGGGAATCTTCACCACTTCTGTAAAAGAAAGAGTTATCCTTAGTTTACTTAAGTCCTCTACAACATTGTATGTCATTTGAGTGGAGTTTGACATCAGATGTTGCTTCTTACTTCCAACGTTATATGTTATATTCTCATTTTCCCTTTTCTCATTCATTTTTTCTTTATCGTTTTCAGAATCATTTTTATTCTTGGATCTATTTACATATCCTCTTTTCTAGGCGACGTTTTCTTGCGAGTTGGGACCGTTGTCACCTTCTTCAAATATATACATGGATGTCTCACATCCGTCCATATTTATAGTTTCATAACTTTCATCAGGTGAATAATAGTTCTCTTTCTCAACCATTTTCTCATCATATACATCATCCAAAACATTTGCGTTGGGGGTTGATTTCCTGGGAACCATTGGCCTTTGCGGATTATCCATGTTTTCAAACCTCACTTTTTTTTCTTGGGGAGGGTTCCTTCTTTTCTCTTGGACCGAAATTCTCGAATTTGATACATAATATCCCCCCTTCTTAGTCTGTTTATCTCATTCTGCATTTTCCTCACAGCTCTATTAATTTGTGTAATTTCAATTCTTTGCTTGGTTTCTTGTGCCGCAACAGGGTCTACCTTCACATCTGGTATGGTTCCCTTGAAAAATTCTCCTCCAATTGTTTGACTTTGGGCCAGTCATGACTTGAAATTTTCATTCCTTACTGAACTAGAGGATCCTTGATTACCAATACTTAAGTCTCCTAGCTGCGTTTGTACTTTTCCCAGGATAATGTCGGGGTCGACACCCGTCTCGATCACACTTTCTTCCATCTCAGTGGCTTTATGTTATAGAAAGATTTGCCTCACCATTGCTATCTTGCACAGAGGGCCTCTTTCCATTTCCCTATGTAGACTTGTCATCCCTTTTTGATGAATACAGAGCTAAAAATACACATTTGTCCACATATATGCTCCCTATCTATTATACAAGATGCGTATACGCTTGCTACTCCACTACAACTCACGTATATCAGGATTTGTGCCAGAAAATACAAAACTGAGGTCAGATTTCCATGTCATGACGTAAGGTCTCCAATCCTTGGCCTTCCATATGCTGGAAACGTTCCAACTCGGCCCTTCAGTTGCATTCTGAAGGCTATAAGAGCACAATTTCGAGCTATGGAAAAAAAAGGAGAAAGCATTCAACTTTGAGAGAAAAGTTACTCTGGAGAAATTACTTCATATTCAGTCTACATCCCTTTATCTCTCAAGTCTGAACATAGTTTTCGGCCCCCAATCTCTTTCCCTATTGTTGAGAGGACCTCATTGCCTCCTTCCTATGAGCTGGCCTTTGGTGGAGGATTGAAGTGGTGGAGACCTAGTTGGAAGGAACTTGGTTTCTTGGTTCCGAACTGTGCCGACATGGAAGTCTGTAATGTTGTCACTTATACTGATCAATTATTAATATAAATACTCCTTTCCCGTCCTATTGGTATCTTGCAAATATATGATTATTATCCATGGGAATTTTTTTAATGTTTATTAATGGATTATGTTATCTGATGTGCTAACCCCTTTTATATTTTCATTGTATACTTGCTCTTTGTTTGTTGAGAACTTCTTGCAGGTATAAAGCTTTGGGTCAAAGTGCTCAATGGTGGAACATCATCAAACGTTGGATCGAGGTAAGCCTCTTTCTTGTCTTGCACATTGGTTTGCATAGCATATGTTGGAATTGAGTTGATTTTTGCAGTCATACTGGGGAGAGATCTTCCTTCTAAGGGTTGAAGTACTTTTTCTTCTTAAATTGCTCTTTTTTCCTTTGTGTTTCTTGTCACATCACTGCTTGACATATCTTTTTCACTCTGGGTCTGAGTTTTTAGCCTTTTTCCCTTGCCTGGCCTTGTTTTAAAGCATATACACCCTTTTTGCCTTGACAGTTGCGTATACATGCTTGTTGTCTTGCTTCAAGAAGCGTATATACTCTTTGTTCTCCTGAACAGTCACGTATACCACTTCCCCTTGCTTGTTTTCTTGGTTAAGTGACTGTTGGGTGGGATTTGAAGATTGTTGAGTCTTCTTAGGTCTCTGAAGTTCCTGTTGAGATTATCTGGGATGACAGGAAACCTATTTGGAGTTGAATTTTTGGGCAGAGTCTTTCTCTTTGTTTTTCACTTTTGATTTGTCCTTATTCTTTGGGCTGTTGGCTTGGCTACTTGGTATTCTTCTTGAGTTATTGCTTTTACACACAGTAGAACTTATATATCATGTTTCTCTTCAGTCCATGCATTTTCTTTTTAAAATATTGAAAATACAAAAAATAGGTATTTTGCATTGGTTGGCATTTTTTGTCTTTGAATCTTTATCATTAGCTTAGCACATTTAGCAAAAGATTCCATTTTACTTATGAATTGTAGAGTTGAAATTGAAGACTGCACTCTTTTTATTAGCATATCATTCATTGAAAAGTTAAAGATAGAATTTGCATTATATTCATTTTTATTTTCTTGCAGAGTCATAATATCATGGTTTTCACTTCCATACCTTTTTGAGTAATCATGAACAATAAAATTTACGCTTTAAACTAAAATTGATTAGTCAAAATTTTATTTTTAGGGTGCAAAAACTAGCCTAGGATTTAGTGCCTTGGAATAGGATTTTGTGAGTAAAATTCTCCAAGTCAATTAAATCAACATATGTGTCTGAGATAGGGAGTTGAGAAGTCCATTCTATAATTGGTAATATCAGGAGGCTCTGCTCACACCAGAGTTAATCACGAGGTCGCGCGAAGTTAGTTGAAGGGATAACCCCTGGATACTCACGTAGCGTCAGCGATATTTTTGTGGATTTATTCGTATTTGGGGATCTTGCTAGTACCCATACCTCTATGAGAGGCAATGATTTCAAGGTTTCAGGCTTTGCTACCCTACCCATACGGTGATCCGGACTTATGACTGCTCACCTGTGCATCGGTTATACAATGGTTTATTAGTTGCTTGACTTAGGTATCTCACAGGTTTGGGGTTATTCTACTTGTACCCTGAGTTAGATAGAGGTCGAAAATCACATAGCCTTTATGGAGGATTACCTCTCTGGGGGGATCTGACCAACTAGTTGTTAATTCTACGAGGGCCCTTATAACTGATTTGGTTACCTCCAAACTTTAGCAGGGAGTCTCAGGTCCCTCTTAGACGAGGCATACCTTATTTAGCGAGGGAGGCCACTCAACTACTCTAGGTCGTTTGCATGCATATTGGCCGTTTGAATTTTGGTATGATCTTTGAATACTATTTGGCCTTAGGAGTCTATATTGAGTTTTCATTATCATGGATAGTGGAGTTCCTTTTGCTCCCTCATTTACTGCTACCCACCTCATGATGTCCACTCATTTCATGGGGACGGATCCTTCCACTTCGCATTATGGTATGCAGAATTATGGTACTCAGTCAGTGCCTTGGGTCTCTAATCATTTTTCTCATGGTATGGAAGATATGTCCTCTCACATACCTTCCTTTGTATTGCATCCTTATGTGAATACAAGTTTTGGGTCTGGGGGCATGATGCCTCCTTATTCTCATATCCTTCAAACACCTCTTACAGTAGGAGGTTGGAATCTTCCTTCCTAAGAATCCACTATAAGAGAAGTAAGTTCCCAAATAGGCAATCATTCTACTTATTGCACTCTGTCCACTCATCCTTCTTCCGCTATGTTAGTTCCTATGAACACTTTTCCCATGGTGGACCTTATTCTATACTCTGGTGTTTCATCCGGGGGAGTTATTTTTATAGTATGGGAAACCCCCCTCACGAAGTTCCTTCACCTGGGGGAAACATATATCCTCACATGAGTAACCCTTGTCATGTCGCTTTCCCTTTGCAAGTAGCTTCCTTGGTGTCGATTCCCTTACAACCCTTTATGAATCATTATGGAGGAGGATACTATCCTTTTGGACATGGACAGGGTGTAAACCAGGATCCTTTCTGGCTTGCAATTCCTCAAAACCAATATTTCCTTGGACCTTGGTATCAAATGCCGCAATTAACTACTACCACAAGTCCAGTCACTTCATGTCATACTGACATTATATCACCGACCTCTGCTAGTCATGTTGAATATTGGTCGAAAACCTCTGTGAGTCATGTTGAAGACCTGCAACCAGTCGCTACAAGTCATGCTAGGGGCACATGTTTGGTCACTGCTAGTCACACTACACATCCATCACCAACCTTTGCTAGTCATGTTGGGGATCCATTGCCAATATCTGAGAGTCATGTTGGAGATTTGCTACTATCCTCTGCAAGTCATGTTGGGAGCATGGCACCAGCCACTGCAATTCATGCTAGGGGAATTCATATGATTGAGAAGCCTAGACGTCTCAGATGTAAGCCTAGATTCCTTTGCAGGACTTGTGAAGGAAGTCACCTTACTTGTTTGTGTCCTGTTACTACTGGGATACCAGAAGCGTGGGGCTCACCTGAGGGCTCTTCAGGTTCTGAGCCATATATGGTTTCACAACACTCTGTTCCTTCTTTGGTTGACACAACAGTTATGTCGATGCAATCTTCGGCTGACACCTCTTTTCATTTAGGGGTTGATGCTCCCTTTGACCTTGTTGTCTCACATCCCATTCAACCTGTGGTTGTGTCGATGCAATCTTTGACTGACACCTCTCCTATGTTTGGGGATGATGAGTCTCTTGACCTTGTTGTCTTGCATATTTTTCAACCAATAGTCATGTCGATGCAATCTTCAATCGACAACCCTCCGTTGTTTTGGGGTGATGCGCCTCTGGACCTTGTCGTCTCGCATCCTATTCAACCAATGGTTGAGGAAGTGGTCGTATCGATGCAATATTCGATCGACCCCACTCTTCACTTGGAGAGTGACAAGTCTAAGGAAGTGGTCGTGCCAATGCAATTTTTAGTCGATCCCGCTCTTCTAGTTTTGGTTTTATACCTTCTATGCCATGTCCTTAACATTTCTAGTACTTCACCTTATGAACAAGAGAGAGTTTTACTCTTCCCAAGTTCTCTCCCTCCAAGTCTTGATGAGGTTCCCTTTGATTGGGATGGTCTTGTGAGGTATCCAATGCTTCCACCTATGTGTTTTCTAGGAAGAGACATTATCCGATATATTACGACGACAATAACCTCTGTTGGCACTTTGTCCTCCTCGACTTGGAGATCTTTGGGTCTTCCCAAGATTGTGTCGGTTCTTCACAGAATTCCATCACGGGAGCCTTGGCCTCCCCTATGGCTTACTGCCTAGAATCTCCCCAACGAGTCCAAGTTAAGCCCTTTTTCGACTCATTCAAAAAGAGAAAAGATTGTCGAGAGATTTGTCCCTTTCACACTCGTTAATTTGGATTTGAAAGGTCACGAGTCTTAGTTAATCTCTTTTCTGACTCGTATAAAAACTAAAAATATCACCGAGTGATTTGTACCTTTCACACTCGTTAAAATTGGATTTGAAATATCATGAGTCTTAGTTAAGCTCTTTTCTAACTCGCTATCAAAAATAGAAAAGATTGCCGAGTGAACTTGTCTTGTTCACACTCATAAATTGGATTTGAAAAGACATCTATTTGGCACAAATTTACCCCTTTTTCACACCAAATAGACTAAAAGATATAAAAAATGACATTTTTTGGCATTAAGTTATGATTACATCTTATGCCCGTGCTCGTAGTATTAAGCCTTTAGCCGGTTCTCGCTTTGCGTTATAAACCGTTTCCTATGTAGTTTTCATCCTCAACCAAGCAGAGCCTTGTTTATATCCTTTGCAATTTGACACCCTATACCTTGGAGGGAACATCAACCCGAGTGTCCATCTCCCACATGCATTTACTTGCATTAAGCATAGGTATGTTCCACTACTGGAACTAGTTTTTGCTTACTTGCGACACTCGTTCCCTCCTCTGTATCGTAGCATTCATTTGTTATGAGAAAAAAAAAGACAGGCAGGAAGGGAGTACTATATTGTAATTGGCAGCAGTCCTGTTGCCTTTGAACTAAGCACAAAGTTATTAATTCCTTGTGTCATCATAATTTTGGGTTTAGAATAGACTTACGAAGCTGATCTCGCTACAGAGTTTTCTCTACCGACTGGTTACTCTTCCAATCCCTATAGAGAACATTATGGATGCCTCCTGCATCGAATTGTCACATCATTGAGTCTATGCTGCCAGAGTCCACCATATGTCTCATGCTCTTGTTCAAAGTAATTCTATCAACCTATGTCAGCCACTCCTTAGAAATCTCGACATTGCATGTCGGCCATACCTTCAGTTTGCCTCAGAATCACATGATACTTTGGTCTTATCATCGACCCTGGCCCTACTTTCATCATTGGTAGGTCACCTTGAACCTAGCAATCGACATTTCATCATTGGTCATTAACTGGGTGGTTTCCCTTGTGTTCAACTGCAAGACATCTATTCACACTTTGGGATTCGTGCAATGTCTTGGATGCCATTAGCCTTATTGGTGGTTTCCTCACCTTTTTCAGCAATTTTTCATCATTGGCTACTATTCAAAGGGTCTTTTTCATGTATCTCTTGCATTTGGCACATGTGAAAGACGCACAGGGTTTTTGGTTCATGAACATGTTCTTCATCCAATCTCCACCAAATCATGAAGCTCCTGCTTTGTTCCTCGTGTTGACTGATGAGAGATGCATCAATTCTCTCCTTTTAGCAGGTCTCTTTCCATCGACTTCAACTCATCTATTCTGTATATGGGACCTAGAGTTTTATGGGTACCTTGAGTCTTGCAGTCATTAGTGGCAGGCCCTCTCGCCATTGACAGATGGGAATACATCAATGTCTCCTGATCAATGGATTTCTCAAGTGTTCAACACCGACTCCTTTATTCACACTTGTAGAGATGTACTCGGTGCCTTGATACCTACTTTCATTATTGGTAGTTTGTCTCGCATTTGTTAACAGTATACCTCAATGACCGGTAATCAAATGATGTCTCATCATGTTTGACCTCAACTTCTTTATTCACATGATGTAGACTTGCACCCTTGGCAGATAGTGTAGAAGACTTGAAGACATCACTATGTGGCCGTAGCCCTCCCAAGCTGTTGCTTCCCTTTCATTGTACCATCACCTATTTGACTTCGGTGATCATGGAAGATCGGATTGTACTCCGTGGTATACAAATATTTTCAAATTGATTTTGAGACTGGTTTCACTGGGCCTTGTTCGTGACTATCACAGTTTTTGGCATGTAACCACATTTGTATTTGCCTACTCATGGCCATGAACACTTGTTTGGTATATTTTCCACATGGATCTGCATTGTATTCTTGGCAGCCATGTATGCAAAGTTAGTACATAATGTAATGAGCAATTGAGTTCATCCAGTTGGTTCTCCACCACTCCACTTCTGGGTTATTTATAATGTATTTTGGCCATCGCAGATACTCCTCTGATCTCACACATTAGGGGGCATCTGTTATAGCAAGATTTGCCTCACCATTGCTATCTTGCACAAAGGGAATTTTTCCATTTCCCTATGCAAACTTGTCATCCCATTTTGATGAATCCAGAGTTAAAAATACAAATTTTTCCACATATACGCTCCCTATCTGTTATACAAGATGTGTATACGCTTGCTACTCCACTACAGCTCGTGTATATCGGGATTTGTGCCAGAAAATAAAAAAATGAGGTCGGGTTTCCATGTCACGACAAAAGATCTCTAATCCTTGGCCTTCCATATACTGGAAATGTTCTGACTCGACCCTTCAGTTGCATTATGAAGGCTATAAGAGCACAATTTCAAGCTATGGAAAAAAAAGGAGAAAGAATTCAACTTTGAGAGTAAAGTTACTCTGGAGAAATTACTTCATATTGAGTCTACATCCCTTTGTCCCTCAAGTCTAAACACAGTGTTCATCCCCCAAGCTCTTTCCCTATTGTTGAGAGGACCTCATTACCTCCTTCCTAGGATCTTTCCTTTGGTGGAGGATTGAAGTGGTGGAGGCCCAGTTGGAAGGAACTTGGTTTCTTGGTTTCAAACCGTGTCGACACGGAATTCTGTAATGTTGTCAGTTCTGCTGATCAATTATTAATAGAAATACTCCTTTCCTGTCCTATTGGTATCTTGAAAATATATGATTATTATCCATGGGCATGTTTGTAATGTTTATTAATGGATTATGCTATGTGATGTGCTAACCCATTTTATATTATCATTGTATACTTGCTCTGTTTGTTTGTTGAGAACTTCTCACAGGTATAAAGCTTTGGGTCAAAGTGCTCAATGGTGGAACATCATCAAACGTTGGATCGAGGTAGGCCTCTTTCTTTTGTTGCACATTGGTTTGTATATCATATGTTGGAATTGAGTTGATTTCTGCAGTCATACTTGTTTGTTGTGGTTTACCCTTGGCCATAGAGAGTTTTTCCCTCATAACATTTTAATCATTGCTTCCTCCAAGGTATAAATCTGGGATGTTCTGATAGCATATTTTACATTTTGGGGCATCATGTTCTTATAAAAACTAAGTATGAATGGGTCATTAGGTATTTTATCTTCTGGAATCTTACTCAAAGTTTTATTGAACTTGAGATTAAAATATCGTATTCTTTTATTCTTCCTCAATCCAATTTGGGTGAAATTGATGAGAAGGGTATGATATGCAATTGGAGGGGCGAACATAGTCAGGAACATGGCTTCGAGGTTATTAAACAAGCCATTTGACATACTGGGTAATGTCGTATACCATTCATAAGTTCTTCCTGATAAGTTTGAAGCAATAACCTTACCATGACATCATCATACTCAACACGATGAAAATCACAAACATCAAGAAATAAGTTAAGGTGTATTTTGGCATCAATTGTTCTGTCTCGAGAAAAATCCTTCAAGGTACCCTTAGGGAGAACAGGGAGGTCATGTTGCTCACCTAGAATATTTAAAAGGGAATCTCTTATTCTTCTTTGATTTTCTTGATTTCTTGCAACACCTCTTCCACCTCCTTGTCTCTCTTCATGTGGTTCTTCTCGCAGTTGTTCATTTCTTTCTGCCATATATAGAGATGTTCCAGGAATATGATTTCCACTTATTAGAATATAGAGTTTCTTTCTTTTACTTCTTGTAATGGGTCCCTTGTATTCGTCCAGCTTCAATCCCGACCTTGTCCTTGTTCTGCTCTAGCTAGCCTTTGGTTTATTTGGTCTTGTTGCTCATATCTCCTTTATCTCTAGAGGATTTCTATTTCTTCTTCTCAAACTAAGATTTTCCAGGACCTTTCTAATTATTCTTGGGTCTCAATTGTCATTATTACTAGATTATATAGTTGATGTAAGATTCTTTGTTGATTATTCAATCCAATTTCCAAGTGGGGATGATCATCCTGGGGCAAAGTCATGTATTTTTCAAAAAATTCTAAACCAGATTTCAAATTTCAATTCATTCCCTAATATTGTCGCCAAAAATGTTGATGCTTGAATCCATTAGGACTGAAACAGAAACCTCACGAGGATGCAAATCCTCCTGTGTTTTTACAGAGGTGGTACTCCTCTTTATTTTAATATTTTCTTGGGACTCTATATTTTTAGAATATAGGACTTTGTAGAAGTCCGTCGTGGTAATCAAAGAAATATAAATATTACAAGAAAAAATAATAATAAAGAAAGTGTTTTGTTTTCTTTTTAAATAAAGTTCCTAAGAACTGACCAGGAGATGCACACTTCATACATTTGAAAATGATAGACACAATTTCCTCACATCCATCATAGTTAAACTACAGATTTATGATCACATAAAACAAAACAGAAGATGGTCTACATGCATAAGAGAACTTTAATAGAGTGGACACATGGAAAGCTTGAATAAAGATAATGCTAGATAAATATCAAATACTTTATACTCAAAACTCAAAGGTACAAAGAACAATCAAAATGGATCCCAAAATAACTCTCTTGAAATTTCTAAAAAAAATATATAGTCTATTACAAAGCCTTGAAATTTAAATGTGTTTGTCTTTAGGACTAGGATTGGGGCTCCCACAGACCATAAAGAAAATATAAGCAAGAAGTAAGCTTGTATAAGGAGGATGGTGGGCAATAATAGAACAACAAGACATGAAAAGAAGACAAGGATAATTTATCAGACTTTGGTTAAACCTTTCTCGTCAAAGAAGCAGAGTAACTGGATGAAAGAAATAATAAAGAAAGAAATATGTGATCAGCATAAACTTACTAAGATGGTCTCTCATGTATTCACTTGCTTTATGTGGTCCTTTTATTGTCTTCATCAACAGTTACATGAACCGTCTCAATTGTTTCTTGCCCTTTGTTGGTAAATTTTTCAATTGCTTTTTTGAACCATTCTCCAATATAGTTTTTCATTTGTGCGACGTTTATCTCATGCCGGATTTTAATGTTGAATAACTCAACTTCCAAGTATCTTAAGTCAAGAGAAATACCATATACTGCTTCCTCAATATCTTGATTTTTCATGGAATAATCCACTAGACAATTGTCTATGTCATCTTCATTATACTTGAGTATGCCATAAATGTTTTCAACTGATAACCCTTTAAATATCTCGACTTGTTCGTCAAATTGTTTCTTTGTTAGGAACATTGAGTTGAGAATTAATTTAGATTCTTGTAATTAGTTAGTACCCCCTGCTAGGTATATATCCATGAGCCTCTTGAACAATTCTTCGCTTTTTAGTATGGCTTCCCTGCATGCTTGAACAATGTTATTCAAATTTTTAATCTTTTCCTTCCAACAAGCATTTAGCTGTTTTATCCGACTTGGGGAAGGAAAATCCTCCTCTCTTCTTCTCAGTTCCATCATGTTAGAGACTTTGATTCCAAAGGGTAATACAATATCAATGTAGAAACCTTCTTCATTCTTTATATCAGCTTGTATATATTCATGGAAGGCATGAGCCCTCAAGCCAAAAGAAACATTATTTTTCGAAACCTCCCATGCCTATTTTATTAATGACATTCTCTTCTTAATATTTATTTCTACATAACTCCTAACTGATGTGAGTAGGCTTGAAGATCCTTTCAAATTAACAATGGGTGTTGTAGGTTTGACCATTGACAAAGGACCGACAAGAAGTGGAAGAGTCATTAAGGTGTCTTCCAACTCTATGATCTTTTCTTTTAACTTAGTGTTTTCTACTTCCATATTACCAATAGAATCATCAAGAGCATCCCCGATTTCTCTATGAATTTTAGATATTTGGGACAACCACATATCTTTTAGGTCAAACTCTGAGCGAGATTTTCCCTTCTTATTTTTCTGATCACCTTTTTCTATAATCAATTTTTTAGATTCCTTGTCAAAGACAACACTTTGGAAAGTAAATGACTCTTCTTCACTGAAGTTCCCATTCTCAACGATCTCTAATGATGAATTTTGTTGGGCCATATTTCATGGTTGATCAATTGTGGGAAACGTTTTCTCAATATTTGCCTCAACCTCCATGTCTTCAAGAGAGAAGCTATTGATGTAATTTTCTATGAGATTGTCTTCTTCCTCTTGCACTACATTCTTCCTCTTTTTTCTCAGAGGGAGCTTGTGTTAGCTCTCGATTTTTCCAAGGGGGGTGGATTCTTCTCTTTTCCGCCACTTGAAATATTGTTGGTATTTTTCCTAGTTGGGTGAGCCATTGGAGCATTGATCCAGGATGTGGTATTTTTAGGAGTAACCATTGGAGACTAGGTGTTCTTTTCACTGGGACCCTTTCCTTTTTTATTGTAAAACTTGTTAGTATTAAGTATTGTTTCCAAGTCACCAACACTATGTACAGGAGCACCTTGGTTGTTATCTTCTTCTTCATTCAAAATCGTATGAATGAACGAGTCGTTGAATCCTACTGACAACATATGTTCCACAAATATTTTGTTAGGGTCAAACCCCTTTATGTTCTTGAACATGAAATCTCTAATTTTCCACAATAAGGGGATGAATTGATTTTTCCTTTTTTCGTGGAAAAAGTGAAACCATAAATTGCATTGCCTTGCCACTTATGTAATAAACAATTTATCATATACATGGTATGGAAGAAAATAAGGATTTTATTTGGAACAGAGGATCCTAATGACACTGTGATTTTACATCTATTCTATCATTCCATTTTTCTCCAAGAATTTGTTATCCTGGTCAGATATCCTGGGGGTATTTTTACCAAACAACGGTCCTTTGAAGACTAAAACAAAATCATTGTAAACTTCATAAAAATATATAGAAGTCTTGTGTCTCCACAATGCCTGATACCAGAATGTAACTTGATCTATTTCACAGTTCACCCTCTTACACATAGTCAATTTTGGAAATTGACAACAATACACTATCTCAAATACCAAATAGGAATCCATAAAGAATTTCTTGTCCCTTTTGTAATGTGATAATTGGGATGCGATTTCAATGTAAATCAATTTTCCCCAGTCAAAGATAGCATGTTCTTTAACTGTAAAATATAAAATATAAAGAATTATGCATGAAATGGTAGCAGTTCTTTCCTGACCTTTCAACCTGGTAAACAAGCAAGTGATTTCCCGAAAGGGGTTTTTTAAAGATTCGACCTGAATCCTGGTTATGTCTTTTGGGATAGACGTAGGATTCTCCAAATACTCAGGTAAGAGATCTAGGCCATTGTCATGTTTTTTCAGAAAATCTCTACAGTCTTGAAGGTAAGTGTTGGCTCTAGGAGCTTCAAAATCTTACGAAAAACTTGCGGTGTAAGGGAAATGGGGGAATGATCTTGGAGTTTTATAATTCATTGGCTCGACACGTACTTTTCAACACACCATGCAATAAGTTATTTGTAGTCAAATACCTCATGAACACACCCTGCGTGAGAAATTATGGATGTCCAAATTATGTCTTTTTGTGCAGGAGGAGATGAGTAATATGAATATGCTATGGACCACTGAAATTTCTGGTCTTCATGACCAAAAATATTCAAAGTATCACCACATAATTGTTGTCTAGATTTTGTTTCCATAGGTTGAAGAGAGTGTTCTTTCAGCTGGATAATAACTTGAAATGAATCCTTTTGGAGAGATGATGATAATATAACCTTTAGAAAATCATGCTTTAATGCATTTTAATGAAAACTCTCCTCGAGCCCTTCGCTATTAATGATGATATTTTTAGGGACTTCATGATCAATTATTAGCATTGAACCACACTAAATGAATATTGGGAAAATCACGAAGATGGTGGGGATGGACAAGAGAAATTTTGAACATGGATCCTTTTGTGAACCCGCAAACTTGCAGTTGTGAACCATAAAAAATAATCTAAGTGTTGCAAAGCGGTCGGTCGGACTTGGATACAAGAGAAATGAAATACTTAGGG
The DNA here is from genome assembly GCA_000966675.3 of Picea glauca. Taxonomy (NCBI): domain Eukaryota; kingdom Viridiplantae; phylum Streptophyta; class Pinopsida; order Pinales; family Pinaceae; genus Picea; species Picea glauca. The sequence continues at coordinate 258,745 of JZKD02S1711868.1, read as the reverse complement.
GCTCGGTACTCGTGACAAGTCTAACTGTTCATAATGTATATCACATCCCTTTGGGTGCAAAGTGGACATCACAGAACTTGGAAGATGAAGGCTTGAACCCATGGACCCGCGAAGTTGCAAAAATGTTCAAGTATATTATAACAAGAAGGTCGGTTGGACTCATGAAATAGGAACATGGATGGGGATGAAGACCCATGAACGCGTCAAATTTTTTAAAATGCGACTAAGTATGCTAACTAGAAAGAGAAAAGAGAAGGAAAAAAAGAAAAGGGGAATGAGGGTAGGTATAGAAGAGGGAAAATAAATGGAAAAAGGAAGTCGGGAAAATAGAAAAGGAAGGGAAATTTTGAAAGTAGGAATTGATCTCAACAAAAACCTATTATAAACTTTTCATAGGTTCCTAGACACATCAAAAGAAACCAAGACATGACTAAAAAAACATGGCCAACCATTAACTTGGCCAAGGTGGTTGCGTGAAACTAAAAACACAAATTGTAAGTCCCAAATAATTAAACCATATCATTCCTATCATCATCCAAATTTTATTTAATTGCATCCAATAAGCCAAATTTGAGATCTTATGCAATGTAGGGGGCTCAATTCAAAATTGTGACCATAGAAGAAGACCTCTGGCTCCGTTTCAAGTTCATCTTTCAAGTCGTGGTTGAACATCGACAAAGCATGGGGAAAATCAATGGACTTTAATTGTCGATTACTTGTAAAATCTATTCACGTCATCTTAAGTAAAATCAATGGAATTTACTTGTCGATTACTTGTAAAATCTATTCGCGTCATTTTAAGTAAAATCAAATGACTTTAATTATCGATTACTTGTAAAATCTATTCATGATTGATTTCACCCATAAATGAATGTGTCTTTCTGTTTTAAGAAAGAGGGAAACAAAAACAATGAGGCTGGTGGTGGATATCATCTCCATGATGGTGGTGTGCAACTCGACCATGATGGTGGAGTGAAACCTGATGATGGTGGTGTGCAACCCAACCATGACGATATTATGGCTATAAAATCAAAAGTATGGATTACAATTATTAATATTTACTTGTAGATGATGTACTTATAAATTTTCTTTTTTCAATGACATAGAATTTAGATGAGGATGCTTTGCAAGAGCAGGAACACATGGCAGATGAACTAATGGTCTCAAATAGTCAACCTGGTAAAGAACACAGTGATGATATTTGCATCAATGAACTACTTCTGTGAATAATAATTATCCATATCAATTTAACTTTTTTTAATTATTGTAGTCGATGTCCCTTAACAATAGCCTGTATGTTGTGGAGAGTGAAAAACTAGACATACAACGCGTTAGAGCATGCATATTGAATCAACACCAAGAGAGGGCCCAACAACTAAAGAGGATCAAGAAATGGATGAGCCAATCAACAAATATCTGAAAACTAAGAAACACAAAACAAAGTGATAGTATATATTATGAGAAACGTGTATAATGGAAACATATTTTGATGATAAAATATATTAATATATACTATTTATTTCTACCTTCTTATGGATGTATGTTATATGTTTTATATGTAAAAACCACATATCTACACACACATTCTTTCTTTCTTTTACCTTTAATTTTTTTTTTCTACTTTCTATGCATGAATCGTACTATGCCGCTTTCAATTATTTTCCAGTAGATAGATTGGGTGTGGGGAATTGAGAGTGATGCAAGGGGTGGGAGGGGACTTTACATGGTTGGACCTGTTCAATAGAGAATAAATTATTCTTGAAACCAAGAGAAGCTCATTTAGGTATTCCTCTTTAGTCTTTTGAGATTTTCCTACATGTTGATACGTCTATTTATTTATTTAATTATTATTTAGCCAAATAACATTTTATTCTATGATGATTTGTATAGGTCTTCACAATGGAAATGAAACTAACAAATAGTCTATGTATGATGTGGTTGTACAAGATTCTACATCATCGAGCTTGTGGATGTAGGTATTTAGTACTCATTTCACCATTTTAGTTAATGTGTGTGCATAGTTGCCAAATATTCATGTATATTTCAACCCTTTACTAACAACTGGGCACAAATCACCCTGTTGAGGAAAAGGTATGAGGAACTTTACTCAAGCATTTTAAGATCTTGATGGGCTAAGGAAAGATAACTGGGAATGTTACTCAGGGTTTATAGCCTTTAAAAAAATAAAACAAAATCACTTAATCCACATGTATTAAGTATGAGGGACCAAGGCTAGTTTTATATATATTATATGTAACTGTGAAAAAGAAATAAAATAAGAAATAAATTACATAAGTGTATACATGGATAAGAGACAAGGATAAAAGCAAAATATGAACCAAATCATCATATTACACAGGTGAGACTGAAATCATAAATCTAATTTTTATATTGATTTCATTTTGAGATACAAAGATGAATTCTCTTTACAAACCCCTGCGAGGGTAGGGACCAAAGTTAGATTTAGAAGCCTTTGATGGGCACCATACAAAAAGACTCTGATAGCAAAAGAAAACTAAAGCTAAATATCTGGACTAGTTTGCCACAAAATGATGTCACTTGACTCTGCAAAATAATCTTTATCAGTTGTGAAATTTAATCCATAAACAAACAAGAACACACAGACTGCCAAAGATAAATCATACACCTTTAAAGACAAGTTGTTGGAAAATATGATTCAATTTTGAATCCTGTTGCCTTCAATAAGACCCTGTTTTCATCAAGATGGTTAAGCCTTCTAGTAAACTCAGACTGAATGAAGAATGGAAGTATCTCATAAGTACAGAGCAAACCTTATAGCAGAAGTTCTCCTTCTATTCTCTCTTACCCCTTGTCTCTTCATTTGATTGAGATTTTATTCTTGGCCAATTAGTTATGGTAGTTAAACTACCTTCCTTTTGTTAAGATTAATTATCTTAAATAATTTGAGACAAATAATTAATAATATATAAATAAGGGTCTATTTAAATAATAACTACATAGGTGGGACCCCTTGTCACTCCAATTTTCATTTCTTTAATAATAATCAAAACATGAAGTATAATACATGTTGGTTACTATTCTCCTATATAATGTCTGAGTTTATTGACCCAGGGTTCATGTCTGTTCGAGTTTCCAGAAAAGCCTCTAAAACTATCGACCCTCCTGGTAAACCAGAAGGAAACACAACACATAGAATGCGCTACATAGTCTCACCCAAGATAGATTTAATGGGTGGCTATAAGACTCAGCTGTTTACAGCCTAGTTAAACTACCTTCCTTTTGTTAAGCTTAATTATCTTAACTAATTTGAGACAAATAATTAATAATATATAAATAAGGGTCTATTTAAATAATAACTACATAGGTGGGACCCCTTGTCACTCCAATTTTCATTTCTTTAATAATAATCAAAACATGAAGTATAATACATGTTGGTTACTATTCTCCTATATAATGTCTGAGTTTATTGACCCAGGGTTCATGTCTGTTCGAGTTTCCAGCAAAGCCTCTAAAACTATCGACCCTCCTGGTAAACTAGAAGGAAACACAACACATAGAATGCGCTACATAGTCTCACCTGAGATATCTTTAATGGGTGGTTATAAGACTCAGTTGTTTACAGCCTAGGATTGAGTGTGAGATATGAGAACTGAATATTGAACCATTATTATAACTTGTAAACACAATATGTTGTCATTTGAAAATATGTAGGAAATATAGCAACTCATTCATTAACATAATAATAAATACTAAAAGACGATAAATATATGCATGCATTCATCACATAAAACAGATGTTATCGTGGTTCACCACCTCCTAGTCTATGTCCACAAAGATATGGCTCTTGGCTCTTTTATTACAGTATTTCCGCATATAAAGTGCCGCACGCGTTACAATTCTTCCCCGTCGGGTAAGATCTATATGAGGCAGACTAGATCACACTAGGCTCCTCAGCCTGTGATCTAACCCTCCTTCATCTTCTCCATCTCAACAACTTATACAAAAATAGATCATACAACAAAATACTACATATCGCCACAACTCATAGATAACTAGTTGAGCTCAATAATACTCTGAATCGACTCCTTAATATCCTGACCCGCCTATGATACCTAAGTATCTATATTTATACATTCTCTGTCTCTTCAGATGTTACAATACATTACCAAAACCCTAACCCTGCCGTCGTTAGGTCTTCTCTGCATGCACGCATGTTATTCTTCCTTCCATATGTCGCTTTCCTCGTGCATGCTTTCTTTCCCAAAATCACCTTGCTTTTTCGCTTTAGCCTACCTCCAACAGGCCCCCAACACTGACATGTGGCTGGTCCTAAGTCACCTAACAAAATTCTTCGATCTCCCTGGTGACCACCTGGAACTTCTCTTTGAGCTCTGCTGCCTATGTCTATGCCTGCACACTCTTCTCCTTGAGTGTTTCCACTATCTGGACTGCAATTTCATAACTGATCAATTCTGCGTACTCTTCCTGGGTCTGTGTTATATGTGTCTTGGCTTCCTCTTCCTATGCTAGGAATTTTTCTACCCGTTCTTGAAACGATTCCATTTGATCTTGACGCTCCTTCTTCTGTGTTTGCACAATGGTCATTTATACCTGCAATTTCTTCATGTCCTGCACCCATTTGATGCGCTTCATGATGGACATTGTATTTTTCCTCTGCTTGATGTATTGGATAGCTATGCTTATCCTTTCTTCTTCCTTGTCCCACTTCTGGATTTTCAGATCCTCCTCTAGCTTTGTCCAAAGTTGTGCTGCATTCTCAAACAAGTCAGTTGTTGTGATAACATGTCCCTCTATCTCCTGTATTTGTTCTAATTGTTCCTACTTCCTTTTCTCCTTCACTGTTGGTGGAGTAGTGGGTGTAAGATTCTCTTGGATATTCTTGATCTCCTTCTGATATTGATCGATTTCCTGTGCAATCTGATCAATATTTTCTGTTGCTGTAAGTTCATTCATCTACATGGTCTTTGGAATCTTCTTGTATGTTCCTGTGACTTTCTTCTCCAATCCATTCATGTGCTCCCTTTCTTCTTAGGTTTTGAACTTATCCTTCTCATAGATTATTTCCAACGTGTCTCACTTTTCTGTTGCCTGCTGCAATCCAGCTAAGTATGTGCATGCACGAGACTGTACTTCATGGTTTATGCTAACCTACAACTTGTGTAGAGCCTTGGATAGTATCTGCGGTAATACCAACTGAATTTGGATTAAGTCCTTTAGGGGTGTCTTCCCCATGATCTCATCCATGTGCATCATACTGGGTGTGATGTGGAATGTTGTGTTTGGCTGCAGTATTGTATGGAATGGTTCACACTCTCCTTCTTCCAATCTTTCCTCTGTCTGCGGTGTTGATGGCTATGTTTCCCTAATACTGCATGTTGTGTGTACTTCCCCAATTTTCTTGAGGAACTGTCGCATGTTTTCCATCTCCTCTTGAATCCTATCCCTGTGGTGCACAGCATTGTCAAAATCGTAGGCTAGACAATCCTGGACCATTCGGGCTATCATTTCTTCATCGTTCTTTGTGATCGTATAATCTGGAGATGTTCTTTGTGCCTTCGTTTTCTTGTTCACTCCTCCTATATGCATGGATGGCCTCTTGTTTCTGCCTAGTTTCTATGATTTGGGACTTGGTACAGTCCCCTATGCTACTTCAACCTGTTTCTGTTGCACTTGAATCGGCTGTGTAGTGTTCTTCGTCCCCTTCTAGGTCCCTGTCTTCACTGCCCCTTCATTTGTCTGTGTTGTTTTTTTCTGGCTCGTCCTCTATTTCTTGGGCACTGGGACTTCTTGAGGTTGTGTTTCTCCCTGCCCTGTCTCTTCTTCTACTATCCTTTGCGACAAGTCTTGGGTGAGGACTGGAATCTTAAATTCATCTTCCCAGTATTTGATCACCATGTCGATGTCACCTTCTGTTATACAGTAGTGCATTTGTAGCCACTTATTATCGAGATCCTTCTACACCTATATCCACATCATGTAGCATGTGGCCTTGAATTTGGCAATGTCCCGATACCGCGCGACAACCTGTGGTGTGATCCTCCAGATGTTGGACACGGCTTCCTGCAGGTCGAGTAGGTATCCTTCAAAGATGGACCTGTTCATCCTTTTTTGCATAGAATCCGGCGTGGCTTTCAACAATAAGTATCTCGCTCCCTGGTTCATCTTGGGTATGGTACCAAAATTTCCCTCCATCCCATAAAGGCTATTAACATGATTAGCCATGAATAGTGAAACTTTGTTCCTAGATACTGCGCATCCTTGCAGTCATCCAAGAATAAGTTCAAGAGATACAGTGCCTAGCTCACTGTGGTTCCCTCGACGCATTGGGCTACAATTGCGACAACCCCATATGGAACTTCCTCCCTATTAGCACTCTGTAAATCTATTTGGTTGATAAACAAATGATGAAGGTAGCTTTTTCAACCAACTTTGAGACCCAAAACTAGCCTTTCGGATCTGGAGAGGGCTCTCTTAGAAATGGCGTGGTCTTTGCGTAGGATATGGCTTTGCAAACAATGGTTAGATTTAAGACCGATGATAAAATGTTTCTGGTTATATTGGCACAGAAAAGTAAAACTCGAGCTATGAAGTCGATTTGAGGAAGAGACAAAACAAATGACTCGGTGACTGGATTCGAGAGGAAAAGGCTAGGCGAGCAACAAAATTTAGTGTAAACTGTAAAGTGTGGTGGGAGAAAAAACATAGGAAGAAACCCAAGAGCGCCGTTGTGGATGAATTTGGAGTTATCTTGAGAGGAAAACGTTTTGTCTAAGTGGCGTGAACAAGGGGCACAGTACATCGAATCTGCAGGTTCGAAAATTCGTTCTGAAATAGATGATATGAGATATGAAATAAGAGATAACAAGAAACCCATAAATAGATAAAGAAACAAAATACATCCAACTATCACAACTAGAATCTTTTCATCAAATCACAGGACCGTTGAATTAAATTTCTTTCAAAAACTCAAATTACATACAATAGTAGTCGTTTTCTCAAAATTGCCAACCAACCCTGTTTACATAAAAATGATCCCCTTATATAGAAATTTAATGTCACCCTTGGATTTTAGGGTCGAGCTAATCTCTCCTGGAATCATAGATCTGTTTTCTTTGAAAGAGAACAATAACTTCAACGGATTGACTAAAAATAGAAAACCCAACTTTTCCAAATCATAATCGTAACCAAAATATTCTTTACAGTCATTGATCATGATCCAAAATTGACCATATGAGGATGCTAACCTCTAACCTTAGCCATGAAAATCATGGTGCTAACAGCTGGCTCCAATGAGGATGCTATCCTCCCTGTGAGGTAGCACAGAACAATAGACCAAGTGCCAATCCATTGGGCTTCTCCCAAACTCAACTTTCCAACTATAACTTGTAACTTGCATCCACTGAAAACCCAAAAATGTATATCCTCCAAACTGAAATCTGAAACTAAGATGAAAAAGAAAACTACATATTGCTAAAAGAAATTCTCATAGTACCAAGCTTATTCGCACTCCTACCTAGCCTAACTGCTGAAAAGGATGCCAATAAAGTGAAATCAAAATGCCAATGCAACCATGCAAGCACTTTATCCACTTCTTTCTTTCTTTGCACATGCTTTCTCCATAGCCTGTTTACTGATAAGTCATTCAAAAATTTATCTATAAATTCAAATCTCAAAAAATAAAAAACATTGAGACTGTTTGCCGCTTCCAACAAAACTACAAATGGATCCTCTAGAATGTGCATAAAACAACAATCATGTTTCACCCCTTCCACTGCATCCTTGTTTTCATGTAATTCAACCTGTTGATTACCACAAAAAGGATGAAAAATATATTGAGACTGCTGGAAATAACAATCTTCTGAATCAGAAAACAGTGCTAGCTGAAATGAAACCCCTAGTGGCAAGCAATCCATATCTAACACTGACGTTGATTGACCATCATATTTATTTCCAAGATGATAATTGATCACAGGCTGCAAATCTGAACTGAAATTCCCTTCCATGTAATCAGCAATAGGGTCATTAAAGGTATGAGAATTTTTTTAGTCCTCTTCATTGATAACAATTTTCTCATGTAGAACAACTTCACTGTGAATGTAGTCATACTTCATTGCTTCCTCTGTTATCTCATGATTTTCTTTTAACAATTCAAAGGAAGGAAAGCATAATGGAAGATAACTTTCATTGGCAAGTCCATGGCTTTCTTCACATTCAACATCATTCTTGGATGATTTCTGATTTGGGACATTATAAATATTGTTTTTCAGCAATTTGAAAGGTGCAAAACACAATGGCAAAGTTCTTTCCTCTAATTCAAAAATTTCTTCATTTTCTTCACTGTTGTCATATGCACATTTGCCAATTTCTTTAGGTTGCTGAAAACAATCATTTTCAGGTTCAGAAAGTGCAACTGTTGGTTCTAAAGAGTCAACCTCATAAGAATCATTGTACCCATCATACCTGGGTTCACCAAAAACCTCTGTAATGCCATCAAACATGAAAAATGAGGCAGTGGATTGTTCTTCTGCAAGATGATATGCAAATTCACCTTCATGGCCATCCACAAATGTATACATAAAACAGTCGATCTCATGCTTATCATGGAATGGATCATAATCTAACTTAGCACCTTCTTTTTCAACAAGAGGAATATAATCCTTTTCAAAATCATCAACATTTAAAGTTTCAAGAGGACATATGAAATTATTGACCCTCTTCTCAAGATTAAAATCAATTGTTCTCTGTTCATATTCATTGTCATGCTCTTTAGCATCCAGCTCCTCATTTCGAATCTATTTAGATGCTTGAATATGTTCTTCAACTTCCTGAGCATTGTTGAACATCTGCTGCAAAGACATAGAATTCCTCTCCATCAAAAGAAAAGATAAGTCTTGTTGAAAGGTTGTTACATAATGGAGCATTGAAGCAACTTCAGGAGGTTGGATTTCTTTAGGCAGTTTATAATAAAGACTAGCAAAACTCCTACTGAAATTTGAGATGGTTTCATCTTTTATTCTTCTCATGGCATAAAACTCTTAAATGAGTAGATTCCATGACTTTCTCTTACCCCAAAATCTATAGAAATCTTCCCTCAATTCATCCCATGAGCTAATCGACTGAGGATGCAAATGTCTGAACCATGCTTTGGTATCTCCTTGTAAGGAATGAGAAAAGGCCCTCATAGACACATCATCATGTTCAATATAAAAAAGATCTATAAAATTCTCAAAGATTTGAATATGTTTTTCAGCTGAATGTCCATCGAGCTCTCCATCGAACCTAGGAAGGTACTTATAATGTTTCAGAGGAAAGTCATGAAGAATGGAAGGAAATTTAAGAGGACTGTATCTTTCTTGAATCTTGGAGGGTACATGATTAAGAACAGAAGGTACAAGCTCAACTCTGGTTTCATTAAGCTCACAAGAATGATCATGAAAATCATATGCTTCAGAGGAAGGAGCTTGGTGGATATCGGTTATACAAGGAGGTATACCTAAAGTTTGCAATGGAGGATATACAAGGGTATATCTCTGGGCTTCATTTGAATGCAGTAAGTGAAGAAATATTCGTTTGAAAAACTCAGGAAAGGACAAGAAGATATTGATAAAACATAAAAGTACTTCTTGGACTAAACTCAAGCTCAAGTACCTGCTTTTTACATACCGCTCTTCCATATCTCTATCCACAAGTCTCATTTTCCAGTGGAGTCTTTGAATCGCATTCCAAGATTGATTGGAGTTGCCATGAAAAATTTAGCTCTGGATTCTTCTGCCAGTGGAATCACCTTCAAACTAATTTTCTAATGTGTGGATTCACCAGAGAAGAAATACAACCAATATGTGTCTCAGTGTCTGTTGCTCTCAGACCTTAGAACTAAAACAATGTCATTCTTCTCAGGGAAAATTTAATTCAATTCCATCCCCGACAATAGCGCCATAATGTTAGCACTCTGTAAATCTATTTGGCTGATAAACAGGAGACGAAGGTAACTTTTTCAGCCAACTTTGAGACTCGAAACTAGCCTTTCGGATCTGGAGAGGGCTCTCTCAGAAATGGCGCGGTCTTCGCGTAGGATATGGCTTTGGAAACAATGGCTAGATTTAACACCGATGATAAAATGTTTCTGGCTATATTGGCGCAGAAAAGTAAAACTCGAGCTATGGAGTCAGTTTCAGTAAGAGACGGAACAAATGAATCAGTGACTGGATTTGAGAGGGAAAGGCTAGGTGAGAAACAAACTTCAATGTAAATCGTAAAGTGTGGTGGGAGAAAAAACACAGGAAGAAACTCAAGAGTGCCACTGTGGACGAATTCAGAGTTAGCTTGAGAGGAAAACGTTTTGTGTAAGTGGGGCGAACAAGGGGCGCAGTACAATGAATCCACAGGTTCAGAAATTCGTTTCGAAATAGACGATATGAGATATGAAATAAGAGATAGTAGGAAACCCATACACAGAGAAAGAAACACAATACATCTGACTATCACAACTAGAATCTTTTCATCAAATCACAGGACCTTTGCATTAAATTTCTGTTAAAAACTCAGATTACATACAATAGCAGTCATTTTCTCAAAATTCCCAACCAACCCTGTTTACATAAAAATAATCCTCTTATATATAAAGTTAATGTCACCCTTGGCTGTTATAGTTGAGATACTCTATCATGGAATCATGGATCCATTTTCTTTGAAAGAGAACAATAACTTCAACGGATTAACTAAAAATAGAAAACCCGACTTTGCCAAATCATAATCGTAACCGAAATATTATTTACATTCATTGATCATGATCCAAAATTGACCATATGGTTTTGATGAGCCATCATTTTCACTGCTAGACACTCTTTCATCCTTGGACAAAAGTTTTCTATGCAACAGTAACCTATAGCAAAAAACGCAGCAAAATGCGCAACAAACTGGTAAAATAGGCGTTAAATGTGACATTGTATCTCACTGATAAAATACTATTTTTAGAAATGGAGAGAGGTTTTTGTATTTAATATATTTATAAATAAAAAAACTCTCTTGGTTTCTTGAAATTCATCTCCAGCTGGCTGGAATACGTGTCACAAAAACACGTCTCAAACAAGAAATCCCGAAAACTGAAAAATAGGGCTCAAAGATTCCTTCGAATCTCCCAATCTGTGACACATTTTACAAATATGAGAGAGGTTTTTATTATTTGGTTTGTCCTCGACAAAAAAATCTTGGGGAATTTCAAAATTCCTCTCCATTTGGTCGAAAATTGATCTTGAAGTTGACCACTAAACCAATATCCACTACGCGACAACATCCTATGTGCAACAACCCGTTGTGCGATGAAATCCACTACGCGAAAACATCCTATGGACGAAAACCTTATTTGTGCGATAGCATCCTATTTGCGATGAAATCCACTGCATGACAACATCCTCTACATGATGACTTTCTCTGCACGACATCATCCTCTGCGCGGTGCACAGTGAATTTTGTAGTGCACAATGAATTTTACAGTGCATAGTTGCAAATTGAAATGGGAATAAATAAATGATAAGCTTCCTTTTGAAAATGGCCCTTGGAGATGTTAGATGATGCCAGGCATAAAAAAAACATGGGTGCTGACAGACATGACTTTGCAAATTTTTGACAAACCTCTAACCTTAGCCATGAAAATCATGGTGCTAACACTCCCTGCGGCATTTTCTCGGCAACTTACAGGCTAAGATTTTTGTACCCATTTGTGTTGCGACATCATTGATCCTCTTGATAATGATTCCTCATGTCCCTCTGTCAGTATCATAATTCTTATTCATCTCTTCCACTAGTGCCTTCTCCTTGGCTTTGTCATCCAAACAATGCATGGGATCCATTCCCCAGGATGGTAACCTTGTTATGTTCACAATAAGCTCTACATCTATCGAGACAAGCTTATCCAACCATATGTATCTGCCATGTGTGACTGCTAACAACTGCTTGATGCATGTTATTTTGTACTAACCTCGACCAAAATGTGGTAGATCCAACAGACCTAAAATTCATGCTTTCTCCAACCCTGTTGCCCATCGGAGTGGCTGATCAATTGATTTGCCAACTGGATTTGTAACCACAGTTTCTAAGTATACTCTCTTGGAAAACTCCATAAATTTTTTTGTGTCTGCTACGTCGTGGTCTGAGTAGTTTATCTGGTCAATCTTCCCTAACAAGCCTGATTCCACTCGTACCCCATCTGGTATGTGTGGTAGAATGAGGGTTGTGATGGGTTGCTTGTGAGGTGACCTAGGTACCTATTGCTTGTCTTTATTTGGGGTGGTGGTTGGATCAAGGTTCCAGCGGCTCCCGTTTGTGTTTCGGAATACCATTCTGGCCAACCTATGGCATCCTCTACTATTCCTTCTGGTGGGTGATCTGACATGGTGGTTTGAGACTCGTCTGGCTCAATTGTTTCTTCCTGATTCATCATCGTTCCATTGACTTTTGAAGCTACTTCGATGTTCTCTGGTTGCGCCTCCTTTAGGGTTTCTACATCCTGGTTCTACTGCTCTTGTACCTCTGTTGGTCTATCTATATTCATGCTCTTCGATGCTGGATGTTGGGTTTATTCCACTACAGGTGTGGGATTCACCGGTGTTGTGTCTGGGGATGGGATTTTGTCGATATTGACGATCTCCGACGATTGTTGTTCACCTTCTTCCAAGTGTACCCGTGACCTAGTTTTAACTCTGGATTGTCCGGTACTCTAGCTTGCTTCTGCTTGCTTTGGTGGTGCCATGGTGGTGAATGTCGAAGGTTTTTTGAATTTGAATGGTCTCTGTGAGCTTTGTGAACTCAACTTTGTGCTCCTTAGCCTCTATCACTCTCTGCCTGTTCTCTTTTCGCAAATAGACTCTTTTCTCCCACATCTGTGTGTTGTATGGGCATCCCATGAAGCTTGTCGAGGACAATTTCTTAATTATGGGTTCAATGCACCTCTGACTCTTTCGTACTTGCCATTAATCTACCTTGTCATCTCCAGTTGGTGCAATTAATGTGGTGTACCATCGATCCGTTCTGTCCTTTAATTCCACCAAACTCCGTCCTTTCATACTGATTTCGTCGTCTTTTTGTTTCCCGCTTGTTTCCCTTTTTACGTGGTCATTGTCCTTATCCTTGTCGATTTTGTTTGCCTAAGTATGCATGCTCTTTCTTCTTTTGATGCACTACGCCTCTATTGGTACTATTTAACATTCTATATGTTTTTTTGTTTTCTTTTTACTGCGCAGTGGGTGGTCGACTGTCCTTGTACAACTTCAGTCGGCTCCCATTGATCATCCCTCTGATTTTTGTACCTGATAAGTCTCTGAACTGTACAACTCCTCCATCTGTGACAGATTTTACTTCATATGGTCCTAGCCAGTGCATTCTTATCTTTCCTGGATGATGAAATGATTTGTTGTCATACATTAATACTAGATCTCCTTCCTTAAAAGTTTTCTTCTTGATGCGCCTATCATGCCAAGCTTTGTCCCTTGATTTTTGAACTTGTTTGTGGAACCCTGCTAAAATACGCCCTTCCTCCATATTCATTAACTGATTTAGTCTATCCTACATTGTGCCTCGTTCTGTCATATGTGTAATTGTTTCTACGCGCAAGCTTGGTACTAAGAATTCTAATGGTACCACTGCTTCTTGGCCATAGACTAGTTTAAACGGTGTGTTCCCTGTCAACGTTTTGCACGTAGTCCTATAGGCCCATAATATCATTAGTACTTTGAATTCCCAATCATCCCTGTTGATGTTACAGATCTTTGTCAGTGCATTCTCTAGAATTTTGTTAAATGCTTCTACTGTGCCATTTGCCTATGGGTGATATGGTGTGCTCTTTAGATGACGGGCTTCAAACTCTTCATTCATAGCATTGATGGTGTTTTTTATGAAGTGTGTACCTTGGTCACTCATCAAAACATTTGGGCATCCAAATCTAGTGATTACTTGTTCAAATAGGAAGTGTGCGGCTATTTCTGCGCTAAAATCCTTTACTGGTGCGGCTTTCGCCCATCTTGTTAGGTACTCCATCGCAGTGCTAATGTACCTAGATCCTGTTCTTTTTGTTATTGGTTTGATTAGTCCCACAAATTCTATTTCCCACTTATCGAATGCCTCAATATTACTTGTGGTCATAATGGCATCTCATCCCTTTTGTTGGGTTTACCTACCCTTTGACAGGCATCACATATCTGACAATACTCCTTCGAGTTTCTATGAATCATCGGCCACCATAGTCCTGTGCGCAATACCTTCTGCGTGGTAGATTTTCCTGCATAATGTCATCCTGCGATCCCCTCATAGGATTATGCTAATACTCTTGGTCTTTCGTGTTCTAACACATATCTTCGCAATATGCTATATGTGCCCATTTTGTATAGATGTCTTGCGATTAGTTGATAGTCTGCAGCATAGACTACCAGGTTTTTCTTCTGCGCGGTGTTATATTCTTGTGGCACAGTACCTGTGCTCAAGTACTGAATGATATCTGTGAAATATTCATCAACGATATGGACATAGAATAACTATGTGTCCGGGAAGTTGTCTTCTAAACTTGTAGGTTCTTCTCCATTTGTGACTCTTGATATTTATGTTCAATGATATCTGGCACTGTCTGCATCTTTCTAACATCAGGCATAAGACTTATACATGGTATTTCAACAATCTGTAGACTTTCAAATCATCCAAGTATACTTTGAGAAACTGGTGGATGAATTCTTTAAATGCGATGATGACTACTCTGGAAAATATTGTTGGTCCATTCTTCAGTCCAAACGACATGATTGTGTATTGGTAGGATCCCCATTCTGTCGCAAACATAGTTTTGTATCTATCTTCATGTTCTATCTTGATCTTATGGTAGCCTGAGAATCCATTAGTAAGTGATTAATCTTCGTGTCCACCTACATTATCTAACACTTCATCCGTGAATGGTGTATGGAATGGGTCATGTAGTCATGCATCGTTCAACTTCCTCAAGTCGATGCATATCCTTATCCCTCCTTGTTTCTTGTCTTGTATTACCATCGAGCTTATCCATTCTGATTCTTCGACCAGTTCTATGATTCTGGCTTCGAGCATCCTGTCGATCCCAGCTTTGAATTTCTGCTTATATATTGGGTTCATTCTATATAGTCGTTGTCTGATCGATCTCACTTCATGTCTGAGTGGTATATTCATCTATCCTAGCTCTCCGGCTATACCCTTCATCTCTGTAAAGGTTGTGGGAAACAAGTCACTGTACTCGCGCAATAACTCGGTTATTCTTTCCATTGTTTTCTCATCCCAGTAGTCTCCAATGTTGGCCATTTTGGGATGCTCCACTATCCCAATGTTAACCTTCTTTACCTTGATAGGCCCGACAATAACCTTTGATTCTATAGGTGGTCCCTCCACTTCTCTTTCTCCTTCTACTTCTTCAATTTGAATATCGCACAGATCGTCTTCATTCGATGCTTCCTCTTGCACATGGTAACATGAAAACAATTCCTTAATTGTCTGTTTGTTCCACTATTGTTCTTATGTTGGTTACTATTCTCTTATATACTGTCTGATTTTATTGACCCAAGGTTCATGTCTGTTAAGGTTTCCAACAAAGCCTCTAAAACTACCGTCCCTCTTGGTAAACTAGAAGGCAACACAACACACATAATGCATTGTGAAATCTAAACCGACATAAATTTAATGAGTGGTTGTAAGACTCAGGTGTTTACAGCCTAGGATTGAGTGTGAGATATCAGAACTAAATATTGAACCATTATTATAACTCATAAACACAATATGCTTTCATTTGCAAATACGCAGGAAATATAGCAACTCATTCATTAACATAAAAATAACTACTGAAAGATGATAAATATATGCATGCATTCATCACATAACACATATGTTACCGTGGTTCAACCCCTCCTGGGCTACTCTCACAAAGATCTGTCTCTTGGCTCTTTTATTATAGTATTTTCGCATCTACAGCGTCACGCACATTACAATTATTTCTCATCGGGTACGACCTATATGAGGCAGACTAGATTGCACTAGGATCCTTAGCCTACAATCTAACCCTCAAGATCTACCCTTATTCATCTTCTCCAGCTCAACAACTTATACAAAAATAGATCATACAACAAAATACTACATATCGCCACAACTCATAGATAACTAGTTGAACTCAATAATACTCTGAACCAACTCCTTAATATCCCGACCCGCCTATGATACCTAAGTATCTATATTTATACATTCTATGGCTCTTCATCCATTACAATACATTACCAAAACCCTATCCCTACCGTCGTTAGGTCTTCTCTGCATGCACGCATGGTATTCTTCCTTCCAGTTGTCACTTTCCTCGTGCATGCTTTTTTTCCCCAAATCACCTTGCTTTTTCGCTTTGGCCTGCCTCCAACAATACCCCAAATAATTGATTTAAACATCTGACTTATAACTCCTATCCTTATATTAATAATAAAATATTTTAACATCAACAAAATAGAACATGACTATATCCATAGAAAATTTTAGGGGCACAATTTCTCCCATGGGAAAAATCTAGCCCCTTCAAATTTTGGTAGGGAAAAATTTATATATTAAAAAAAAAAACCAATATTAACCCCAATTCGCCCCCCTTTTATTTTTAAAAAAATATTAATTATATATTTATCCCAAAATTGGCAGTCGAAATTTAAATATTAATTACATTTTCGCCTTCTAAAAATGGCAGTCATCCTCCCTTTCGCCCGATTTTTGGGAGTAGCCATCAATATTCTAGGGTTTTTTCCCACAATTTTAGTTTTTTCACAGGGCCACGGACCATGATTCACCTCGATTTGGGAATGGCCATTGGCCTTAGGGTTTTTTCGCCCATCGATTTATAGCTTTTTGTTTTATAGAGGATGCCCCCGATTTGGAGCTTTTACATGAATTCGGTCTTGGGTTTCGGAAAATTTTGCCCAAATTTGATGGTGATTCACAATATTGATAGATCCATGTGGTTTGAATTGAAATATTCATCCACGCCTAGCTTGAAATATTCAAAGGTCAAATTCGAACTCAAAATTCTATTGTCAAAATTTGCAAATTACAGGAGGAGAAAGCGTCGAGTTCTTTCCATCTTCCCGATCACTCTGTGTCAATGTTTCTGGTTTCCAGACTGGCCCCTGTAACACCTTGAATATTGATATCAGGTAATTCATAAGTGGCTTTTGAGCCCTCTCTGCAAATTTTGAAATTTGTCACGAATGTGAAGGGATAATCTTAATGTCTTATCATTTATGGGCTCATGGTTCTCCGCTCCGCTAGTAGCAGAGTTATTTTAGGAATTCATTAAGTGCCTATGCTAGTAGGGATTATACTGATCAATGATAGATCCCACCCAACCTCCAGTATAGTAGAGGCTTCAGGTCATGATGAGTGATTGTTAGGGTTAGTGATTGGAGTAGATTAGTAGTTCTATGTAACATGTTTAAGTTTTTCATCTTACCCACAATTTGGATAAATTGCCTGGGTGTTTTTAAATCATTATCACAAGATGGTGCTAAAACACAATGTTTGAGCACTGTTTTCCCAATGCTAATTGCTTATGTGTTTCCACGTACGTCGCACAAGTGTTATCCTGATCAATGATAGAGCCCACAATCCCACCTAGCCTCCAGGATAACAGAGGCTTCAAGTCATGATGAGTGATTGTTTGGGTTAGTGCTTACCAATTGGAGTAGATCAGTAGTTCTATGTTTCAATTTTTAAGCTTAAAGACTACAGTTTGGATAAATTATTAAATTATCTGGGAATTTTTAAATCATTCTCACAAACTGGTGCAGAAACATTGTGTTTCAGCACCGTTTTCCCAATGCTCATTTCTTGTTTGTTTCCATGCACGTCACACAAGTGTTATCCTGATCAATGATAGATCCCACAACCCCACCTAGCCTCTAGGATAACAGAGGCTTCAGGTCATGATGAGTGATTTTTTGGGTTAATGATTACCAATTGGAGCAGATTAGTAGTTCTGTGTTTCAATTTTTGAGCTTACTCACAGAATACACTTTGGATAAATTATTAAATTACATGGGTGTTTTTAAATCATTCTCACAAGATGGTGTTGAAACACAGTGTTTCAACACAATTTTCCCAATGATCATTGCTTGTGTGTTTCCACGAACTTTACACAAGTGTCATCCCAATCATTGGTAGAGCCCACAACCCCACCCAACCTCCAAGATAACAGAGGCTTCAGGTCATCATGAGTGATTGTTTGGGTTAGTGATTGCCAATTGGAGTAGATCAGTAGTTCTATGTTCCAATTTTTAAGCTTAGTCACAGACTGCAGTTTGGATAAATTATTAAATTACTCGGGCATTTTTAAATCATTCTCACAAGATGGTGTTGAAACACGGTGTTTCAACATTGTTTTCCCAATGCTCATTTCTTGTGTGTTTCCATGCACGTCACACAAATGTCATCCTGATCATTGATAGAGCCCACAACCCCACCCAGCCTCTAGGATAGCAAAGGCTTCATGTCATGATGAGTGATTGTTTGGGTTAGTGATTTCCAATTGGAGTAGATTGGTATTTATGTGTTTTAGTTTTTTAGCTTACTCGCAAACTACAATTTGGATAAATTATTAAATTACCTGGGCGTTTTTATATAATTCTCACAAGATGGCGCTGAAACACGATGTTTTAGCACAGTGTTTCAACACCATTTTCCCAATGCTCATTTCCTATGTGTTTCCACTAACAAGTGTCATCAATAAAATGGAAATACAAGGAAAAATGGAAATGGAAATACAAGGAAAGAACATAAGTCAAGAAAATGAGATGTAGAATCTCCTTCTTCTCTTCTCTACTGATATTCAATGAGTTGAAGTTCTCTTTTACATTCAGCAAGAAGAAGACTTGAATAGTTCTTAGATATGTTTATTTTTGTTTCCTCGAAAAAAAAGCGTTATTCTATTCATCCATAGAGAACCAAATTACATTTTGTAGGTGCTGAAGCACATGTCCAATACTTGGGTAAACTGAGAGAAGAGTTAGTAGCCAGAATTGGCCCAAAGAAAAAAAAAACAGAAAGGATGAACCAAAAAAGGAGCTGGGAATAAACCTAAATGAAGGAAGAAAATGCCAAGAGGCCTAAAGAAAGCACAACCCAAAACATGATAGAAAACATAGATTGAAGAGAACCTAGACGGACCAAGCCAGAGCTGCAGAAAACCCCTTCACGAATAGGATCCAAAGGGACCACAAGAGAGACTACAGCCACAGAGAAGGAAAAACAAAACCCACATGCCCAAGACAGACCTCAAAGCGCTGACACTAGTAGCACAAAATCAACACTGCACGCCCGTGAGATGGACCTCAAAATATCTGAAATAGACCCCACCATAAAGAAGCAGACAACCCAAGCAATCACTCTGCATCATAGATCAGAAGGGGGCGCAGGGGATCCTGGACACCAAGACCACCGAGAAATCCCTGACATTGGATCAAACCATGACAAAACCAGCAGGGATGTCTTGGTGAGGGCCAAACCCTCAAAAATATTCAAGTAAACGCCTCCATGCACACTAGAAGTTGAAGAGATAGAGGAAAAAAAACCCACAAACGACAAAAAAATCTCCAAGAATCAAATCTGAAGAGACAGTCCGAGGAGAAAAGTAGAAATGATGCTCAGAAACCCATATCTGAAGAGAATACCAGCTCCATGCCCATATTAAGCCGCCACGAGGCACCCATCAGGAGTATCCAAAAAACTAGACTGCAACTCACCATATCCAGATACGTACCCAGATATAGCCTTCACGGACCAAGCAAGAAAGGGCGTGATCGAGGCAGTGAGAAGATCTGAAGAGAAAAATGACACCAGATATGCACCCATGGAGGAAGGAATGCCAACCTTACAATGATCTGGAGCCGTCAACTTCACATTGCACCCTATATCTACAAATCTACAATCCTTTGCACAAAGGAAACAACACCACAGGAAGCCCAAATGGTAACAGAACCCCTCAGAAAAAAAAGAATCTGAGCACAAAAAATCAGAAATGAGTATCCCCTCTATTGATGACATGAGCAACAGTTCCCCCATCAAAAATTAATGATGTCAATAAGAATAATAGAGTGCACAACCGCTCCAACGTACCAGCATGAGCACATCAGGACATATCTGAGGACAAACCCCACCGCATACGAAGAGAAGAAAACAATCGACGAAGGTAGGAGACGAGAAATGTGGGGAGGGGAGGGGTCTGCGGCTTAGGAAACCCTAGCCACTGACCCCCTCAGTCGTCAAGTTTAGATCTATTTATTTATAGAAAAAATTCCTAAACAAAAGTAGTTACACATTCCACATTCTTTGATCTCAAAAATAGAATATAATCAAAACTAAAAGATACAATGCATATTTTTCTGATTTTGTTGAGATTTCTTTGGCTTGTTGGCACTTCACTTGTCATTTATTTTCTCAATTCTATTTCTCATAGATTTCCTTGGTTTTTTATGATCGTTCAATTGAGCATGCAGTTCCATTAATTCCACAACAAATTTGGAAGGTTCGACATTTGCATTCAACTCAAATGCGAAAACCTTTTTGTGTACCAAAGGTAATTTATCTTGAATATTCACCACTGCCTATGCTGTAACCTGATGTTGTAAGCTTGGTTTTGCCAACATATCATTTATCATTTGTGAATCAACATGATTTACCTGTTGGATAACACTTTGTACACTCTCTCTATTTTTCTTTGAATTCTCTTTGCTCCTTTCAATCTTTATTTTTCCAAGTGTATCAGGGATAACACTACCATCAAAATTTTCAATTTCTAGATCTACAACTGAGCGAATGTTAAGACAATCTTCCTTTGCTTCTCTATCCATCTTCTTACTTTCTTCAAGATTTGTTTCCCGGACCTTTAAATCCATTTCTCCCTTTATCTTCTCATACTGTGAAAAAGGGGCAAGCCCAGGTACATTCTCCTTTTTATTTATTTTTCTCACTTTATCTCTCTTAACTTCTACTATAATACACTATGTACATATTTTCTTACTGCATTGTAACTTTTAAGTGCTAGGAGGTCAGTTTTCCCTATATATTTTCATTCGACTCCCATTGATCATTCCTTTCAGCTTTTCTCCTGTGATATACTTTAGATGTACAAATACCCCATATGTAGCATTATTTACTTCATAGGGCCCTAGCCAATGCATTCTAAATTTACCCGTATGTTGCAAATATTTATTGTCTCCTTCCTTGAAACTCTTTCTTTTGATATATCTGTCATGCCATGCTTTATCTCTTGATTTCTGTACTTCTTCATGAAATTCTGCCAAGATCCTCTCCTCTTCCATCTCCATTAGTTGACTTAGTCTTTCCTCTACTGTGCCTCATTCTATCATGTTGGTAATTGTTGTGAAGCGTAGGCTAGGTACCGAAAATTCTAATGGCACCACTGCTTCATGTCCATACACCAACCTGAATGGTGTCTATCCTGTCAAATTTTTGCATGCGGTCCTATATGCCCACAATATTGTTGATATCTTCAAATCCCAATCATCCCTGTTAACATTGCAGATATTTGTCAAGGCAGTCTCTGGGATCTTATTAAAGGATTCCACTGTTCCATTTGCTTGAGGGTGATATGGTGTACTCTTCTGATGGTAGAATTCAAATTCCTCAGTCATAGCCTTGATAGTATCATTGATAAAGTGAGTACCTTGGTCACTCATCAAAATCCTTGGACATCCAAATCTAGTTATCACTTGATCAAATAAGAAGTGTGTCGATGTCTCTGCATTGCAATATTTTACTAGTGTCTTGTTAAGTATTATGTTGCAGTAATGATATACCTTGCTCCTAACCTTTTTGTTGGTGGATGAATCATTCCAACAAAGTCTATGGCCCATTTTTCGAATACCTACAATGTCACTTGTGGTTTAAGGGTATCTCATCCCTCTTGTTTGGTTTTCCAACCCTTTGACAGAAATCACATCTCTGGCAATATTCCTTTGCATCACTATGAATTGTTGGCCACCATAATCCTTTTGCGTGGTAGATTTTCCTGCATAATGTCCTCTATCTATTCCTTCATGGGCTTCTACTAAAATTATAGGTCGTTCATTCTTTAAGAGACATCTTATCATAATGTTGTATGCACCCATATTGTATAAGTGTCCTGCTATTAATTGATAATCCACAGCTCTGACTACCATATTTTTCTTCTGTGTGGTGTTAAAATCCTATGGTTGTTGGACACACTGACTACACTGAGAGGGGGTTGAATAGTGTATGGCTCTTTTCCCAAACTTCCCTTTACACAAAACTCCTTAGTTAGCAATCACCATTTTATTCATTACTTATTGTTGTCATTTATAATTAGTCAAATGTGAACATGCATCAACAACATATATAAGCTACTTATATCATCAATAAATCATTACCACACAGAATACAAAGAACACAAGATGTATGTACAATTTTCTTTTTATTATGGACTACAATCCTTGGGTTATCAGCAACAACTAAATAGATTACAACTCTACAAGAGAACCTACTCTATAATGCAAGACTCAGCTTACACCCTCAGCACCAACTGAGATGAGGCAACAATCCTCAACAAATATCAATCTGTCAACAGATGCACGACCTGTCGGTAGTGCAGCATGCGCATGTATGCTCCCTACCAATAATACAACTCGTGTATGTATGCGGCCAGTCTGTACTGCAGCATGTGTATCACTTCTAATTTACTTATGGTTTTCTTTTCAAGATGAACTCAGATCCTCCGCAACCTTCAATCACATTCTCTTCTATCTCTCACTGTCCAATCTGACCCATAACCAATCACAACACATCCAAGCTCTCTAACAACTTACTCATTCTCCTCAACCATACAATATGAATGCTACTCAATCATGTATAAGAAATCATCATAATATAGAAATAATATCAATACTGAATCATAAGTGTGTTTCTCACTCCATCAACCAACACAAACCAAATCACAACATCCATACCAAGAATTCCTTAAGCATTCACCACACAACAAGCAAGAGTAGCCATCAAGACAACAATGTAATCATACCAGAGATTCTATGGAAGATCTGAGCCCATAGAATGAAGATCTGGAAACTTCTTCAGTCTTCAAGAGCCTAGCACCAACTCACACACAAGTCTTCATGACTTCATCCATTGTACACGCTCTGTCCTCATTCAGCCCACGTATGTACGCATTCTGGCTCACTGCAGTTCATGTATACGTCAGAAACTAGGGTTTCTGAACTTCCAAAAAAAATTCCGTCATGACCTCAGACTTGCCAAAACTTTGATGTGTCCATGATATCCTCCAAATCATCTCTCTCTTAGAATGTATCATCAAATATATGCTCAAGAGATCCATTTCAAAATCTACCCTTGCCTCTTATTTATACTCTCCAAGTAGCTTCCTTAGAAGCATCTTCTAGGTCACTTTGCCCACATAGAAACTTTGTCCACATAATCACTTATGTTCAAGTTTTCCCAATTTTCCACTTGTCCATGTATCCAATAGCCACTTGACCACTTAACCATATTTCCTCATTTTAGGGTTAACCTTCTCATAACTACTTTCCGTAAATAGAAATTTCTCCATTTATTTTATTATTTAAATAATCCTCCTTGACTTTGTCACCTCACTTTATCATTTAAATAATAATTTCTTCTTTGCAATATCTTTGACTTATTTTACCTTTTGGGGCTTCAAGACTACATATGAGGGTCCTCCAACTTCGTAAGGCCATAACTCTCAAACCATGACGAGTTATGTGACATTCCACATACCAACGAAAATGGTATGACAAGCACTATCCATCTAGGATAGTTCCACTGACAGAGTCATTGATCTTTATCTCATTATTCCACATTTAATCATGGGTTCTCCAACCATACTTATAGGATAACTCAACCATAAAGAGTTTTCCCATGAGGGATTTCACCATAAGGGGACTACTTTGGAGTTCATCCATTTGTACACCTTATCAACCATGATAAGACAATAATGATTCATCTTTACATCAAGCCAACAATGCATCATATACCAATGAAACCACATCGATCCATCTTCATCTATGCATGATGTATTAATGACAAGTCATTGATCCATGTTCATCTATGCATCATATCAATGACATCATATGACTATGATTCAATTTGACATCTAACCATTCTCATCAAGGATAATACATATTACATTTGACATCAATCATCAATCAATCAATCCTTTGGAATCAATCAATCAATGACATTAATCTGTCCCTTGACATCAATTAATCAAACCTTTAGCATCAATGACAATAGGATCTAACAATCTCCCCCTTTTGAATTGATGGCAATACCAACATTGATGTCAACACCAATAATTGATGTCAACATGTAGACAAGGCATTCTCTACATCAATAGTCATCAATCACATCAATGTGACTATCTCTCCCCCTTTGACATCAATGGAAAAGGTTCATTCTCCTCTTGGGCTTGCTCCCCCTGTTTGAAATATCCTTGGGGATGCTCCCCCTCTCTGAATGCCTTTGATATTCCTTTTAATAATCTCTCCCCTTTTGAACAAGGGATATCACTCTGATGTAATTTTGAAAATATATCACTCATGCTCCCTTGTGATCATTTCTCCCCCTCGAATTATCACTCTGTACTCTTTATCTAAATATAGGGTTCTTTCCTCCTAGAATCATGGGAAGAAGAATGAATCCCCCTATGGGTATGTCTCCCCCTATCTTCTCTACAGTGTGAACAATATGCTACCACTGCAATATGCTTCTACTGCAAATTCTACTACTCAACTGGATTAGAACAATTGCTCTTTCTATGATGATCCTTGGACCTGTCCATGCATCAAAACTCATGCCATACCATGAAACAAAAGATATGTCAACAATGAAATATAAAATCATGAATAAGACATCAACCAAGTACATCATGTACCAAATTGTATGCCAACCATGCACAACACCCGTGTGCATCAATCATGTATATCAATACCATACAAGGTGTCAAAAGATATCATTAATGGAATGTATCAACCATATGCCTCTACCAACAAGTCAACCATGTGCCTCAAACAACTGTCATATCACTCATGATATGTCTTCACCATGAACCAAGTGCCACAATCATGTATCTCAATCAATCAAGTGTCTCATCATATCATCCAAACATATACCATTTATGAGTGTACCAAACATGTACATCAACATGTATCACCACTTGTAACAAGAAAGTACATTGACCATGCACCAATACCACAACAAGATGAATCCTCATACATGTATGCCAAATCCACCATAAAACATGTGCCAATCAAACTGCTAGTATGTGTCTCTACCAAGTGTACTAGTAGTATACCAATCATGAATCAACTATAGATCAATCTATGACTCAACATGATTAGCTTACACCAACTACATGTCCCAATAAGTAGTCCAACCATATGCCAAATGCATGAATCAAGATGTCCAACAAGTAAGCTTCCAATAATACATCATAAGATATATCAAAGAAACTCAAAATATGTACTAGACATGTACCCCAATAGATCAGCCTCAATCCTCCATTCACTACAACAAATACTAAGCATCCAATGATACATGTACTAGTAGTGTGCTTCAATAGATCAATGACATCTCTAGATAGCATCATCACGATATATCTCATAACAAAAGTTCCATAACTTCATTTTCATAACAACCATTGTTCTTCAACAAAAAATGCCTCAATCCATACTCATGGATTAGTGCCATGCATCCAAGATAGCCTTTCATTATATATCATCACCATACATAATCCAATATGTAATCATGAAAACCTGCATCAAACAATGTCAGAACTTGCAAAAAACTATGCCAGACCCTGCAACATAGAGTTATACCATCACATCAAGCTGCAACCCATGTGCATAACCCTTTTCCCTAGGATTTACCACATATACGTGGCCTACTGCACAGACCAATTAACCCTCTTTCCTCATTTTAGGGTTAACCTTCTCATAACTACTTTCCATAAATAGAAAGTTCTCCATTTATTTTATTATTTAAATAATCCTCCTTGACTTTTTCACCTCACTTTATCATTTAAATAATAATTTATTCTTTGCAATCTCTTTGACTTCTTTGACATTTTGGGGCTTCAATCCTACATATGAGGGTCCTCTAACTCCGTAAGGCCATAACTCTCAAACCATGAGGAGTTATGTGACATTCCACATACCACCAGAAATGGTATGACAAGCACTATCCATCTAAGATAGTTCCAAATTCATTGATCTTTATCTCATTATTCCACATTTAAGCATGGGTTCTCCAACCATACTTCTAGGATAAATCAACAGTAAAGCGTCTTCCCATGAGGGCTTTCACCATAAGGGGACCACTTTGGATTTCATCCATTTGTACATCTTATCAACCGTGATAAGACAATAATGATTCATATTTACATCAATGCAACAATGCATCATATATGAATGAAACCACATCGATCCATATTCATCTATGCATCATGTATTAATGAAAATTAATTGATCCATCTTCATTTATGCATCATATCAATGACATCATATGACTATGATTCCATTTTACATCTATCCATTCTCATCAAGGACAATACATATTACATTTGACATCAATCATCAATCAATCAATCCTTTGGAATCAATCAATCACTTGACATCAATCAATGAAATTAATCTATCACTTGACATCAATTAATCAAACCTTTGGCATCAATGACAACATGATCCAACAATATCCCCCTTTGGCATTGATGGAAATACCAACATTGATGTCAACACCAATCATTGTTGTCAACATGTAGACAAGGAATGGTCTACATCAATAGTAATCAATCACATCAATGTGACTATCTCTCCCCCTTTGACATCAATGGAAAAGGGTCATTATCCTCTTGGGGTTGCTCCCCCTGCTTGAACTCTCCTTGGGGTTGCTCCCCCTGTCTGAATGTGTTTAATCTTCCTTTGAATAATATCTCCCCTTTTTGAACAAGGGATATCACTCTGATGTAATGCTGAAGATATATCGCTCATGCTCCCCTGTGATCATTTCTCCCCATGGAATAATTGCTCTATGATCTTTATCTAAATATAGGGCTCTTTCCTCCTAGAATCATGGAAATAAGAATGACTCCCCCTATGGGTATGTCTCCCCCTATATTCTCGACAATATGTACAATATGATACCATTGCAATATGATTTTGTTGAAAATGCTACTGTTCAACTGGATCATAGAACAACCGCTCTTTCTATGACGATCCTTGGACCTGTCCATGCATCAAAACTCGTGCCATACCATGAAACAAAATATATATCAACAATGACATAGACAATCATGAATAAGACATCAACCAAGTATATCATGTACCAACTTGTATGCCAACCATGCACAACACCCGTGTGCATCAATCATGTATATCAATACCATACAAGGTGTCAAAAGATATCATTAATGGAATGTATCAACCATATGCCTCTACTAACAAGTCAACCATGTGCCTCAAACAACTATCATATCACTCATGGTATGTCTTCACCATGAACCAAGTGCCACAATCATGTATCTCAATCAATTAGGTGTCTCATCATATCATCCAAGCATATACCATTTATGAGTGTACCAAACATGTACATCAACATGTATCACCACTTGTACCAAGCAGGTACATCGACCATGCACCAATACCACAAAAATATGAATCCCCATACATGTATGCCAAATCCACCATAAAATATGTGCCAATCAAACTACTAGTAGGTGCCTCTACCAAGTGTAATAGTAGTGTACCAATCATGCATCAACTATAGATCAAGTTATGCCTCAACATGATTACCTTATCAACTCACTAACTACATGTCCCAATATGTAGTCCAGCCATATGCCAAATGCATGCATCAATATGTCCAACAAGTAAGCTTCCAATAATACATCATAAGATATATCAATGAAACTCAAAATATGTACCAGCCATGTACCCCAATAGATTAGCCTCAATCCTCCATTCACTACAACAAATACTAAGCATCCAACAATACATGTACTGGTAGTGTGCTTCAATAGATCAATGACATCTCTAGATAGCATCATCATGATATATCTCATAAAAAAGTGCCATAACTTCATTGTCATAACCACCATTGTTCTTCAACAAAAAATTCCTCAATCCATACTCATGGGTTAGTGCCATGCATCCAAGATAGCCTTTCATTATATATCATCACCATACATAATCCAATATGTAATCATGAAAACCTACAACAAACAATGTCAGAACCTGCAACAAACTATGTCAGACCATGCAACATAGAGTTATACCATCACATCAAGTTGCAACCCATGTGCATAACCCTTTTCCCTAGGCTTTACCACATATACATGGCCTACTGCATAGACAACTCATGTATGTACATGACCTATTCAAGGTCAGTCGGTGTATGTATGCGACTGTTACCACTATCACCCGTGTATGCTTCAGTAGATGACACACTTGAGCTTCCCTTAAGGCTTCCATTCTACTTTGGTTGTTCAGTCTTCTTCACCCACTTCTGAAGGTGTCCTTGCTTCTCACAACTTGAGCTCTGAGCTTCCATATTTTAAAAAATGTCTCCCTTCGTAACTTCATTCCTTCTTCTAGTCATGCTATATGAAGTCCTCATCATGGACTTTCTTCATATGTTCCATCAATCTTGGGATTTGTGGCCAAATCCACTACAGCTATAGCATCTCATGGTGTGACAGTGAACAACAATGTGTCCTACTTGATCACATCTCCAACACCTTATGGTGTTATGAAATATTCCATTATTTCTCCTTGCATAATATCTGGATTCCAAATCTTTGTGAACATATTCATTACATGAATAACATTGACCATGAAAAATGCTTTCATCCCTTTTCTTTGGTGTCCATCCCTTTTGAGGTGTAAAGATGATTTCTTGATGTCTTCCTTTCTTTGTTCTTTTGAAATTTTCCTTTCCTTGTGTAGATGGATAACTTGCAACATTGTCTTCATCCTTTGAGAGTGAGGGACTTACCTCATGCTTCTTTGAGGTGCTTGCTTCAACATTTGTAGTTTATTTCTTGTATCCAAGACCTAATTTATCGTTTGGTGATCTTTGACATTCCAAGATCTCATTCAATATTTTTTATCTATTCAATAATTTGTTTGAATTCTCCGCTTTCTTTCTAAGATCAACGACTTCAGATTCTAACTTATGACCCGACTCTTCATTTTCATTTAATTGATTCTTCAATAGTTCCTCTACCCTTTTGGCTTCTTCAATTTGGGTCTTGAGATGGACAATAATTTCAAGACTTTTGCTAATATCATCATCTACCTTCTTGTCTTTTTTTTCATTCTTTAGTCTTGTGATCTCTTCTTCCTTTTCTTCTAATTGAGTCTTTTTACTCTCTTCTTGTTCTTTGAGCATTTCATTTAACTTCAAGATGTTCCTTTGACTCTTCTTAAGAAAAATTTTAGTGTTATCCGAAAGATAGCTATAGTATATATAATAATGGTCATTGATGTATTCATATAGACCCCTTTCAAATTTCTCTTTAAGCTCTGATAGTTTTTCTTCTACTTCTTCCATGGGATAACAAACAATTGATTCTACACAAACTATTTCTATATTTTCTTCTTCACTTGTAGAGAAATATTCAACTTCATCAGATTTTGAATTATTGCAATCAAGGGTTTCTGGAGATTCTTTACCTTCATTTGAAATGTCTTCAAGATCTTCCCTTTTTCCAACATCATCACATGATTCTTTACCTTCATTTGAAATTTCTTCAAGATCTTCCTTTTTGCCAACATCATCATATTTAGAAATAATGCAACCAAGAGTTTCTGGAGACTCTTAACCTTTATTGGTCTTGATGGAGTTGTCTTCAATGTCTTCCTTCTTGCTTTGGTATGTTTGCTCTAGATTTAGCCATAGATCCTTGGAGGAAGTGCATTCTCCCATCTTCTCTTTGATAGAGCTTGAGAGTCCACTAAGAATGGTCTTGAGAGCCAATTCATCATTCTTCTTTCCTTCCCTTTGAGCTGCAAATTTTGACTTGTTCTTCAAGGAAACTGATCCACCAATGGCTGCCTTCCAAATACTCGCTCCCATTTCCTTCAAATGCACTCTTATCTCTATTCTCCAAGTAGAATATTTTTCCTCATCAAGGATTGGAACTTCATCTTCCATTTGTGTGTCCATAGATCTCCTCCAAGATTGTTAAGGCTTATAAT